>OY757936.1:46841887-46941887 GCA_963585895.1 Sepioteuthis lessoniana | reverse complement strand
GAGCCTCATCATCAGATCCAGTTCAGTGTCATACATAGAAGACCCTTTTTTGAAGGGGTCTTGCCATTTGGCAGAGTGGACCTGAGAATAATGGCAATTTGGCAGTCAACCTAAGAATCATGGTAATGAAGGAGTATTCCATATTCCCCAGAGCTCCAGAAGTAGAGCCTCACCATCAGACACAGTTTAGTGTCATATCCAAGACACTTATTTTTAGGGGGTCTTACCAATTTGCAGAGTGGACCTAGGAGTAATGGCAATTTGACTGAGTGGACCTGAGAGTCATGGCATTGAAGGATGACTCCATTGTCCCCGGAGCTCCAGAGGTAGAGCCACACCATCAGATACAGTTTAGTGACATACCCAAGACACTTCCTTTTTTTGTTGTGGGAAGGGTCTTTTCAAAACTGCAATCAACATTGACTTAGATCAGGGTTATTTGAGATTTCAGTGTTTAGAAATAGTTAAGTAAAGTTGGCAACCATAGTCAAGGGCGACCAGAAGGCTCCCTTTTCAATAGCTACTACACAGAGGTATAGGGGAGGGCACTACTCTTTTCCCTGGATTGTTCCACTTTACACTTGATACGTACCTTATATTGCTGAGTGTTGAGCAAGTAGGTATCAAGTACCATTTTTAAAGTCTTTGGTATGACGTGACCTGGGATTGAACCCAGGTCTCCCAAATCATTGGCAAATCACTCTACCCACTGGGCCATAGAAATACTAAATAAATATTCAGAATAAGAAAAGAGACTTTGCACTGTGTGTTTAAAGGATCCAATATTTGCAAGATATATACATTATTTAGCTATTCACTTAAGTCCTGGCAGTAAAAGTTTTTATTATTTAAACATTTTGTATAAAAAAAATTATAATTTGGCTGTGAAGTAGGAGGCTATTGGGATACTTTATATTTGTTTGTCACCAGAGAATTTTTAAAATTATTAATTTAGTTGTTTAAGGTACACATTTAGAATGTTAAACATCTTTTTTTAAATAATTTTGGTAAAAAATCTCATTGTTGATAAAGTTGTTAACATTTCATATACTAATAAAATTCAGGATTAGAAAATTTTCTAGAAGAAAATTATATAGAAGAAATCACAGACGAACATTACAACTTTGGCTTTGGGTAAAGGAAATAGTACAATTTATAAAATAGTTTTAATAAAATAAGTTATCTTGGATTTGTTGTAAGTTATATAAGTAACATATACTGCTCATCTATCTTCCTGCTCAGTCTGTTTATATATATCTATTTTATTCTGTCCATACTTATCTGTTTGCTCAGTCTATTCATATCTATCTATCTATCTATCTATCTATCTATCTATCTACCTACCAAATTCTGTTCATATCTATCTATCTATCTATCTATCTACCAAATTCTGTTCATATCTATCTATCTATCTATCTATCTACCAAATTCTGTTCATATCTATCTATCTATCTATCTATCTATCTAGTTCAGCCTGGTCCCTATCTATCTATCTATCTATCTATCTATCTATCAAATTCAGTTCATATCTATCTATCTATCTACTTCAGCCTGGTCCCTATCTATCTATCTATCTATCTATCTATCTATCAAATTTTGTTCATATCTATCTATCTATCTATCTATCTATCTATCTACTTAATCTGTTATTATGTATCCTAATCTGTTCATATCTTTATATCTATCTCAGCCTGTTCAAATCTATCTATCTATCTATCCCTTCATCTACCTATCATAGTTAGTTTAAACCTGTCATAATTCATTTTTCTTGATATCAATCAGTTTATCAGTTAGCTTCTATCTCCTCAATCCATTCATATCTATCTAAAATCTCATCCAATTTATCAAATACATTCATGTGTATGTGTGTGTGTATGTGTGTGCATACACACTTTTGACACAAAATAAAATATGAAGCAATAAACTCTATCATCATCATTGTTGTGTTGTTTGCTTTTCTTTCCATTCCCCACATGATGAATAAAACTTCCATTTATTACTATAATCACAATTAGTAAAGCTTTGTATCCAACTCTAAGTAATAATTGCTAGTCATCAACACCACTTGCCCTGATGTCTGTGCAGTTCACTACTGTATGTGTGGTCGTTCGACAGGAATGTGTCTATTAATTTCTTGCTTGGTCTATTATTTATTTTCGTATAGCTTTTTTTTTTTAACACAAGGTTCTAGGTCAAATACTCTCTGACTACCAAAGTAAATAGTGGAGTCACAATAAAGAAGTAACATTCTATATTTATGAAGAGTTAAAGAAGATTTCTATCGGTTAATTTCTACATATATTCTCAAGATAAGTCTATCCGCCTAATATTATATAATATCAGTCTGATATCACTTTCTTTTTTTGTTTATGAAGGACTTTTGTATCACACACACACACACACACACACACACACACACATATATTTATACATGCACACACACATACGCATATGTATGTGTGTATGCATGTGTGAACATTTATCGATTTGAGAATAGTGTCATACACATGAATTTTTATGTAACAGACCTTAAGAGAACATAATTTGTATATTTTAGGATTTACACCCGCTCTGCCATAGTACTATAGTTATATGATATCACGCGCACATATATACAAAGGTCATTTAAAAAGTTCTAAGCTTCACCAAGAAAGAAGTTGGTTGGTTGGTTGGTTGGTTGGTTGGTTTTCATGGTATATCAACATTTGTAGGTTATTTAATGCCAAATCCATTTTTATACAAATCATCAGTTCTATTTCGAACAATTCAGTTTAACATCAGTACACAGTTTAATTGTCAAAAACATTTCTATTTCAAGGTATTCAGTTTATTCAGACAGTTTTAATTCAACCAATTCAGTTTAGTATAAGTATAGATTTTTATTTACACACAATTAAATGTCAAAACAGTTCTACATCAAACAATTCAGTTTAGTGTAAGAACAGTTTCAGTATGAAAAACAGTTTCATTTTAAACAATTCAGTTTAGCATATGTACACAGTTTAAATGTAAGTACACAGTTTAATTGTCAAATACATTTCTATTTCAAGCATTTCAGTTTAGTCAAACAGTTCTAATTCAAACAATTCAGTTTAGCATAAGTATTCAGTTTAGTTCTACTTAACCCTTAGACACAGCCCAATCAGGTGCTACCATTCCAGGCCAGAGTGGACCTGGGAGTGATGGCGATAAAGGAGTGCTCCACATTCTCCAAAGCTCCAGCATCACTGGAACCTCACCATCAGATTGTTTAGTGTCATATCTAGGGGGTGGGGTCTTAACCCTCTGCTGTGAAGCAGTCAGTGTATTCAACAGCCCCAGCCTACTGGGTAAAAAAAAAGAAGAGTCATAGCTGAAAATTTTTATTTCGGCAACACATTACCATTGCTTATAAAACTATAAAAACTAATTCAGATTTCTGTCTTAATTTCTGTGCTGGTGAGGCTCGTTAAAAAGTGGGAGGTTTGCAACAAATCTAAAATCTAGGTGAGGTTTAGAACTTTTTAGAGCAATCCAGGGAAAGGAGTAGTGCCTTTGCCTATACCTTGGTGTAGTAACAATTAAAAAGGAGCCTTTGAGTTACTCTCAACTACGGCAAGCTTATTTACTACTATATATATATATACATATTTACCAATCCCCTCCACAGGATTTGACTCAAGGTCAATTTTTAAGCAGAGTTTAACAGGTTTGAATTCAGAGTTTTCCTTCTCCTAGACTAGTTGCCTCACCAAAACTAAAGAACACAGTCTGCCCTACTATTTACCCATAGCTGGAGGGAGAATAATTGGATTCATACCTTTCCCAAGGATATTAATGTGATGTGAAATTCAATCAGCCTTGTCCAGGATTTGAACTCGTGTTGCCATGTCCATTTCCTATGACAATAACCATTACACCACAGGCACACACACACACACACACACACATACACACACATATTTTTTTTTTTTTTTTTTTTCATCATACAACATGTGGAAGCACGTGCGATTCCCTAGCCTCATTAGCTGCCATCCAGGGTGATAACACAGTTTCGGTAGCTCAAGGCGGTACTGCTACCGAAACTGTGTTATATATATATATAACTGTGTTATATATATATATATATGTGTGTGTGTGTATATATATATATGTATATATATATATAGTCATCCACAGACAGATCTGTTTTGTTCTATCAGAACACATCAGTGTGGCTAGACATACTAGCTTCCTGTAGCCAGGATCAAAACCTAGTTGACACAAAAGCCAAGCCAAGCCTCTAACCCTTCAGCCACAAGGAGCCATTAGCTGCGAAGGAAATTATAAACGGTTATGAATCACAATTACAATTGTTTACATACATCCGTTCAACGGCTGCCGAGACCTCAATACATATGTATGAAGAGACTTGCAATAAATGCTAATGGCAACACGATTACTTCATTCACCAGAGAACTCCACCCAACGAGGGTAGGGGAGTATATATCTCTATAGTCAACTACAGACAGATCTCTTTCGTTCTATCAGAACTCATCAGTGTGGCTAGACATATTAGCTTCCTGGAGTCAGGATCGAAACCTGGTTGACTTAAATGCTATATATATATATATATATATATATATATATATGCATGTATGCGTGTGTATGTGTGTGTGTGTGTGTGTGTGTGTGAGATTAAAAAAAACAGACACTTTATATGTCCTTATTCTATCTTAGATCCATTCAAGTCTTCAAATGAGTCACTTGACTTTTGGATGGAAGGAATTTTGGAAGAGAAAGATAAAGAACAAGTGGGAGAGCAATTTACAAAAGAAAAGTAAGAAAATTTGGCAGAAAAAGTGCTAAAGGCATTTTAGAATGTGGCTTCTATTTTCAAATTTTATCTTATTCAAGAAAGGTTTGTTAATCTTTACATGTAAAGCTTCAAGTATTTAAAGTTTTTGTTGGTCTTTTCTTTGTGTAATGCGTAGATAAAAACTAGGATTAGTCACACTATTTCTTGCTAAATGTATTTATTGGTTATACTAACAATTATTGTTTCCATCTGTTCAGTGTGAATTTTTAATCAACATCAAAAATTGTAAAATAGAAATTGATTTTAAAATAAGTCGAAGAGGTACTACACATGTTACACTCCATATCTTGTTGATTGCTTTTAAAACTAACAATACAGACACAAAACAAAAATGTTTCAATCAATTACTGTTTCAAGTGTTAATCACTTAAATTCAGAAAATTTTTCTCTATAAAAGTTTAGAAAATTTTTGCAAAAAAATCTTAAACTTCATGGATTTATCTTTGTAATTGTTCCGTGTAAATTTTTAATTGACTTCAAATAATGTAAACTAACCAGCTGCATCTTGGAGGCAACACTCCACAAAGCACCAACTATACGGCCACCTACCTCCCATCATGAAAACTATCCAAGTTAGATGAACCAGACATGCAGGACACTGCTGGAGAAGCAGGGACGAGCTCATAAGTGAAGTACTCCTATGGACCCCCACATATGGCCAAGCAAAAGCAGGACGACCAGCTTGAACATACATACAGCAGCTATGTGAGGATACGGAATATAGCCCTGAAGACCTGCCAGAGGTGATGAACGATAGAGAGAAGTAGCAAGAGAGGGTCAGGGATATCTGTGCTGGCAGCACAACATGTTGTTGATGATGATGATGATGATATATATATATATATATATATATATATATATACATATATATATATATAAAGTTGTTCATGGCATAATGACCAAAGTTCAAAGCCTGAATGAGACTGTTTGCTTTTCATGAAGTGCTTATATCCTTGAGAAAGTTGTGAATCTAACTACTCTCACTCTAGCTATAAGTAAGTAGTAGGGCAGACTGGGCTCTTTAGGCTAGGTATGGCAACTAGTCTAGGAGAGAGAAAACTCTGAATTCAAAACTGTTAAAACCTTCTTAAAATATTGACCTTGTGTTAGAAAGGTTGATATACCATTAAACAAAGAAACCTAACCTGATCTTGTGTCACATTCTTCTTGTGCAATGGGGGTTCGTAAATAAATAAATATACGCAAGGTGAGTCAAAATAATGTTAACACTAATATGAAAGGAATTATTCTGTGCTCTAATGTGAGTCTGTCATCCATGGGTAATATAAATCTGTAAAGGAAATTTAAAATTCTTAACATGATTTCAACTCCCCCTGAATATATATATATATATATATATATATATATATATATATATATATATATATATATGGCTATTGTATTGTTTTAGAATAGTTCCCCCTCTTTTTTACCAATGATTTCATTATTCATTTCTTTACATAAATTTTCATGTACCAAAAATATTAAAATATATATATATATATATATATATATATATATATATATATATATATATATATATATTTATATGTTTATATGTTTATATGCATTTATTTATATACCTATCTATCTATGTATATATACATGTATATATATATATATATATATATGCATGTATACATATATTTTTATATATATAAATGTATGTATGTATGTATGTATGTATATGTATATATATATATATATATGCATGTATATTATATATATGTGTGTTTATATGCATGTATATATATACCTATCTATGTATATATTCATGTATATATATATATATATATAGGTACGTGTGTATATATATATGTATGTATTTATGTATATGTGTGTATATATATGTGTATTCCCCCAACCCCTCCACATAGACAGGATGTGACACAAGGTCAATTTTTAAACAGATATATACATATCTGGTGCCCGTGGTGTAATGGCTATCGTCATAGGAAATGGACATGCTGACACGAGTTCAAATCCTCGACGAGACTGATTGCATTTCACATAGCACTAATACCCTTGGGAAAGATATGAATCCTATTATTCTCCCTCTAGCTATGGGTAAATAGTAGGGCAGACTGTGTTCTTCAGCCTTGGTGAGACAACTATTCTAGGAGAAGGAAAACTCTGAATTCAAACCTGTTAAACCCTGCTTAAAAAATTGACCTTGAGTCATTTCCTGCCCGAGCAGAGGGCTTGGTAAATATGTATATGTATAAATATATATGTATATACATAAATATGTATGTATGTATATACAGACATGTATGTATATTTACATACATACATATATATATATATATATATATATATAGATAAGTAAAGTTGGCAACCATAGCTGAGGGTGACCCAAAGGCTCACTTTTCAATAGCAACTACACGGGATTGCTCTACTTTACCCTTGATACATACCATATGGTGCTGAGTGTTAAGCAAGGAGGTATCAAGTACCATTTTTTGAGTCTTTGGTATGACTCGACCAGGGATCAAACTCCAGTTTCCCAGTTCATTGGCAATGTATATGTATGTATATATATGTAGTAATTTACTAAGCTTTTCACTTAGATGAGGCATAAAGTTGTATGAATGGGGCACTCAATAAGACTTGAACTCACTCATGAAAATTTCCTAGTCTAGCTTGCTAACCATTACATCACTTGAGGTGCCCTATATACGTATGTATATATATATACAAATATGTATGCGTATATATATATATATATGTGTGTGTGTGTGTGTGTGTGTGTGTGTATATATGATTTATTAGGATAAATTTTTTTTTACTTATTGTGTGTATAGCTGAGTTCCCACATACATACACACACATGCACATGCATACACACACACACACGCACTCATATATATATATACATATATATGGAAGTAAAAATATATGGAATATCTAAAAATAAACCAAAAAATTTAGGGCATTTCAAAATATTGTCACTATTTTCAAAATTGATTCTATTGATTTTAGTTTTTTTGTTTTTATATGTAGGGCTTCAAGGATTTGTAGTCGTAACTTATTAATTTTGTGAGCTATTATAGTTTATTTTTTTTGTTTTTTTTAATATGCAGTATTTCTTGATAATATTCTATTTCCCTTGATAGTGTTCTGTTTTTTAAATTCATCGGTATCTCAGTTTTATCCAACTCTGCATTTACCTAATTTTGTAATATTATAAAAAACCTAAAGAACTCTTTCAAAAACTCTTTATACATGCAAGCAACCCCTGATGATGGCCTATGAAAGGTCCGAAAGTGCTTGCGACAATTTTGATGAATTTATCCAACAATTCCAACCTGAAACCAACACACTTATTAGGAAACTTGAAAGGATCTTAATAAAATTATATAGATTAAATGTGTCTTTATTACTTAATCAAACATGATTAGATAAAAAAAAGCTGCCCAACTACACAAACACACACACACACACACACACACACACACACACACACACACACACACATATATAATCTTGGTTTGGCTTGGTTTCTTTGTTTAATGGCATATCAACCTTTGTTGGTTATTTAATGCCAAAGCCATTCTCCTAGAAGAACAGTAGTGGTACTATTTAACCCATAGCTGAGAGGATAAGGAGGTTCATACCTTTCGCAATGGTATTTGTCTGAAAGTGAACATAATAGTGTGACTGGAGTTCGAACTCGCTCACTACGATTTTGCAGTCCATTGCTTTAACCATAACACCACAAGGCCAGCCCCACCCATATAATCTTGTTTTGGAAATACATAAATTGTTTTCAGGTTGTTAAACATAACAGAATGTGTAATGCCAGTAGAGTGAATTACTTTTACATATAATTGCACCAGAATGTGGAATTAAAAAGATGAGAGCATGATCATATTTACCAACCCCTACGCTCGGGCAGGATATGACTCAAGGTCAATTTTTTAAGGGGAGTTTAACAGGTTTGAATTCAGAGTTTTCCTTCTCCTAGACTAGTTGCCTAACCAAGGCTGAAGAACCTAGTCTGTCCTACTATTTACCCATAGCTGGAGGGAGAATAATTGGATTCATACCTTTCCCAAGGGTATTAGTGCTATGTGAAATGCAATCAGTCAGGTCCAGGATTTAAACTCGTGTTTCTGTGTCCATTTCCTACGATCATAACCATTACACCACGGGCACCTCCTCAAAAGATGAGAGCATGATAGGGAGTACCAAGCAAGAGAAAATGAAGTGAATGTAGACTTTTCAGCAATCACCTGCTCTGTTTTTCTCTCTCCCTTACTGGAAGCAAGAGTTATCAGATATTGAATTACAAACTGACTGTGAATAGACTGGACCAAGATGGGAAGTTTTGCAAAAAAAAAAAAAAAAGCCTTGGTCTTGAATGCCAAGTTTTGGGATTTAAAACCTGACAGATGGATAATACATGTTAATCCTTAATACTTTTCCAAATCAAAAAGCAAACAGAGAGAGAGAGAGAGAGAGAGAGAGAGAGAGGATCAAATAAAAAAAATTGTGATTCCAGATTTGTCCACAGAAATTGTCAGCTAAAGAGGAACAAAAATAGAAACAAAAAATGAAATGAAAGGAAAGGAAAATCTGGCTTTAAGAAAACAAGATATTTAAGATTATATCCTCATGAAAACGGATTAAAAAAGATGATAATATTGTTTGTGGAAAACCATAAATCTGGTTCTAACAATTCTATTTATTCTATTTTTTCAGGCTGAAAAAATATGTAGCTTTCAGAAGTGCATGATAATTGTTTCAACAAGATGTGGCACATTATTAGAATTACCATCAGTCTATCAGAATGTCCTTGTCTTTCTATCTGTATTCATATCTATCTATCTATCTATCTATCTATTGGAAAGACCATATTTTTCTCTCTATATTCATATCTATCCATCTATCAATCTATCTATCTATCTATCTATCTATCTATCTATCAGAATGTCCATATCTTTCTATCTGTATTCATATCTATCTATCTATCTATTAGAATGTCTATATCTTTCTATCTGTACTTCTATCTATCTGTCTATCTATCTATCAGAATGTCCATATCTATCTATCTATCTATCTATCTATTAGAATGTCCATATCTTTCAATCTGTATTCATATCTATTTATCTATCTATCTATCTATCTATTGGAATGACCATATTTTTCTCTCTATATTCATATCTATCTATCTATCTATCTATTAGAATGTCTATATCTTTCTATCTGTACTCATCTATCTATCTATCTATCTATCTATCTATCAGAATGTCCTTGTCTTTCTATCTGTATTCATATCTATCTATCTATTGGAATGACCATATTTTTCTCTCTATATTCATATCTATCTATCTATCTATCTATCTATCTATCAGAATGTCCATATCTTTCTATCTGTATTTATATCTATCTATCTATCTATATATATATCTATCTATCTATTAGAATGTCCATATCTTTCTATCTGTACTCGTATCCATCCATCTATCTATCTATCTATCTATCTATCAGAATATCCGTATCTTTCAATCTGTATTCATATCTATCTATCTATCTATCTATCAGTCTGTTCATATTTATCAATCTCTCTTTATACTTTATATATAACTAAATTATTTGTATTAAGAATAGCTACTTGAAGCTATTTTCTCAACTTCAGATCAGATATGATTAAAAAGCAGGGCAGCTGTAACAATAAGAGTTATGCCTTTGTCATTCTAAGTGATTTCAACCTGGGTCAACTATTCGGGAGAAGGGGGAGGATGCAAACTTTCACTCATTTCTCTCTTGCATTTTGTTTATCCACAGCATCACATAATTGAGGAAAAATGTCATCAAATTTCTTTGTCTTCCATATTTCTGGAGGTTATCAGTCGAGGCCTGCAGCTTTTCTACTTTTAATTTATTTTAGTACTGCATCAAGTTCTTCCTTTGTTTGATGTCTAGTTGGCTATTAAAAATTTTTCGTTAGGTTTATCAGAAATTTCAGGAAGATTTCCAAGCCGATTCTTGAAATGTTCTTTCCACGGGAACAGTCAGAATGGCTTTTGGAGAAATTGATCCCCAACATCACAAATTCTGACTATCTGTTGAATCATTAAAGGAGTATGTGTAAAAATCTAGAGGCAACACTACTGTTTTTAGATTTCTCCAAGAACAGTAGAGCAGACTGAGCTCTTTAAGCATGGTTAAGCCACCAGTTTAGGAGAAGGAAAATTTTGAATTCAAACCAGCTGCACTCTGCTTAAAAATTGACTTTGTTTCACATCCAGCTGGTGTTAGTGAGTGTTGATAAATGCATACTCACACGAACAATGACAAAACCTTCTATATGTACCTCAAATATTTAGCTCCAAAACCTTCTATATGTACCTCAAATATTTAGCTCCAAAAACCTTCTATATATACTTCAAATATTTATCTTCAAAAACCTTCTATATGTACCTCAAATATTTAGCTCCAAAAACCTTCTATATGTACCTCAAATATTTAGCTCCAAAAACCTTCTATATATACTTCAAATATTTATCTTCAAAAAACTTCTATATATACCTCAAATAGGTATCTTCAAAAAACTTTTAACATACTGTCACGTGATAGCTCACGGAAACGAAGAGGTAAGACTGATACTATCCTCCCGTGTTGAATTAGCACTATCTAGCAGTCAAAAAGTGACCGTTAAGAGAGAATGTGGGTCACAGAGGGGATAAACAGATGTTGGTACTTAGTGACCTCAGGTCGCCGGACATCGAAAGGGGAAAGAGAGAGAAGCCAAATGATTGGCTGGGACCCCAAAACGGAAGTGGGGCTCCCTTCCCCTCAGCGGAAGTAAAGGACAAGAAAGTCAGTTTTTGAGCAAGGCTCGTGGCAGACGAACCATAGCCATTTTACTCCGGGTTGAAGACAAAAGATTAACTGAGACACGAAGGACTCCAAATCCTTCAAGCCAGTATTAAAAAAGTCTATTAGCCCGTGAAAGAAGAACGATTCTCCAGTGGAACCCCGTCGAAAATAAGATAAGTAACTTTGGGGACATTTTTCCTTTATACCCAAATTTCGTTTACCACTCGATACATACCTTATATTGCTGAGTGTTTAGCAAGGAGGTATCAAATACCATTTTTTAAATCTTTGGTATGACGTGACCTGGAACTGAACCCAGGTCTCCCATACCATTGGCGAACACTCTACCCACCAGGCCAATGAGCCGGTTCATGCACTTAGTCTTTTTTTCTATAAGTAATGTAAAATGGTCTTAATTGCAGTTTTTCACTAGTCATTATTTCAGGTGCAAAATAAAGAATTGAAACTTACTGTTTATATATAATATAAGAAAATAAAGAATTAGCTATTAAGCAATATCTATATAAGTTGTATCAAATTAATGATGTATATATTTATCGACCCGTCCAAATAAGCAGGATGTGACACAAGATCAATTTTTTAAACAGAGTTTAGCAGTTTTGAATTCAGACTTTTCCTTCTCCTAGACCAATTGCTACACCAAAGTTAAAGAGCCCAATCTACCCTCACATTTGTTATATAGCCATAATGAAGAAATGATGAGATCATCACACATCCTTTACAAAAATATATCTCTTTCTTTATTACTTCTTGAAAGATTCAAAATTGGCTGTAATCATGAGAGAGACAGATGAAGGGTGTGGACAAAGATTGGTGGAGGACTGCTATATTGACCTTTTCTTAATCCACATTGTGATTCCATATTCAGGGCCTTACGTCTTTGTTTTCTTGATGAGAGGTTCTCAACTGGGTTCCACTAGGGGGCCATTTGGCCCCTGGCACCTCCAGGCACTTACTGGCCACTCTCTAAACTTCTTGACTGTCTGATCAGCTGACTGACTGACCGTGACTGACAGTTTGACTGTGAGTACCTGTGTATATATAATTTCATAACACCTATGCATTTCATTTGTCAAACTACATGACCTAGTTCCAGCTGTCAATCTACATGAGCTGTTCTCTTGTTTACACAGCTGGAACATCTTGTCCCAGAAATCCCTAATAGACAGCTCTGTCAAGGGTCAATATGCAACATATTCACCCATAGCTGGAGAGAGAATAATTGGGTTCACACCTTTCCTAAGGGTGCTTTGTGATATGCTAACAGGTCTATCCAGGATTTTGAACTTAGTTTGCCGTGTCCATTTAATACGATGGTAATTATTACCCAACAAGCACCTCCAAAATTAATGATACCACACAAGTTGCCAAAAATTATCAGGGAAAATTTTTTAAAAACTTTTGACTGCTAGCTTGAAATATTGCAAAACTTTTGACTCAATCAGGAAGCTTGAAATATTGCAAAATGTTTGACTCACTCTGGTAGTTACATTTAACAACAAAAACTTCCTCCACAAAATAATAACCTTGACATTTCTGACAATTATTGTGACCATTTCAAGTCCTTAAAAGTTTTTTAGCATTAACTACAACCATACCATGACAAAATTGCAGGCAAAGGAAATAATCCCTATGGGATAGTTATTTATAGCTTAATTGTGCACTCAGTAAGAATCAAACTCATTAACAATAGTCTGCTAAACTAACTTGCTAACTATTACACCATGTGAGATGCCCCTAATATCCATAGTTTTGATCAGTACCTCTCAAAGTGATAGTACATGTACCAGTGCTGGTATGCAAATTAATTGACTGCAAGTACATAGCAAATTTCCAGTCTCACATTATCATAATTTATATAATATTTGATGATAGAATGAGAATGCAGAGAATCCTTTTGTATTGTTTGATATTATCCTTTTCACATACTGCGATAGTTAACAAAAAATAGAAATACTTGGAACTTGATCGTAAATCAAAGAATAACATAGCACAAATGTTGTGCTAGTCAGTGGTATAATGACAATACACCAAATCAGATAGTTTGAGAATCACTGGTTTAGTCAATTGCATGGGCAGTTGTTATTAGACAGTAGCTGCCATTCTTAACACATATTGCTGTTACAGTTCATGGTTGTATGTATCTAGTAATAAGCTCTGGGAGTAAAAGACTATTTTCTGGGGAGAGTCATGATGCCACAGCGTAGAGCAATTTCCATTGCAATATAGATTTTTATATACTTGTGTAAATGAATCATTTATACACATTAGATAAATATTTTTTTATTGATGTTAAAACATGAAGTGTTTATTAAGAGATTCTTCAACATTTATTTAAATGTTTTTCAGCATATTAGGCCAATTCAAGTGGCCACCTTGTGATGATGTGTAGAATGAGAAATTGGGGTCAGACTGGGTAGTGGAGTTAGAAAAGATAGATCATTAGACTCCAAGGATTGAAGCCTTCACCAGAAATTATTGGGGTACAGAAATTGAGAGTGTAAGAAGTAAAAAATGACATCTGTGGGTTTATGGCATGAGAAAAGGAAATGACTGATTATTTTTTTTAAGTCAAAGATTCACTAATAATTATATTAAGTTATGATAAAAATTTCTCACTTGTCTTAAAATGAAAGTTTTTACATGATATATTTTTGCCACACACAACTATAAATATACATATTTATAAATTTATATATATATATATATATATATGTTTAAGCATGTTTGATTGAATAATAAAGACCTATTTTGTCTATATCATTTTATTAAGATCCTTTCAAGTTTTCTGCTAGGTGTCTTGGTTTTAGGTTGGAATTCATAGATCAATTTACCAAAACTGTCCTGAGCACATTTCAGACCTTTCATTGGCTATCATCAGGAGTTGTTTGCATGTGTTTGCAAATTCATCTACCAAGTCCAACCTAAAGCCAAAACACTTATCAGGAAACTTGAAAGGATCTTAATAGAATTATATAGACAAAATGTGTCTTTTTAATTTAATCAAACATGCTTAAATAAAAGAATGCTGTCCAACTACACACACACACACACACATATATATATATGGATAGATAAATAGATAAGTATACATGTTTGTGGATGCATATATATATATATATATATATATCTGCATGTCTATATCTATACATATACAAATATATATTGTCACATGGTCTGCCACTGAGAGAAGAGAGAAATTAGTAATGTCCCCTACCCCTCTGTGTTTGAATTAGCAGACCACTAAAAAGAGGAATAGTAATGTAGGTCAACTTCAGCTGACCTGTCCAAGAAAGTAAAGAATGTGGGTCAGAGTGAAAGCCAACAGATGTTTGCACTCTGTGACCGGATGGATAAAGAAGGGATATATGGGACATATAGTAGTACTAATGAATCCCCTAACAGTGGGAGAAGAAGATAGAAGCTAAATGATTGGCTAGAATCCCAAAGCGGAAATAGCCCCCTTCTTTTGTCAGAGGAAATAGGGGTAAAGAATATCAGTTTTGAAGAGAGACATCGCCATGAACAGATGGAGCTAATCTCAGGCCAAGACTCCGGGTGAAGAAAGCGGAAGGAATCTTGGACAAGAAGTACCTATGCCTTCAAGCCAGAGCATTAAAGATATATGAAATTCTGCCAGCCCGTAAAAGAGAAAATACTCTCCGAAGGAACCCGTTGAAAAGATAAGTAAACATTAAGACTGTTTCTCCCTACAACCAATTATATGCTCTCTCTCTCTCTCAATTTAAAGAAAGACTAAAGAAAGAGGAAAAAAGGAGGAAAGACATTTATAGTTATGTATTATCCGCTGATAATATAGCCGACATGTTGAATATGGGTGTCCGTGTGTGTATTAAAAAGATTGTGATATTTTAATGTTCCCACGTGTTGAAGTTTGTTCATTGTGTTGTCTTTTGTCAAGTTGTCTGCTTCATGTTTGTTTTCAGCTTCTTTCGCCTTATGTTATTCTCACCTAAATTGTCCTATTCTTTCCTTTAAAAATATTATATAGGAAACCGGAGTTGTTGACTACTATAATTAATATCATCTATCTCTATGTATGTAACTAAGTATATATCACTATATATGTTCATGTAGATGTGTGGGTGTATATGTATACTCATATGTGTGTGTATATATATGTTTGTATGCATATATATATATATATATATAGACAGATTGATATATATATATATATATATATATATATATTTCCTAAAGTAAAAAAAGAATCATAGAAAATTAGGCTCTTTACTTCCTGATGATTTTGCAAAATATATAAAATATCATTTTGACAATGCAAATGCTGCATGTATTGATCAGTTTAGATTCTCTAAAGTTTTGGGTTATATTTCATATATATATTGTAAATTACACTGTACAAGTCAATATTTCTAAGCTTGAAAAAAATCTCTACTGAACTAATAGTCGATTTACAAGACAAGACTATAATCCAAAGTTTGTCAACCCATGGAACAGTACATTTAACAACTGATATACTCCATTTACCATAACATCAGTAGACAGCTACAAACATTTCCAACTCATGTTTGGTGAATATATTTAATAAATTAACAGAGATAAATATGAAATAATAAAACTGTGATACAAATTAAGTATCATATTAATGCTACATCATATATCCTTTCCAACAGCTCATGCACTGACTGTAAACACTAATCAAAACATCACAACACACATATGGCCAGTCAGACTACTACAGTCTGCTGTTTACTTGTACAATTTCATGATAACACAATAAATTGTATATTCATATGAACCATAGGTTCTAATAGGTAAGATTTGTATGTTTCATACATTCTCCCTGTAGGTAACTGTTTGTTTGGGGGTTGATTGATACAGCAGGTACAGGTCCAATCTAGAATTTTGAGCAAAAAATCTTGGGGTCAATTTATATGACAGATTGACTTACGTATATGCTGCAATTTACAATATATATTATTTATTTATTTATTTATTTTTTGACAAGACAGGATGTGTCTTGGCCTCCACCTCCACCACCCTAGCATGCATATCCCCATTTCTCCTTTTACTTCCCTTCCATTCCTCCCTCTCAAGACCTCCCCTTTCTTCATATTATCTCTCTCTTTTTTCTCACTGAAATTAAGTCAAAACCAATGACCTATACCACAACCACTCAATCCTAGATTTATTCCCCCTTTTCCCTTTTCTGTCTTCTTTCTTTCGCCCCCCCCCCATTCACGTTCACATTTATACACTCTTATCTATTTCTTCTTTTTGCCACACTTTAGAAAAAAAACTATTTTTCTTGGAAAAGTTCTTTCAATAAATAAGAAAAAATATTCTAAACTGAATCCATTGTTTGTGTTTTTAGTATATCCACTGTTCCATTAGTTTTTCATCATCTTGTCAGATCTATCAAAAATATCTACCTTTTCTCTCTCTCTCTCTCTCTCTCTCTCTTTCTCTCTCTCTATATATATATATATGTATATATATATATTTTTTTTCTTTTTGTTGGTCCAGTGAGAGAAAAAAATATTAAGTGTATAGTTCTGCAAATGAATGAACATGACTATGAAGTGTAGAGCAAAGTTATAAAAACTAAAAATTTGAATAACAAATTCACTTGCAAACCTCTTCATTTCATTATATACAGTAGCATCCAAAACTAAGGGACAAAATTTTAAAACCTAATATTTGTTAGAAATAACAACTGTGAAAAGCTAAAATTTTGACAACTTTATATATATATATATATATATATATATATATGTGTGTGTGTGTGTGTGTGTGTGCTTGTGCATACTGGAATGTTTGCATATAAACACACTTTATGTGATTCAAAAATATGACTTGAGAAAGAGACCAACTTTTAAAAGTAATTCATTCATATTATATGTTTCTCTTATACAACTTGCATACAGAGTTTCTCAAAAAATGTATACACACTTTGATTTATTGTAAATAAAATGTTTATAAAGATATATTCAAGTTTTATGATCTATATTAAATAAGATTTGTATAGAATATTTTGAGGTATCACAGATGTTTAAACTGATGGCCATTCTGGCCCAGACACTGCTAATAAGGAGAACACCTAGATTTACCAAGATCAGTGAGATATCACAGGTGATAAACTGATGACCATTCTGTTTAAGATACTGCTGATAACACAGATTTCATGAATCTTTTCAGCTTGTATTTGAGTGGATTCTGTTTCAGTTGCTGCACTCAACTCATTGAGTGTTGCAGGTTTTCTGCAATAAAGTTAAATGGCTCAATTAAATGCCACAATTGCAACTACTGAGCACCTCAGAACCTGTATGCTATGAGTAAACACCATATAAACTGACCAGGAGTTACAATGTGAATGGATTATCATATCTGATGTAATTGGACCATTCTTTTTTTTAAAAATCACTGATCAAAGTGTGTTTGCATTTTTTGATTTGTTTGGTTGTTTGGGTTTTATGGTATATCAATCTTTGTAGGTTATTTAATGCCAAATCCATTTTTATACAAATAATTAGTTCTATTTCAAACAATTTAGTTCAGCATAAGTACACAGTTTGATCGCCAAAAACATTTCTATTTCAAGCTATTCAGTTAAATCAAACAGTTCTAATTCAAACAATTCGGTTTAATATAAGTATAGATTTTGTCCACACACAGTTAAATGTCTAAACAGTTCTACATCAAACAATTCGGTTTCGCAGGAGTACAGTTTCTATGTCAAAAACAGTTCTATTTCAAACAATTTAGTTCAGCATAAGTACACAGTTTAGTTCTGTTTAACCCATAGATTTCGGGCCTGAGTGGACCTGGGAGGTATAACAATGAAGGGGCACTCCACATTCCCCAAAGCTCCAGAATCGTTGGAACCTCACCATCAGATTGTTTAGTGTCATATCCAGGACACTCATTTGGAGGGGGAGGGGTTTTACCCCTCTGTAGAAATGCTGTCAGTGTATTCTACAGCCCTAGCCAACTGGGCAAGCATGACACACCATGTATATATATATATATATATATATATATATATATATATATATATATATATACACATGTTTTACTTATCTGTCTTGATCAAATACTGTGAAACTTTCTTATTAAAATGACTAAAATTGAAAAAGAAAAAAATTGTGATGTATCTGATAAAGTTGTATGATTGAAATATATATATATATATATATATATATATATATATATATATATATATATTGGCAGCATTTCTTCATTGATACATATTTGATTGAACATAATAGATATTTTTTGTCTACATATTTTTTTGTTATTCCTTTCGAATTGCCGTACTGATCTTATGATATTCGGTAGGAATTGGTTGATAAGTCTTCAATGATTAGTTATTTCCCAAGTACTTTCTGCCCAACTTTGGGCGATCATCACGTGAGGATATATTACAAAAGTAATGTACCTTTTGTATGTACATTACAACTTTGTTAAAAGAGCATTTGTACTGTTATATTGTGTAGTGTTTATTTTTCGAATTTGTTTATATAAATAGCATCAGTAGCTAAAGATATTTAAGTACATTAGCACTGGTTTCAAAATTAATTCTATTAAGTTTGGGTTGTACGTTCCTAAAAAAAGTTTGATAAATGTTTGTTGACTGGGAGGTGTATTACAGTGTTTATTTTGTTGGTTAACATTTTTAATCATATATTTAATTTGTTCATCAACAATACAGTTAGGAAACCCATTATTGATGAGAGCCTGTTTTATTGTTTTCTACCTCTTTATAAAATATTGTTTTGGAGGAGGAGATCAGTTTGGCACTGGATATCAGGTTATTAATAATTGCTTTTTCTTATCTGAAGGGACATACACTTTTAAAGTTGAAGGTACAGGAGTTATTATTAAAGGGTTTTTTGTAAGTAGAGGTAGTGAAGTTATCATTGTTGTTAGTATCAATGAGAACATCTAAAAAGGAAATTTTATTGTTTTTGTTTAGTTCATGAGTAAAGTTAAGAACTGAATTTTTTTGGAAGGTGTCTTGTCGTATGTTGATTTCATTAATATTATTATAGAGATAAAAAATGTCTATTATGTTCAATCAAATATATATATATATATATATATATATATATATATATATATATATATATATATATATATATATATATATATATATATATATATAAAAACAATATTCACTTACATCTATTTGACTGTTCCATTACACCTATTTCATTAAATCTTTTTGATTCTCACCTCTAATGATTGCAACTTTTTTTTTACTCCCTCAAAAAGATTGCTTGAAATTGGTAGTAATGGGGCAGCCAAAGAGGAGTAATTAAACTACATTTATTTTAGATTTTATCCTACTCAGTCAGCTAGTACTGACCACTTTCTTTTGATTTTTTTTAAAATGAGTAGAGTGTTTGCAAATGGTCTTGGAGACTGGGGTTCAATCCCAGGTTGAGTCATACCAAAGACTCAAAAAATGGTACTTGATGTTGCCTTGCTTAACGCAACATTATAAGGTAAAGATCAAGGGTAAAGTGGAGCAATCCAGGGAATGGAGGGGCACCCTCCCCTACACTTCAGTGTAGTAGCTATTGAAAAGGGAGCTTTTGGGTTACCCTCAACTAAGGTCGCTAAATTTACTTTACTTTTACATATATATATATATATATATATATATATCATATTTACCAACCCCTCTGCCCGGGCAGGATATGACACAAGGTCAATTTTTAAGCGGGGTTTAACAGGTTTGAATTTAGAGTTGTCCTTCTCGTAGACTAGTTGCCTCACCAAGGCTGAAGAACCTAGTCTGCCCTACTATTTACCCATAGCTGGAGGGAGTATATTTGGATTCATACCTTTCCCAAGGGTATTAGTGCTATGTGAAATGCAATCAGTCAGGTCTAAGATTTGAACTCGTATCGCTGTGTCCATATCCTGCGACGATAACAATTACACCACGGGCAACTCCTATATATATATATATTGTTATCCAAAGTTAGACTGTTTCGTTGTATCAAAACTCTGTGGCTAGACACACTGGACGCTTCAAGCTGGGATCAAAACCCATCCAACTTTATGTTAGACTTATTATCTTACCTCTCTGCTATCAGGTGGCTTTAAGTCAAGTTGGGAATTATAACACATTATGTATTAGCTTTTGTTTGTTTACATTTTGTGTTACTGGATTCCAGAATGCTCTATTTGTTAGAAGAGCTTTGCATTACGAGGGTACCAGCCATTAATTTCTTCACCAGAGTGCTCAACCCTTGGAAGGGGAGTGTATATATTGTCATCCACATATATAGACCAACCCCTCTGCATGAGCAGGATGTAACATAGGGCCAAATTTTAAGTAGAGTGTAACAGGTTTGACTACAGAGTTTTCCTTCTCTTAAACTGGTTACCATACCAAAGTTAAAGAACCCGGTCTGCCCTACTACTTACCTCTATCTGGAAGGAGAATAGTAAGATTCATACCTTTCCCATGGGTATTGAACTGGTATTGTCAGGTCCATTTCCTTTGTCAATGACCATTACATCACAAGCAAATGTCTTACTAATCTCTTGTTCATTTAACCGTGTACCTTTACATTTAAATGCTGTTGCAAGAGGTTTTTGCTGGGATTGGAGTCTAAGTCTTTCCTCTGTTCACTAGAGATAAATAGCCCGTCCACTTCCTTCAAAAGAATTGATGAAAAAGATTGTAACTATTTGAAGAACAGGAACCCAAAGAGGAGGAAGAAGGTCTTCAAGTTCTTGTGCGATTACTGGACACATCCACAATCCAAAAGACAGTTATTTATTGTCTCACTATGCATGTGTATATATATATATATATATATATATATATTAATATATAAGTTAGCCAACCATATTGTAAATCAACTTAAAGGCTTCCTTTTCAATAGCTACAACACCGAGGTGTTGGAGAAGGTACTACTCCTTGCCCTGAATTGCTCCACCTACCCTTAATTTGTACCTTATAATGTTAAGCAAGGAGGCATCAAATACCATTTTGTGAATCTTTGGTATGACTCGACCTGGGATAGAACCATTGGCAGACATTCTATTATGTCAATTTTGCTGGTTTCTTGTTGGGTTTTTTTTGTTTTTTTTCATAATTTTTGTTATTTTTGTTTCTTTTCATAATTTTTGTTATTTTTGTTTCTTTTCATAATTTTTGTTTTTTGTTGTTTCTTTTTTGTAATTCTTGTTTTTATTTCTTTTTGTTTCATTTTGTAATTCTTGTTTTTTGTTTCTTTTTAGGGGGTTTTGTTTCTTTTTTTAATTCTTGTTTTTTGTTTCTTTTTGTAATTCTTGTTTTTTGTTTCTTTTTGTCTCTTTGTAATTCTTGTTTTTGTTCCTTTTTGTCTCTTTGTAATTCTTGTTTTTTGTTTCTTTGTCTCTTTTTGTAATTCTTTTTTTTTGTTTCTTTATGTAATTCTTGTTTTTTTTTTCTTTTGTATCTTTTTATAATTCTTGTTTTTTTTGTTTCTTTTTACTTCTTTTCATAATTTTTGCTTCTTGGAAGGTTGAGCAAGTGATTACCTTTTAAGATAAGATTATGCTTCCCTAGGGTGGAATCCCCTTGGTGTAATGGCTAAAGTTCTGGACTGTGACTTTGTTTGATATAAAGTGCTGGACTGTGACTTTGTTGTAAGTTAATATGAACTCTGGTCTCACTATTACATTCACTTTTGGACAAATACTCTTGGGAAGCATATGAACTCCCTTATCAATCCAGCTGTGATTAAAATAGTATCTCTGCAGTTCATTTACCAGAATGGCTTTGGCATTGAATAAGCCAGAAAGGTTGACATGCCATTAAAACAAAGAAACCAAACCAAACCCATGTTCCCCTTAAAGTTCTTAAGTTTTGTATTTCATTTATAGTTAAGAAACCGGCATTTGGCCTAGTGGGTAGAGTGTCCGAGAGTCCAGGGTTCAATCCCAGGTCGAGTCATACCAAAGACTTTAAAAATGGTACTTGATACGTCCTTGCTTAACACTCAGCATTATAAGGTATACATCAAGGGTAAAGTGGAGCAATCTAGGGAAAAGAGTAGTGCCCTCCCCTACACCTTGGTGCAATAGCCATTGAAAAGAGAGCCTTCTGGTCACCCTCAACTATGGTTGCCAACTTTACTTTACTTATAGTTAATAAATACCCTTATTCTTAAATTGTTATTTTCAACAACTTGGTTTCATTTTTTTCAGCAATCATATTTCTTAACCACAATTATTATACACACTTTATAGTGAATAAAGATATTTTCTCTCTTTCTTTCTACTTTCTTTTAATAATAGAGTGAAGTCTGCATCTGAACTCAATGCACTCATAATTTCTCAAAGGAATAATTGCTAATTATAGACTATTTCTGTTATTTATTTATTTATTAGCAATTACTTATAATTTGTTTTGCTGGGTTTCTTTGTTTAATTGCTGATCAACCTTTATGGCTTATTCATATTTACCAATCCCTCCGCTAGGGCAGGATACGACACAAGGTCAATTTTTAAGTGAATTTTAACAGGTTTGAATTCAGAGTTTTCCTTCTCCTAGAATAGGTGCCCCACCAAGACTGAAGAACACAGTCTGCCCTACTATTTACCCATAGCCGGAGGGAGAATAATTGGATTCATACCTTTCCCAAGGGTATTAGTGCTATGTGAAATGCAATTAGCCTGGTCCAGGATTTGAACTTGTGTCGCCATGTCCATTTCCTATGACGATAACCATTACACCACGGGCACCTTTATGGCTTATTTAATGTCAAAGCCATCCTTGTAGAAGAACCATAGTAGTACTATTTAACCCATAGCTGAGGGAATAAGCAGTTCCATACCTTTTTTAAAGGTATAAGTCTTTAAGTGAACACAATTGCATGACTGGAATTTGAACTCACTTTGAGGTCACAGTCCAAGACTTTAGCCTTTATGTCATGAAGACTCCCCGCCTACTTATAATCTGAATTTTATAAATAGGATTTGATTTGATATGCAAGTTAATGATGTCTTCTTTGAATGATAGGGAGGATTTCTATAACTCCTATGTGGTCTTCTTTCAATAACCCATTTTCTCTTTCGTTCTGTTGCTGCTTCTTATCACCATTTTGTGTCTCATTTCTTCTTTGTTCTTAAGACCTTAACTGTTCTCAGTACTTTTGAGTTGAGATGAAGAAAAAAACAGACACATTTTTATGTGCACATTATCTATTACTTTGACAAAACTTTCATTTTACTGACATCACTCTCAAGTCAGGTGTTGAGACTATCAAGTGCTCTTGTCAGACAATTCCTTTTGATTGAAGTTATCTTATTTCAAAACTTCTAACTTTTTAGTTTCCTTTGACCATGTGATTTTCTAATCTATTGAAAGCCAAGCTCTCAAATGACCTTTGGGCTATCACACATCAGTTACATTGAGTGAAATCCAATGGTTTTTATGGACTGTTTGCCTTTGGTGAGTAACAGTAACTTTTCAAAATTTCTTGTTTAAAAAAAAAAAAAAATATATATATATATATATATATATATATATATGAAAAGGTACAAATATGATATATATCAATATGAGGAAAGAGAGAAACAGATATTGAGTGTTCAATAGATGGATACAGTATGACAAAATAAAATTAAACATCAATTGCATCATTCAAATTTCACTCAGAATGCCATTAATAGAATTATGCTTTCTCTTCTTTTCATTTCATTTAAAATTTCATATATATATATATTGTTGGGTATCACCCACCTTTTCCACGCAATGAGCTAGTCCATCTGCCATATATAGCAGTAGCTACTAATGCAGGGCCGACTAGAAAGTGAAGAGCCACTTCTTATAACGGAAGCCAATACTATTGTTGGACTATAGCCTTATTCTATATTCACTAATTCTATGTTCTTGTCTACTAACAGTCTCTCTATTGTATATACTTTTTCCTATTTCCTCTATTTCCTCACATATTGTGGTTTGTTCTTATTGCAAGTGTTCACTAACCAGAAAGCAACATACATACATATATATATATATATATATATATATATATATAAGTAAAGTAAAGTTGGTGACCATAGTCGAGGGCAATCAGAAGGCTCCCTTTTCAATTGCTACTACACCGTGGTGTAGGGGAGGGCGCAACTCCTTTCCCTGGATTGATCCACTTTACCGTCGATACGTACCTTATATTGCTGAGTGTTAAGCACGGAGGTATCAAGTACCATTTTTAAAGTCTTTGGTATGACGTAATCTGGGATTGAACCCAAGTCTCCCAGGCCATTGGCAAACACTCTATCCACTGAGCCAGTTTGATATTCAAAAAATAGAATCCTTATTGTTTAGAAATTTTTAATTTTTTCTTTCAAGAGTCCTGATGTTTTTTTGATGTGACAATCTTGAAATTTGTCAATGGTTTCTCCAAAGGAGCTATTTGCGTTATACCAAATACTTTCGGTTCTCATCAGAACCATTATTAAGGTATAGAATTTAAGCTAAATTATTATTTTACTTTAGTTTTTATCGCCAAAGTGAGGCTTGTTTTCATCATGAAGGTGATGATAAGCGGTAATGGCAGTTTATTTTTAAATATTTTTATTACGTGAAGTAGAATAAAATTTGTTCTATCTTTTGTATTATGGATTGTTCTATTTTAAACATTTTAGAATATTATCACTAGTTTCGAAATTAATTCTGTTAATAGTGGGTTGTCTAAATTTTACATATATAAACCTTCAAGGATTTTTAATTTTTTGACATTATTGTCTGTATAGATTATTTTTATATTATTAACTAAAATATTTCTTTTTGTTGCATTAAGACAATTATGTTTTTTTAAATGTTGACATATGGAGCTATTGTCAGAGATGCATTCTCCCAATGGACATTTAAATAGATAAATAACATTGGTTTTTTTCCATTATCTTGGTGTGATGGAAAGAATTATTAACAACTAAATTTAATGTTTTAAATTTTTATAGTAAATCATAAATCTTATGTTATTATTATTATTGTTTGTAGAGGATATATATCTCTGTAATATGTTTTTGAGTATTTTTCCATCTAATCTAAAATTTGGATGCATTTGATAACAATAAATTTAATTAATATGATTATAATTATTTTATGAGTCATAACTTTTATCATTTATTATATTCTTATTGTTAATCATTAGTTTAATTTGTTCGTCTAGTAAGTAGTTTGGAAATCCATTGTTAATAAGAGTTTGATATTTTTGAATTCATTATTGAATATTTTATTGGATGAAAAGATTTGTTTTGCATGATTTAACAGATTTTTTATGATATCTATTTTGTATCAGTGTGGGCATTCACTTTTATAATTTAGTTTATTCTTGTAGGTTTTTCATATACAGAAGTGTTAAAATTAGTATTGTTTGCATCAATTAGTACATAAAAAAAAAGGAATTTTATTATTTACTTTTTGTTCATAAGTAAATTTGAGGACAAAGCTATTTTGGTTGTTGTTGGTTGGTTGGTTGGTTGGTTGGGTTTTATGGTATATCAACCTTTGTAGGTTATTTAACACCAAATCCATTTTTATGTAAATAATCAGTTCTATTTCAAACAATTCAGTTTTGTATGAGTACACAGTTTAATTGCCAAAAACATTTCTTTTTCAAACCGTTCAGTTTAGTATAAGCACACAAAGCAGTTCTAATTCAGCTAATTCAGTTTAGTATATGTGCAGATTTTGTTTACGCATAGTTAAATGTCAAAACAGTTCTATGTTAAACAGTTCAGTTTAATTTGAATACAGTTTCAATGTCAAAAAACAGTTCTATTTCAAATAATCAGTTTAGCATAAGTACGCAGTTTAAATGTAAGCACTATTTAATTTAGCATAAGCACGGTTTAGTTTAGCATAAGCATGCAGTTTAAAAGTAAGTATGGTCAAAAGCATTTCTATTTCAAGCTATTCAGTTCTCTCAAACAATTCAGTAAAGCGTAAGTATGCTATTAGTTCTATTTAAACCATAGATAGGGCCCTATCAGGTGCTACCACACCAGGCCAGTGTGGAGCTAGGAGCAATGGCAATGAAGGGGTGCTCCGTATTCCTCAACGCCCCTGCATTACTGGAACCTCACCATCAGCTTGTTTTGTATCATATCCAGGACACTCATTGGTGGAGGGGGGATCTTACCCCTCTGCAGAGTTGCAGTTAGTGTATTCTACAGCCCCAGCCGACTGGGCAAGCTATTTTGGAATGTTTCAGGCAATTTTTTAAATTTCTTCAATATTATCTGCTAGAATAAGGATATCATCAACATAGCATACATAAATATGTGGTCTTTTTATGTCATTGGATATTTTGTTTTCTAAATTAGACATGTCATCATCATCATCATGTCGTGCCACTAGCACGGATATCCCTGATCCTCTCTCGCCACTTCTCCCTATCATTCATCGCTTCTGGCAGGTCTTCAGATCTACATCCTGTATCCTCACATATCTGCTGGATGTATGTTCGAGCTGGTTGTCCTGCTTTTGCTTGGCCATATGCGGGGGTCCATAGGAGTACATCACTGATGAATTCGTCCTTGCTTCTCCAGCAGTGTCCTGTGTGTCTGGTTCATCTAACTTGTATAGTTTTCATGATGGGAGGCAGGTGGACGTATAGTTGGTGCCTTGTGGGGTGTTGCCGCCAGGACTTGTTCAATATTGCTTGCAACATTCTTGTGTAATTGCCGTCTAGCTTCTTCTTCAGCCGTTTAGTTAGCGTCCAAGTAGTGCATCCATATAGCAGTATCGATACGACCACTGCCTGGAAGAAACTGCATTTCATTTTATCGGTCAGGTCTGATTTCCATATGATGAAAAATTAGACATGTAAAAATCTCTAAATGTCAGACCTAAAACTCAACCCATAGAAATACCATCAATTTGTATATGTTTCATCTTTGTGGTTATAAAAAGGAACCTTAGTTGTACAGATTAATGATAATTTGCTGAGTATATTAGGATTAATTTAAAGAATAGAGAGAGAAGGGTTGTTATATATATTATTTATAATAATGTCAATTGTTTCCTTGACTGGAACATTTGTGAATAAACTTCCTACATCAAGGGATGCAATAGTTTTATTGTTAGGTTTTTGTGTTCATAGTATTTGTATCAGATCATGGGTGGATTTTACACTATATTTAGTGGGTAGATATGATGTAATAAGTTCATTTAAAGTTTTTGTAAGATGGTAAATAGGAGTATCGACTTGGGATATTATTGGACAAAGTGAAGAATTAGCTTTGTGGATTTTTACGTTACCATATAAATATCCAGGTTTATAGTCTCCAATGATTTTTTGTAGTTTTATGCTTTTACAATCAGCGTTATTAGTCGTGATGAATTTATTTACTTGTCTTGTGTTGATTAACAGGATTTTTATTTAATTTTTTGAATTTGGTTTGGTCATCAAGAATTGTTTTTAATTCTGAGTAATATTCTGATTTATTGAGTATAACAAATATGTTGGTTTTATCAGCTTTTTTTTATGCAGATGCCAGGGTGGTTCCGTAATCATTTTATAACACTTTTTAAATTATTTTTTAGAATAGTGGTTATCTTTTGTTTTTTGTCATATCGGTTTTTTATAGCTTCAGCTTTAAGTATACCTTTAATTCCTGATTGAGTTTTAATCTGGTTTTCTTTTTGAAGTTTTTCGATATTTCCATATAATATTTCAATTTCTGCTTTTTTTACAAATTGGTTATATTTATCATAAAGGTGGCAGTTCAGTCCAAGATTGAGAAATTTTTTTTATGTTCTGTGAGTTTATAGTTAGAGAGGTTGATGTAATTATCTTTGTTTTCAGGGAGAAGTATTGAACCTTTATATAGAGAATAAAGCTTTTTTTGTAGGGTCAATCTATGGGAATATATATATATATATATATATATATATATATATATATATATATATATATATATGTTGAAATCACCGGCCTATTGGCACAATGGTAGAGTGTTCGGCATTGGTCTGGGAGACCGAGATTCAATCCAAGTCAAGTCATACCAAAGACTCAAAAAATGATACTCAGCATTATAAGGTATGGATCAAGGGTAAGTGAAGCAATCCAGGGAAATGAGTAGCACCCTCCTCTACAACTTGGTCTACTAGCTATTAAAAAGGGAGCCTTCGAGTCACTCTCAACTTAAGTCAGCCAACTTATTTAACAATATATATATATATATATATATATATATATATATATATGAATAAGAACGTCCATGGAGAGATTTGTATTTTTTAAAATTTATTCATTTTGTTCTAGGTCTTTATATATATATATATATATATATATATATATATATATATATATATATGTACCATTGCTTTTAAATAAATAAATAAATTCATATCAGTTAATTGTTCTTATAAATCAAAGATACAAAGATTTTATTATTTCTAGTGGAAGATCATTCAATCGAAACAGATGTTATTAAATATATCAATGTACAAAATATTTACTGTACACACTTTATATGTATGTATATATATATATAAATATATATATATAGATAGATAGATAATGTGTGTATCTGTGAGTGTGTTTATATATATATATATATATATATATATATATATATATATAAAGTTTAAGTGGTTAAACCATACAGTAGTAGAGGGAGTAACCCATAGTGTAGTGGCTAACATGCTGGATTGCAATATCATAGTACATGAGTTCAAATTCCAGTCACATTCACTTTCAGACTAATACCTTTGGAAAAATTTATAACTTCCCTTATTCTTTCAGTCATAGGTTAAATAGTATCACTACTATTCTTCTTCTTTGGCATTAAATAACCCATGAAGATTTATACACCATTAAACAAAAAAACATTCACCAAATCATTAACATATATATATATATATATATATATATATATATATATATATATATATTACAAGTTTTCCATTGGGCTAGTGGTTTGAGTGTTCGTCAATGGCCTGAGAGACTGGGGTTCAATCCGTGGTCAAGTTATACTAAAAACTCAAAAAAATAGGACTTGATACCTCCTTGCTTAACACTCAGCACTATAAGGTACTTACCAAGGGTAAAGTGGAACAATGAAAGTAAAGGAGTAGCAACCCCCCTACATCATCATGTAGTAGCTTTTGAAAAGTGAGCCTTTGGGTTGATCTCTTATTTTATATATATATATATATATATATATATATATATATATATATATAGAGAGAGAGAGAGAGAGAGAGAGAGAGAGAGAGAAAATGGGTGGGTAAACATGCAAAGAGTTCTTATCACATATTGACTGGGACATATAAAATCAGTTTTACAAAACTTATACTGTTGATACAGACATTCTTAGAGTAATTATCATTGTAAAAAACAGTATGGGGGAACTGAGTTCAATTCCTGGATGAGGCAGTTTACATTTCACTTTGTTCTAATGCCCTTGGAAAATCTGTTCTTCCCCTAGCTATGGGTAAATAATAAGTAAGCCAGGTTTTTTTAGCCTTTGTATGGCAACCTGTCAAAGAGAAGAAAAACTCCTAATTCAAACTAGTTTTACTCCACTTATAAGTTGACCTTGTGTCAGACCTGCCTGCAGTGGAGAGATTGGGTAAATCCATTCATTTATGGGTTGGTTGGTTGATTGGTTGTTTTTACATGTCAACCCTTGTTAGGTTATTTTATGCCAAAGTCAATTAAAAATATTGATCTCCAATTATATGCTATACAAAAATATCTCATCGCAATCAATTTTTAAAATGTTTCCGAGCAATTAAATAGTTTTAATTAACTGATAATTATACTAATCATTTGTAAATAATTAAAGCTGTCAGTAATTATTCTTAGTACAAATAATTTTCATGAAGTTAAATGGTTTCAAATAAGTTGATTCAATAATAATAATCATTTGTTTCCAACCAGTTATATTGTTTCTAATATTACTATTTAATGCTAATAATTTGTTTGATCCATTGATCAGATCCAAATAGGTATTATTCCTTTGAGTCAGAGTGGACCTTAGGATAATGGCAATTAATAAATACTCAATATTCCGCGAATCTTGGGAACTGGAGTTTCATCATCAGATGTAGTTTAGTGTCATAACCAGGATATATGAATATGTTACTTACACACACACACACACACACACACACACACACACACACACACACAAACACACACACATCATCATCATCATCATCATCATCATCATCATCATCATTATCATCATCATTATCATTATCATCATCATCTGATGTAGTTTAGTATCATGACCAGGACATATGAATATGTTACACACACACACATCATCATCATCATCATCATCATCTGATGTAGTTTAGTGTCATAACCAGGATATATGAATACGTTCCTTCCACACACACTCACACACATCATCATCATCATCAAGTTGTACTGATGGAGAGTTCCTGTGGTGTAGTGACTAACATGCTGGACTGTGGGTCCAAAGTAAGCAAGTTCAAACCTCAGTCGTGCTATTACATTCACTTTCAGACTATTACCAGTGGGAAAGGTATGAACCGCCTTATTTCCTCAGTAATGGGTTAAATGGTATCACTGCTGTATTTCTATAAAGAAGGCTTTGGCATTAAATAACCCACAAAGGTTGATAACCATTAAACAAATAAACCAAACCAACCAGTATCCAGTGTTCGCACAGAGCTGATGTATATCAATTTTTGCTAGTCAGTTAACACGGGTGTGTCCATGTGTAAGAGTCCACAGGAGAACATTGTTTATGAGTTCTTCCCTGCTTCACCAAATATGCCCAGCATGTCTTGTCTATCTTACTTGGATTGTTTGTGAGATGCTAGGCAAGTGGCTGTGCAGGTTGTCATTTTGTGGGTTATGACTTCCTGGATTTGTTCTGAACAGTAAGTAATATTCTTGTGTAGTTCCCCTCTAACCTTTTCACCAATCATTTTGTCGGAGTCCAGATGGTGCAACCATACATTAGTACTGACATGGCTACTGATTGTAAGAATTCCTGTTTTATTTTAATGGACAGGTGAGATTTTCACCCACACCTGCACACACACACACTTTTTGGACCAAGGTTTTAGCCGTGATCTTCAATTTCTTATAGTTTGTTTTCTACTGAAATTTTTTGAGGGAGCCAAACAACTGAAAATCAGAGACGGTCTGATCTAGACTATGAAAAGGATGTAGCAGCTAATCCCAACTAAATATACAGATGATTTCAATGGTTCTTGCAGCAGTATGAGGTCTTGCATTGTCCTGGTGAAACCCAGCCATAATTGACCTTATAAGAGGCAAGGTCATCATTCCCATTTATACAGAAATGTCCATTATTATAACTCTACTGTCAGCAAAAATTAGTGCCTTAACTGAATCCACTATTTTAGGTGTGCTCGCCATTATAGACCAATCTGGGTTGTCTTCATTGTGAAACCTATTTTTGCTTTCTCGAAACAATTTAACTCATTTGTAAACATTTTTTTGACTAAAAAATACTCTCCATACACTTTTGCATGGTTTGCATTTCTCAGCTAGAAACAATTTGATGACAGACCTTTGTTCAAGCCTGGACTCTTTGTTTAATTTACCCCCATTTTGAATAGCCACAAAATTAACATTTTCATGAGATTAAAACAATTTTTGTCATAAATCAATTCCAAACAAGACAGAGTTGATATTTACAGAAAAAATTCTAAAAAAAATTCATTTGCTTTTTTAAAAACATCCTTATATTCATTGAATGACCCTCAGACACTCACACACAGACACACACACACACACATATATATCTCATTTAGAAAGGAGGATGTCCTCATGGTGTAATGGTTAAAGCGATGGACTGCGGAATTGTAGTAAGCAAGTTCGTACTCCAGTCGCACTATTAGGTTCACTTTTGGGCAAATACTCTTGGGAAAGGTATGAACCCCCTTATCCTCCCAGCTATGGGTTAAATAGTACCACTACTGTTCTTTTAGGTGAATGGCTTTGGCATTAAATAACCTACAAAGGTTGATATGCCATTAAACAAAGAAACCAAACCATCATTTAGTAAGTTGGCCAACCATAGCTGAGGGCGACCTAATTGTTCCCTTTTCCATAGCTTCTACACTGAGGTGTAGGGGAGAGATCTAATCTTTTCTTTAGATTTCTCCACTTACCCTTGATCCATATCTTATGATGCTGTGTGTTAAGTAAGAAAGCATTTAAGTACTATATTTTGAGTCTTTGGAGTGACTCAACCTGGGATTGAATCCTGGTCTCCCAGACCAATGGCAAACACTCTAATCATTGTGCCAATATGTATATTTAAAATGTCATTTTAGAAACAAAAGTGACAGTGCCAACATTAACAAATAAAACTGTTCTCCATGCAAAAATAAAGAAAATATTATTAAAAGGAAAAAAAATGAAGAAAATTATCCAAATCACAACTGAATTTTTTCTAATTTCTTGATTATCAGGTATATGTTGGTGGTTAGTTTCTTTGTTTAATGGCACATCAACCTTCCTGGGTTATCTAATGCCAAAGTGATCCTTGTAGAAAAACAGTAGTGTATCATTTAACCTGTACCAGAAAGGTTAAGGGACTTCATACCTTTGTCAAGAATATAAGTTCCAAAGTGAATGTAATAGCCTGACTGGAATTCAAACTTGCTTGCAAATAAGTCACTGTTCAGCATGCAATCCTCTATTCTACAGAGGCTTCCCCAGATAAGTGTGAGTAATTGAAATTCCCAATACTTACAGGTGGATTAATAAATCATGAAACTTTAAATCATGAGTTGGATAATTTTATTCTTTAATCTTCTTTCATTTCAATGATATTATTGTAATATATATATATATATATATATATATATATATATATATATATATAACAATATCACTTCTTTTTATATGTATATTTAAATAATAATTTCTTAATACCTTACTTAAGGTGAAATGTATTCCTTGATGTTAACAGTAAAAAAAAACTCGTTACTGTTCAACTCTCCTTCTGATGATCCAGTTGACTGGCTAGTAAAATAAATTCATAATGGAGTATGTCTATTGAATTTTTATGATATAAATGATATTTTTTGCTCAGCATATGAATTTCTTAATATATTTTTCAATATATTAGTTGCGCATTGAGCACTCCATTTGGATCCGTCCTTTTAAGGATATTTGTAAACTTAAATGGTATATATATATATATATATATATATATATATATATATAGTCATCCACACACAGACTGTTTCGTTGTATCACAACTCTTCAGTGTGGCTAGACATGTAGGACACTTGAAGCTAGGATCAAAACCTGCCCAACTTTACGTTAGACTTAGTATCAGACTGCTTGGCCAACAAGCGTACCACATTGGCTAAGGAATTATATATAAATATATATATAATTTTTTCATTATTTATCAATTTATATGTACATCCATATAGATAAAGAAGGATGACATTGAGTAATAGACTTCCATAATTCTCACTTGGGCTAGTGATCTGTTTTAAGCCCAGGTTAAAATCCTGGATTTTGAATGTTTATTTTCAAGTCAGACAGGCCCTATCGACTTGGAAGATTGGCACAAAACCATCATTCTATCTCTCAAACTTGATTCTCCCTTGTTTCTTGTTTGGCAGTAGATCAAACAAAGCTCAGCTTAAGGCTTAGCAAATAACTTTATATCATGAAGAGTAACAAATACGTGTATATATATATATATATATATATATATATATATATGTATGTATGCATGAGTATATCTTTATATAAATAAGTATATATTCATGCATACATATATATATATATATATATGCATGTATATATCTACCTACCCAACCACAAGAGCAGGATACGACACAAGGTTAATTTTGAAATGGATTTTAACAGGTTTGATTTCAGAGGTTTCCTACTCCTAGACTGGTTTCTATGTCAAAGTTGAAGAGCTCAGTCTACTCAACTATTTACCCCTTGGAATCATACCTTTCCCAAGGATATCAGCACACTGTGAAATGCAAACAGCCCTGTCCAAGGTTTGAACTTGGATCACTGTGTCTCTTTTCTACAATGATAACCATTACAACACAGAGACTTCCTATATATAAATCTCTCTCTATATTTTCATGTATATATATATATATTAACTGGCTCAATGGTCTAGAGAGCAGAGTGTTCGCCAATGGTCTGTGAGACTGGGGTTCAATCCCAGGTCGAGTCATACCAAAGATTTTTAAAAAATGGTACTTGATGCCTCCTTGCTTAACACTCAGCATTATAAGGTACGTATCAAGGATAAAGTGGAGCAATCTAAGGAAAGGAGTAGCGCCCTCCCCTACACTTTGGTGTTGTAGCTATTGAAGAGGGAGCCTTTGGGTTACCCTCAATTAAAGTCACCAGCTTTACTTTACTATATATATATATTTTGGGAATACCTAACAAATTTCTCATTTGAAAATGGACTAACATGCCTTAATACTAAATTCCAGAAAAGGAAAAGAAAACTAGGGACTTACACCTATGCAAATAATACTAAAGCAGAGATAGATTACATTCTCATGAATAAGAAATGGATTGATAGCACTTTGAACTGTAAGGCATATTCTTCTTTTGAAGGTGTGTCTTCTAATCACAGAATTGTCACAGCAAAGATACGACTGAACCTATACAGGAATATGATGCAAACAATCAAAACCACACACTATGACTGGTCTTTACTTAATGGTAGAGATATTATTGATAAATATATGATAACATTAAGAACCAACTTCAGTGCTCTTTAGGAGTTATCTGAAATACTTACTCCGAATGATGAATATGAGAACTTTGTCAATACCAACATGGAAGCAGTAGCAGAATGCATACCAACCAAACTAAGAGCCAAACATAAAGTTCTGTGGGAGAGATTAACAGTTAAGGAAAAAAAAAACAAAAAAAACGAGACATGAAAACAGCATCCCTATATAATAAAAGGAACCCAACTTATGCCAATGCCTAGAAACTTAAGAAGGCACAAAATGAACTAACATACCAAAAAAAAAAAAAAATAGAATACAATCAAAGCCAGATCAATAAAATCAGAAAGTTAGTAGTTGATAGACAATCTTGAATAACGTGGGAGATGATAAATGAAGTGAGGGAAATGAAGAGCACCTCCAGAGTTAAACAAAAAGCTGCCAGCTAAGAAAAATGAATACACATATCAAAAGAACATTTCAAGAATCTGCTTGGAAAATCCCCTAAAATTACAGATAAATAAAAGTAAAGTTAGCGAGTGTAGTTGAGGATGACCCAAAGGCTCCCTTTTCAATAGCTACTACACCAAGGTGTAGGGGAGGGTGCTACTCCTTTCCCTGGATTGCTCCACTTTATCCTTGATACATACCTTATAATGCTGAGTATTAAGCAAGGAGGCATCAAGTACCATTTTTTGAGTTTTTGGTATGACTCAACCAGAGATTGAACCTGCGTCTCCCGAGCCATTGGCGAACATTCTAACCATCATGCCAATGTCCAGTTGCAAAGTTACAGATAAACTTATCTCTAAAATTATTAACAATCAACTAGACATCAAACTAGGACAGTTTACTCTAGAAGAACTCAATGTAGTACTGGGGGGGTGTCCTCGTGGTATAATGGTTTAAGTGATGGACTGCGGAATCATCGTAAGCGAGTTCATACTCCAGTCTCGCTATTACGTTCACTTTCAGACAAATACTCTTGGGAAAGGTATGAACCCCCTTATCCTCCCAGCTATGGGTTAAATAGTACCACCACTGTTCTTCTAGGAGAATAGCTTTGGCATTGAATAACCTACAAAGGTTTATATGCCATTAAACAAAGAAACCAACCAACCAATCAATGTAGTACTTACAAAAAAAAAACTGCTGGTCTTAATGAAATACCACCAGAAGTATGGAAGACAAGGAAATTCGATGACCTACTGCTCTGATACAGCAATATATCACCAGAACATAATAGACAGCTGAACAAAAGGCTGCATCCTGCGTTTCCCCAACAACGGTGACCTTGGAATCACCAAGAACTACCGAGGTATAATCCTAACTTCCATAACAGCTAAGATTTATGATGTTCTGCTACTCAACTGCATTGAACCAGAAATTGAGAAAATTCTTAAAAAGAATCAAAATGGTTTTCAGAAAAACCAATCCACAACATCACAGATTCTAACAATCTGTCAAATTTTAGAAAAATTTAATGCAAAAAACCTCAAGGCCATACTCTTAATTGTAAATTTCTCCAAAGCATTTGACTTCCTACACAGAAGGAAGATGGAGCAAATACTTCTAGCCTATAATCTCCCAAAAGAAACTGTCACAGCCATAATGATGCTCTATAAAATCATGAAAGTAAAAGATCGTTCACAGGATAAAGACACAGACTTCTTTGAGTTTGTTGCTGGTGCTCTACAAGAGGATTCATCTGTTCATGATCTACCTAGACTATGTACTTCAAACATCAATAGATCTAATGAAAGAAAATGGTTTTGCTCTAAAAAAAAGGCAAAAAGCAGATGATACTCCACATAAACTATTATGGATGAAGACTATGCAGATGACATAGTACTACTGGCAAATACTCTGACCCAAGCCAAATCTCTGCTGGATAGTCTGGAGCAAACAGCAAGTGGCATTGGCCTCCATGTCAATGCAGACGAAGTGGAGTACATATATTTTAATCAAAAAGGAGACATCCCCACACTAAAAGGTGGGGGGTCCTCATGGTGTAATGATTAAAGCGATGGACTACGGAATCGTAGTACGCGAGTTCGTACTCCAGTCGCGCTATTACATTCACTTTTGGGCAAATATCCTTAGGAAAGGCATGAACCCCCTTATCCTCCCAGCTATGGGTTAAATAGTACCACTAATGTTCTTCTATGAGAATGGCTTTGGCATTAAATAACCTACAAAGGTTGATATGCCATTAAACAAAGAAACCAAACCAAACCAAACTAAATGGTGGTGCTCTGAAACTAGTGGATGAGTTCATCTATCTCAGAAGCAGCATCTCATCTACTGAAAATGACATCAATATGAAACTAGTGAAGGCATGGACTGCTATTGATAGGTTATCAATCATATGGAAGGAAAACTTATCCAATAAGTGTCATGGTCATGTCAGTTCTACTATATGGATGCATCACATGGATGCTGACTGAGTGTATAGAGAAAAAGCTCGACAGGAATTGTGCAAGAATGCTACAAGCTATATTGAACAAATCCTAAAAGCAACATCCCACAAAACAGCAACTGTACGGCCACCAACCTCCCATCTCTAAAACCATCCAAATAAGATGGACAAGACATTGGGATACTATTAGAGAAGTAAGGATGTACTTCAAACAAATGTTTTCTTCTGGACCCCTTCACACGGATGAGCAACTGTTGGACAACCAACAAGAACTTATCTACAATAGCTCTGTATGGACACAGGAAGTAGTCTACAAGACCTGCTGGAAATGATGGATGATATAGAACAATGGCAAGAGAGAGGGTCAGAGAAGACTGTGCTAGCTGCACAAGATGATGATATAAATATATATATATATATATCTGCAACATCATTGTAAGAAAATTCATTCTTCAGTTGTGCTATGAGGTTTACTTTTAGATTAATACCCTTGAGAAAGCTTGGTTGGTTGGTTGGTTTTTATGGCATATCAACCTTTGTAGGTTATTCAACGCCATTTTTAGGAAAATAGTTTTATTTCAAACGATTCAGTTTAACATAAGTACGCAGTTTAAATGTAAGTACAGTTTAATTCTGAAAAACATTTCTATTTCAAGCTATTCAGTTTAGTCAAGCAGTTCTAATTCAGCTAATTCAGTTTAGTATAGGTACAGATTTTGTTTACACAGTTAAATGTCAAAACAATTCTATATTAAACAAATCAGTTTAGTGTGAGTTTCAATGTCAAAAAACAGTTCTATTTCAAATAATTCAGTTTAGCATAAGCACACAGTTTAAATGTAAGTACAGTTTAATTGTCAAAAGCATTTCTATTTCAAGCTGTTCTGTTCAGTCTAGTCAAACAATTCAATTTAGCATAAGTATGCCATTAGTTCTATTTAACCCATAGATAGGGCCCTATCAGATGCTACCGCTACCATACCAGGCCAGAGTGGATCTAGGAGCAATGGCAATGAAAGAGTGCTCCGCATTCCCCAAAGCCCCAGCATCACTGGAACCGGATCATCATATGTTCATATTTAAATTTTTAGTTATATGATATCAAGTATTTCTATCTAATGCAAATAATTTGCATACAGTTGTATGGTTTCAAGTATTCCTATCTAATACAAATAACTATATATTTTCAATTAATTGTTTCTATTCAATAATTGTCATTTCTTTGCACATAGTAATCTGGTGTTAAATAGCAAATTATTATTATCCTCAGTAAGCAATTATACCTTTAAGTAACTATTCATAATACCAATGTTTTGCATACAGTGTTATATCAAGTGTTCCTCACTAATACTAATTATTTAAACACAATTATGTGGTTTAAAGTAATTATCTCTTTTTAATAATAATCATTTGTTTGCACAGAGTTAAATGGTTTCAAGTATTTCAATTCAACGCCAATATTTTGCAAACAGTTATATGGTTTCAAGTATTTCAATTCAATACCAATATTTTGCAAGCAGTTAAATGGTTTCAAGTATTTCAATTCAACACCAATATTTTGCAAACAGTTATATGGTTTCAAGTATTTCAATTCAATACCAATATTTTGCAAGCAGTTAAATGGTTTCAAGTATTTCAATTCAATACCAATATTTTGCAAACAGTTAAATGGTTTCAAGTATTTCAATTCAATACCAATATTTTGCAAGAAATTATATGGTTTCAAGTATTTCAATTCAATACCAATATTTTGCAAGCAGTTAAATGGTTTCAAGTATTTCAATTCAATACTAATATTTTGCAAGCAATTATATGGTTTCAAGTATTTCAATTCAATACCAATATTTTGCAAGCAGTTACATGGTTTCAAGTATCTAATAATAATCTTTTGTAAACAATTTTAGCTTCAAGGAACTATTCTTAATGCAAATATTACGCATACCGTTAAATTGTTTCATGTATTCCAATCCAACATTAATAAATTTATTTTATATCAATTGTTGGTTCACACACGCTTATATTATTTCAAATATACCAATCCGATTCTTATAATTTTCAAAGAGATCTATTTGACTCACAGATGAGACCCAAACAGTTATTACCACTCCTAGTCAGAGTGGAGCTGGGAGTAATGGCAATGAAGGGGTACTCCCCACTTCCCAGATTTCCAGAACTGGAATCTCACTGTCAGATGCACTTAAGGGGAGGGAGTCTTATCCCTCTACTGGGTTTACAGTCAATGCACTCTCAGACCTGCCAACAGAACTAAAACAAAAACAAGTCATGTTCCTTATGAAATAAAGTTCTGCATTATACTGCTGCTTGTCTTTAAAAAAAAACTTTCATCATATTTACTTGCCTTTTTTCTTTTAATGAATGTGTCAAAAGTATTTTCTCCATCAATTATTCCTTCTTTATAGCTTTTTACAAAGCAAATAATAATCTAATTTACATAAAATTTTCGTCAGTTTTGCTTTACTTTTTTTCAATTATAAATATATGCAAAACACTATCTTCTCATTTTCGATTTTGATTTTGATTTTGATTTTAATTTAATTTTTTTTTATTTAATCTTTTTCATGGCTTTTAATTTCTTTTCTTTTTTTTTCTTTGCTTATCAAAAAGAAAAGTTGTGCATTTTTTATGTCTCACACTTTCCTATTTAAAAAGAATAGAAAATATGGTTTGGTTTGGTTTTATGGCATATCAACCATTGTAGGTTATTTAATGCTAAATCCTTTTTTATTCATATAAACAGTTTTATTTCAACCAATTCAGTTTAGCATAAGTACACAGTTTAAATGTCAAAATAGCTCTATTTTAAACAATTCAGTTTAACATAAGTTCACAGTTTAAATGTCAAAACAGTTCTATTTTAAACAATTCAGTTTAACATAAGTTCACAGTTTAAATGTCAAAACAGTTCTATTTTAAACAATTCAGTTTAACATAAGTTCACAGTTTAAATGTCAAAACAGTTCTATTTCAAGCAATTCAGTTAAGCATAAGTACACTGTTTAGTTATATTTGACCCATAGATAGGCCCCTATAAGGTGCTACCAATCCAGGCCTGAGTAGACCTGTAAATGATGGCAATGAAGGAGTACTCTGCATTCCCCAAAGCTCCAGATTATTAAGAGTCATATTCAGGACACTCATTGGTGCGGGGTATAATCCCTCTGCAGAGATGCAGTCGGTGTATTCTACAGCCCCAGCCAACCAGGCCCAAAATATTATGGCACATATTACAGAATTGTAACCTACAGATTAATGTGAATTTATCTGGATGTTCATCCTGTTCTCTTTTAGAATTAAAGTGAAAATAATTACATCAAAAAGAATAAAGAAATTATGTAATATTGAAATAAATTATTTAATTAAATTTTACTGTACCGGACATTGGCCTAGTGGTTAGAGTGTTTGCCAATGGCCTAAGACTCAAAAAATGGTACTTGATGCCTCCTTGCTTAACACCCAGCATTATAAGGTATGGATCAAGGGTAAAGTAGAGCAATCCAGGGAAGGAGTAGCGCCCTCCACTACACCTTGGTGTAGTAGCTATCGAAAAGGGAGCCTTCGGGTCACCCTCGACTAAAGGGAGACAACTTTACTTTACTTTACTAAATTGTAGAAAAACTAACCAACCAACGAACTAACATCTCTGCTATTTCAATAAACTACATTTACAAAACTGATCACTGACCACATGACTTATAACATGTCTTGTAAAAACACCAATTGCATTCAGGGAGAAGTCCCTGCGTAGTAGTGAATAAAGTGCTGGGTTGTGGCCTCTATGTAAGAAGTATGAATCCCTAATTCCAGCTCTCCTCTCCGCTCACAGCTTTGGATTAAATAGTATCACTGCTGTTCTTCAAGAAGTATGGGTTTGGCATTAAATAACCAACAAAGGTTGATATGCCATTAAACAAAGAAACCAAACATATATATATGTATATATTTTTAAATGAGTTGGACTATGAAGGGATTTGGTTTTTTTTAGGATTTATTTATTCAATTTGTTCTTATATATATTTATGTTTCCAGCTTATTGCTTTTGTCAACGAACATATATGGCACAAGGCCTTGTTAATGGGGTACTCAGTGAGATTTGAACTCACTTGTTTGAGAGGGGGTGTCCTCATGGTGTAATGGTTAAAGCAATGGACTGCGGAATTGTAGTATGCGAGTTCGTACTCCAGTCGCGCTATTACATTCACTTTCGGGCAAATACCCTTGGGAAAGGTATGAACCCCCTTATCCTCCCAGCTATGGGTTAAATAGTACCATAACTGTTCTTCTAGGAGAATGGCATTGGCATTAAATAACCTACAAAGGTTGATATGCCATTAAACAAAGAAACCAACCAATCACTTGTTTGATGTTTGAATGGTTTTCAGTTGGTTATGAGTTTATATGAAGGTCTCTCCTCTCTTTTTCTTCAAGTGTGTCTACTTTAACCAGCTTTAACCCTCATTGGTCTTTGATATTTGATTGTTTTTTTTTCCTTGTGTGTGGGAATGTGTGTGTGAGAATGGTTTCAAATTTCACTTACAGTCATTTATCCTGTGTGTCTTGAGATTTTTTTTTCTGTAGTAGTGTGGTTTGAAATTTACTGGTAATTATTTTTTACTAATAATTTTTGTGTGTGTGTGTGTGTGTGTGTGTATATATATATATATATATATACATGCATATCTATGTATATTTGTGTCCATTTGTGTATATGATTCATGTTTTATTCAACTTTGGTTTAAATTTATCTATTAATTTCTTTTTCTTTATTTGAAGTAGCATGTAGTCATTAGTTTGGTATATGGGCATTATTTTAAATTCACCTTGACTACATACATATAAGTATTTCGATGCCTTTAACTTTCTGTTTTCTATTATTTTGATATTGATCTTGTGAAGTGATATCCTTGTATTAAGAGCCTCTGTTGACCCTATGAATATTTCTTTGCACTTACTATATTCAATTATGTAGATTACGTTTTTTGAGTTGCAGATTCAGTCCTTATTTATCTTAAATTTTCTTTCAGGGTTTTTAAAAGTGTAGGATTTCCCTTCTAGAATTATATCACATATTTTACATCATTTATAATTGCATTTGGTTACCCCTTGGGTAATGTTTTCTTTGATTTTTGGGTTGTCTCTGGTTTTTAATGATTTTTGTTGTGACTAGTTTTTCTTTGATTTTGTCATTGCTTTTAAGTACTTCTAGATTTTTTATTGTTTCTGTGAATGGTTCTGGGTTGTTTTTGTTGTAGGTTGTGACATATGCTAGAGGTTTCTTGTTGTTGTGCTTTTTCGGGTTCTTTAATTCTCTTTGTGGTATTTTTTCTGTTGATTAGCATAGACACAGAGTCATTGGTGTTTGGCGACTGTCAGTTTCTCATCTTCTTCAGATAATTGCAAAACTGAGACATCAAGTGCTGTTGACTCTGTGTCTACACTACCCTAACTTATATATATATTTTCATATATGTATATTTTGGCAGCATTTCTTCGTTAATACAAATTTCATTGATCATAATAGATGTTTTCTGTCTACATATTTTCTTCTGGATCCGTTCGTACTGCTGTATTGCTTTTATCGTATTTGGCCGGAATTGATTAATGTATTGTCTATAATTATATATATCCCTAGTACTTTCTGTCCAACTTTGGGCCATCATCAGGGGAGGATCTATTACAAAAGTGATGTAACTCTTGTTTTTGATTATTACTACTATGTAAGAGCGTCTTTACTGTGACCAAGTTGGAGGTTTTAAATTTATTATTATATATGATAAGTTTCATCTTTTTATTAGGATCAGTGGGGAGTATGTTTCTGTGAATCAATGTTTTCAATATTTTTTCATCTGATTTATAATTGTAGTGCATTTGGTTACGGTAAAAAAGTTTGATATATGTTTGTTGACTGGGTGGAGTAGTACAGTGTTTATTTTGTTGATTAACATTTTTAATCATACGTTTAATTTGTTCATCAACAATATAGTTAGGAAACACATTATTGATGAGAGCCTGTTTTATGTTTTCTACCTCTTTATAAAATATTGTTTTGGAGAAGGAGATCAGTTTGGCATGGGATATCAGATTATTAATAATTGCTTTTTTTATATCTAAAGGGACATTCACTTTTAAAGTTGAGGTTACAGGAGTTATTACTGGCGGGTTTTTTGTAAGTAGAGGTAGTGAAGTTATTATTATTGTTAGTATCAATGAGAACATCTAAAAAGGAAATTTTATTGTTTTTGTTTAGTTTATGAGTAAAGTTAAGAACTGAATTTTTTTGGAAGGTGTCTTGTAGTATGTTGATTTTGTTAATATTATCAGCAAGAATAAGGATATCATCAACATATCTTAAGTATATAGGAGGTTTTTTTATGCGATTAAAAATTCTATTTTCGAGGTTGGACATGTAGAAATTACTGAAAATCAGTCCCAGGACAGACCCTATAGATACACCATCTGTCTATTATGTTCAATGAAATTTGTGTGTATATATATATATATATATATATATATATATATATATATATATAAAAACATTTAATCACACAGAGTATTAGACAAAAAAAGCAGACAGCTTACATAATGGTTTTTTAAGGAAATTGATCACAATTAATACAAGTTGTTTATTTATAAATATAGTACAGTACATTGTATATGTAATCTCCAAATATTCTTATATCATTTAATTAATATTTATTTTCTGGGTTCATATTTGTTGAGATTACAATTAGATACATACATTGAAGCAGCATTTTTCTCTGGCATTCCCTAAAGGTAAAGGATGACATGAAGGCTCTCTTTTCAATATCTATTACACCAAGGAGTTGGGGAGGGTACTACTTCTTTCCCTGGATTGCTCCACTTACCCTTGATCCGCATAATGCTGTTTAGTAAGGAGACCTCAAATACCATTTTTCGAGTTTTCAGTATGACTCAACCTGGGATTAAACCCTTGTCTAATTAGTATAGCGTGGACACAGAGTCAGTGGTTTTTGGTAACTATCAGTTTCTCATCTTGGACAGATAATCGCAAAACTGAGTCATCAAGTGATATTGACTCTGTCACATATATATATATATATATATATATATATATAAAAGTTAGTTGTGTGTATATATATATATATATATATATATATATATATATATACATATATATATATATATATTTACACATACTCAGAGTATTAGACAAAAAAATGGATAACTAACATAAAAAATTTAAGACAATCACAATTGATGTAAGTAAATTGGCAGACTAAAGGCTCCTTTTTCAATAGCTACTACACTGTGGTGTAGTGGAGAGTGTTACTCTATTCCCAAGATTTTTCTGCTTACCTTGATCTGTACTTTATAATGCTGAGTGTTAATCAAGGAGGCATCAAGTACCATTTTTTTGAGTTTTTAGTATGACTTGAGCTGGGACTGAACCTTGGTCTCCTGGGCCATTGGTGAACACTCTAACCATTATACCAATTGGCCAGTTAATACTAATATACTTATTAATGATATAAACCCTAACCAGAATATGTGCTAGAAAATGGGAAATAAAATTCTTTGGGATTTTGAAACACAAACAGAAAGCTCAATCTGACCAAAATGTGAAGCCTCACCAATGTATTTCTTTTAATGTTCTACACAACATCTTAACTTTGAGATGAATTTTCTTTTTAGTTTGATTAAGTTTGGTTGGGTTTTATGGCATATCAAACATTATTGATTATTTAATGCCAAATCCAGTTTATATGCATATATTAAATATATATATGATTTGTAAACACATTTTGTAGGTAATATTTCTAAACAAGACTAAGCTCTTTTTTGCACGCAGTTAAATGGTTTCCAGTATTGCTATATAACAGTCACAATTTAACATCAATCATTTGTCTGCACACAATTTGTTCTATTTGACCCATAGATAAGACCCTTTCGGGTGCTTCCACTCCAGGTCAGAGTGGATCTGGGAGCATTAGCAATGAAAGGGTACTCCACATTTCCCAAATCTCCAAAACAGGAGCTTTGCCATTTGATGGTTTAATGTCATATCCAGGACTATCGTTTGGGGGGAGGCTCTGACCACTTTTCAGAGATGCAGTCTGTGTATTCTACAACCCAAGTCAACTGGGCTGAATTTTCTGTTTAAATAACAATAAATACTTCAAAAAGATAAATCTTGTAAGTTTAAAAGTAGTGCACATGTACCATTTTATGTTTTGCTAAAAACTGCTAGTCAAAAAGTATTGGGGGTGGTCCTCGTGGTGTAATGGTTAAAGCGATGGACTGCGGAATCGTAGTACACGAGTTCATACTCCAGTTGCGCTGTTACGTTCACTTTCGGACAAATACCCTTGGGAAAGGTATGAACCCCGTTATCCTCCCAGCTATGGGTTAAATAGTACCGCTACTGTTTTTCTAGGAGAATGGCTTTGGCATTAAATAACCTAAAAAGAGTTGATATGCCATTAAAAAAGAAACCAACCAACCAATCAAAAAGTATTGATACCCCAGTTGGTAGAGCTTAGAATATACTAAATGGATGGCCAACAGAAGGGTTAGACCTCTCACCAAAAAAAGGAGTGACACTAAATGTATCCCTAGCAGAGAGATAAGACCTCTTCCCAACAAAAGAAGTGACAGTAAATGTATCCCCAGTCCAGGGTTAGACCTCTTGCCAAAAAAAAGGAGTGAGAGTAAATGTATAATCAGCAGAGAGATAAGACCACTTGCCAAAAACAGGAGTGATAGAAAATTCATCACTAGCAGAAAGATAAGACCTCTCATCAAAAAAGGAGTGACACTAAGCTGTATCCTTAGCAGGGGTTAAGACCTCTCACCAAAAAAAAAAGAAGTAATACTAAACTGTATCTGTTGGTGAGGCTTGAGTTCTGGGAAACTGCAGAGTGTGGAGTATCCCTTCATTGCCATTACTCCCATCTCCACTCTGACCTTGAGATGTAGATATTCTGAGAGTCCCATTTATGGGTGAAATAGATCTGTTCTAAAATTATTTGTATTTAATAGAGTCGTGTGCCAAAAAAGCCCTGAAGAATTCTTAAGAAACCTAGACACAGAAATGCATAATGAACAATGATTCTTAAACTTCTGGCCATGAATTAACTCCAGACAGGTTGACATGCAATTAAAATCAATCAATCAATTAAAATCAATCAATCAATTAAAAAGTATTGAGGAAAGCTATTAAAAAGTATTGCAAATGGGCACTGATACATCTAGACTGTTGCCCTGTTGACTGAGGCAGCAGAATGTATTGGCTGCCCATCTGCAGAGGGGTTAGATTCCAGTAATGAATGTTCTGGGTATGATATCATATTTACCGACCCCTCCACTTGGGCAGGATATGACACAAGGTCAAATTTTTAAGCAGAGTTTAACAGGTTTGAATTCAGAGTTTTCCTTCTCCTAGACTAGTTGCCTCACCAAGGCTGAAGAACTCAGTCTGCCCTACTATTTACCCATAGCTGGAGGGAGAATAATTGGATTCATACCTTTCCCAAGGGTGTTAATGCTATGTGAAATGCAATCAGTCTCATCTAGGATTTGAACTCGTGTCGCCATGTCCATTTCCTACGACGATAACCATTACACCACAGGCACCTCTGGGTATGATATGAAACCATATAATGATTATGCTCCAATCCTAGAGCTTTGGGGAATGTAGAGTATTATTTCAGGAGTACTCCCAGGTCTATGCTGAATATGTATAGTAGTATATAGTTGGATCCCATTTATGGTTCAAATAGAATTATTAACCATTTAAATTGTGTGCAAAAAAAAGATTAATATTAAATAGAATTATTAGTGTTAAATATTAATACTTGAAACCATTTAAACTGTGCAAAAAAAATGATTAATATCAAATAGAATTATTAGTGTTAAATAGCAATACTTGAAACCATTTAAACTGTGTACAAAAAAATGATTATTATTAAATAGAATTATTAGTGTTAAATAGCAATACTTGAAACCATTTAATTTGGTGCAAACAGATGAGCTCTTACTTGTTTAAAAATAAAGTTAAGTATTCACTTATAAATCATATATATAAACAGGATTTGGTATTAAATAACCAAAAAAGTTTGATGTGCCATTAATAAATGAATAAATATTTTTGACAATTATACTGTACTTACATTTAAACTGCGTGCTTATACTAAACTGAATTGTTTTAAATAGAAATGTTTTTAACATTGAAACTGTACTTACGCTAAACTGAATTGTTTAATATAGAACTGTTTTGATATTTAACTGTGTGTAAACAAAAACTATACTTATACTAAACTAAATTGTTTGAATTAGAACTATTTGACAAAACTGAATAGCTTGAAATAGAAATGTTTTTGACAATTAAACTGTGTACTTATGCTTAACTGAATTAGAAATGTTTATTCATATAAAAAAATGGATTTGGCATTAAATAACCTACAAAGGTTGATATACCTTAAAACCCAAACAAATGAACTAGCACCAATTATTTTATCAGTGCACAGTTAAATGCAATGTAACACAAACAATTCAATTTAATGTCAGTCATTTGTTTATATACAGTTAAGTAATTAAACAATTCTATTTGATCCATAGATGGGACCTTCACAAGTTAGAGTGAACATGGGAGTAACGGCAGTGAAAGAGGTACTCCACATTCCACAGAGCACCAGGACCAGAGCCTTACAATTAGATAGTTTATTGTCATATTTAGGACACTCTTTGAGGGGTCTTACTCCACTTCAGAGACTCAGTTGGTGTATTCTAGGCCCCAGCTGAGTGGGCAGAAATTTAAAGGTGTTAAAGCCATATTGACTATCAGTACAGAAAACAAGATTTGATGTTTTTGGGCAAGTCATGAATCTACCTTTTCCTGTGCTCTATTCCATTGCCACATATCTTGATAATATATCTTTTATACAAACATGAATAAAGAGAGAGTGTGGATGACTGAGACATTTCCAGCTTAAAGCTGTCATCTCCTAAATCAAACTTGACAGGATTTAATCAGACCATAATTGTATACACTCCATAACACATTATTCTTTATCTGGTGAAAATTAGTCCAAGGAGTGGACCTTGGTAAATTCATTGTTGAACAACAGAAATTTGTACTGATAATATATATATATATATATATATATATATATATATATATATATATATATATATATATATGTGTGTGTGTGTGTGTGTGTATGTGTGTGTGTTCATATCTTTGTATACATATTTGTGTTTAAATGTCCTTACCCACCCATGTATCAGTATATATATATATATATATATATATATATATATATATTGAGAGAGAGAGAGAGAGAGAGAAAGAAGGAGAGAGAGAGAGAGATGACAAAAGAATGTAGACATCTCTATTTTCAAACAAGGACTTATTTAATGATCTGTAAAAATTAAGGATGTTAATCATTTTAATATTTGGTTGGCTTGACATTTGTAGAACTTAAAGATTTTACTCTTTCAGAAACTGACTTTATCTGATCTGCTATCTTCTCTTGTGGAATAGCTGATCAGATTTTATTCAAAAGTCAAAGATAATACTGAGAATTCTTGTCAGCATTTTGTGGCACATCTTGTTGATTTAATAGAGGTTAATATATATATATATATATGTATATATAATCCATTATAATGATTGATGGTGTCATAGAGCAGTAGAGCCAGGTTGAAAAGAAAAGAGACAGAGGAGAGAATAGAATAGTGATTTAGTAAGCAAGAGAGAGAGAGAGATATTTTGATGGAAAGAAATAAAGATTGATAGAGAGATAGTCAAAGAGACAGAGAAATAAAGTTTCAGGAAGAAATAAAGTCTGAGAGAGAGAAATAAAAAAGGAAGAGAGAGAGAGAAATGGGGAGGGGAGAAGAGGAGAGAAGAAATCATGGTTGAGAGACAGAGAGAAGTAAAGATTGAAAGAGAGAGAGAGGGGGAAATAATGATTGAAAATAAGAAAGAAATAAAATTGAGAAAGAGTGAAATGAATATTGAGAGAGAGTAAGAAAAATAATGTTTGAGCAACTGACACACACACAGACAGATAGACAAAGTGTTAGAAAGAGAAATAAAGTCTGTGTGAGTGTGATAAAGAATTAAAGATTAAGGGGGAGAGAGAGAGAGAGAGAGAGATGGTATTTCAGAAAGGAATAAAAATTGAGAGAGAGAGAGAGAGAGAGAGAGAGAGAGAGAGAGAGAGAGAGAGAGAGAGAAATGGTGTTTCAGAAAGGAATAAAAATTGAGAGAGGGGGAGAGAAAGAGAGAGAGATGGAGTTTCAGAAAGGAATAAAAATTGAGAGAGAGAGAGAGAGAGATAGAGAGAGAAAGTTTCAGAAAAGAATAAAAACTGAGAGAGAGCTGAAGTTTCAGAGAAGAATAAAGACTGAGAGAGAGACAGAGACAGAGACAGAGACAGAAAGAGGGAGAGAGAAAGTATTTGGTTTGGTATAGGTTTTTTGCAAGCTAATTTTACAAGTTTCATTTAAATACATACTAAACATTTAACAAAATAGGACATATGTCATATATATCTTTGTAAATACTGAGATCCACTTAGGAGGTAATGATTATAATTTTTTGAAGAGACTCTTAGAAAAAACAGTTCAATGGCAAAGAAGAAACCATGAAATCATTAACATCCAGATGTGCCTACTGTATGGATTCCTCTAACAATTCTTACCATCTGTCCCTATCAACTATCACACTTGATGTGTCCTCTAGATGGCTGTCAGGGGCTGATAAATATAAGATTTTGCTTGTTGGCCAACACTGGTTTTTCCATGAGTCCACAAGAAAATGTTACTTATGTTCTTCCTCCCTTCACCAGCAATACCCAGCATGTCTTGCTTGTCTTACTTGAATAGTTTGTGTGATGGGAGGTAAGTGGCTGTGCAATTGCTGTTTTGTATGGTGCTGCTTCCAGGATTTGTTTAAAACAACCAAGAGTATCCTTGTATCACTCCCATCTAGATTTTCTGCAGACATTTTTGTTAAAGAATGCCATGCTGCTCTCATCTAGATTTTTTCCTGACATTTTTGTAAAAGAATGCCATATTCATAAGAAAATCTCTCCAAAAGTAACGCCTCCAATTTATTTCAAGCAAAACTACGACAAAGTATAGGGAACATGATAACAGTATTGGATAAAGCAAGTTTTTAGCTAAAAAACATATGTAGTCAACAACGTTGACTTTGCATTTTTACTAGCAATGAATCCTATTTTGCTATGGGATCTACTTGGCTGAGACTGCAGAATACACCGACTACATCTCTGCCGAAAGATAAGACTCCTCTAACAAGTGTTCTGGATATGAAACTTGAAAATCTGATGGAAAGGCTCCAGTAATGCTGGAGCTTTGTGGAATGCGGAATACCCCTTCATTGCCATCGCTCCCCGAAGTGGTAGCACTTGATAGGGTCTTATCTATGGGTCAAATAGAACTAAACTGTGTATTTATGCTAAACTGAATTGTTTGAAATAGAACTATTTTGACATTTAAACTGTGTACTCATGCTAAATTGAATTGTTTTAAATAGAACTGTTTTGATATTTAATTGTGTGTAAACAAAAAACTGGACTTATGCTGAACTGAATTGTTTGAAATAGAACTGTTTATATGTATAAAAATATATTTGGCATTAAATAACCTACAATGGTTGATATGCCATAAAACCAAACCAAACCAAACCAAACCTATTTACTCCATGAAAAAATCAGCATCAGCAGAGTTAACTCCCTTTTTGGTTGCAGCGGTGATTCCATTGTTGTCAAGAAATTTTGTCTATGCTGTCCATCTTTCATCTGCCCAGTTTTCATAGATGAGTTGACTGAAGTGCTCTTAATTTCATGAATTGGCAGCTGTGCTGAATGTAGCTTATCAATCACGTGGCCAATTGCCACTACTGAAATGCATTACCTATTGCCTATCTGGGCTCATATCTACCGTTTAGTCTCTCTAAACATTTAGTAAGGGTCAGTGAATGCCAATGGGTGTAATTTTTTCCAAATGGAGGAATTCACTGAGATACATACTTCTACTTTCATGTCAAGTACTATTTTGTTTGACTGACGTTCAACTGCTGTCTGTAGCAAGGAAAAAAAAAAAAAAGTAATTGGTTCATCTTCGACTACCAAACCATTAACACTTGCTCCAGTGGAACAAAATCATAAAATAGGAAGGATTATATTCTGTGTGTTCCTCTGAAAATTTTTGGCATGTAGGTTCTTGTTCATTAGTGGAAAAAATGCATAGCCAATGGTAGTTGATAAGTGATTACATTCTCTGTGTGTATGAATATATAAGTTTGAGTTTACTTCAAATTGCATTATATATATATATATACATCATCATCATCATCATCATCATGTCATGCTGCCAGCACGGATATCCCTGACCATCTCTCGCCACTTCTCCCTATCGTTCATCGCCTCCGGCAGGTCTTCTGGATTACATCCTGTGTCCTCACATAGCTGCTGTATGTAAGTTCGGACTGGTCGTCCTGCTTTTGCTTGGCCATATGTGGGGGTCCATAGGAGTACATCACTTATGAGCTCGTCCTTGCTTCTCCAGCAGTATCCGGCATGTCTGGCTCATCTAACCTGTATAGTTTTTGTGATGGGAGGCAAGTGGCCGTATAGTTGGTGTCTCGTGGGGTATTGTCGCCAGACAAAAAAAGTAGACAGCTTACGTAAAATTTTTTTTAGGAAGTTGATCACAATTAATTTAAGTTGTTTATTTATAAATATCATCATCATCATCATCATGTCGTGCCGCTAGCATGGATATCCCTGACCCTCTCTCGCCACTTCTCCCTATCGTTCATCGCCTCTAGCAGGTCTTCAGGGCTACATCCCATATCCTCACATAGCTGCTGTATGTATGTTTAAGCTGATTGTCCTGCTTTTGCCCGGCCATATGTGGGGGTCTATAGGAGTACATCCCTGCTTCTCCAGCAGTATCCTGCATGTCTGGTTTGTCTAACTTGGATAGTTTTCGTGAGGGGAGGCAGGTGGCCATATAGTTGGTGCCTTATAAATATAGCACTGTACATTGTATATGTAATCTCCAAATATTCTTATATCATTTAATTAATATTTATTTTCTGGGTTCATATATGTTGAATTAAAGGTTGAGATTACAATTAAATATATGTATAATGAGCTCGCATATTCCTCTTGAATTCCCAAAAGGTTATTAATAATGTCTGGTGGAATGTAAAGTGTTGTAAAGAAAGTGTGGATGTGTGGTCATAATACTTTGATCCTAAGACCATTTCGGTCATCAGAATCATCAACTGATGAAATCTTTGTTGGCAAAACACCTTTAGTTTTTCTATTTTTTGTTGCAGTATGTATATGAAATTAAAGGAACTATTAATCGAATATATATATATATATATATATATATATATATATATATATATATATATATATATATATATAATTTTTTTGTTGTAGGTCCAAAGAAAGAAAGAAATATTTTTAAATGAGTAGGTCCATGAAGATATTTGTATTTTTTCAAGGATTTATTTATTCATTTTGTTTGTGTATGTTTGGCTTCTTTGTTTAATGGCATATCAGCTTTTGTTGGTTATCTATTGCTAAAGCCATCCTTGTTAAAGAACGGCAGTGATACTATTTAATCCATAGTTTGTGGGGAGAGATAATTTAGGGGTTCATACCTTTCCTAAGGTTATTTGTCCAAAAGTGATATCAATGCTGGAGCTTAAACTCACTTAGTTTGAGGCTGCAGTCCATTACTTTAGCCATTATGCCATGGAGACTTCTCTCTCTCTCTCTCTCTCTCTCTCTCTCTCTCTCTCTATATATATATATATATATATATATATATATATCATAATCAATATATATATATATATATATATATATATATATATATATATAAAGGTAAAGTTGGCAACTGTAATTGAGGGCAACTTGAAAGCTACATGAAGGTGAAGGAAAGGGCACTACTCTTTTCCCTGAATTGCTCCACTTTACCCTTGATACATGCCTTATAATGTTGAGTGTTAAGCAAGGAGGTATCAAGTACTATTTTTTGAGTCTTTGAACCAACTAGAACTTATTTGTACAGACACAGGATGTAGTCTAGAAGACCTACTGGAAGTGATAGATGACGGAGACTAGGGCAAGAGACAGTCAGGGAAATCCGTGCTAGCTTCACAACATCATGATGATATATATATATATATATAGTCATCCACAGACAGACTGTTTCATTGTATCACAACTCTTCAATGTGGCTAGACACATAGGATGCTTGAAGCTGTGATTGAAACCCACCCTATTTTATGTTAGACTTAGTATCGTACTGCTCAGCCAGCAAGCAAACCACGTCAGCTCGGGATTTATAAGGCATTATGTTGTAGATTTCGTTGGATTACATTTTTGCCTTACCAAAGTTCTCAATTCATTTGAAGAGCTTTTGCATTATGTGAGTGGCAGCCACAAATTCCTTCACCATATATATATATATATATATATATATATATACACAACAGTATATGGTTGTCACTATCTCACTTAGCAGGTTTGTGGTAAACCAAATAGCATCCATGCTATTTAATATATATAAAAACTAATATGTGTGTGTGTGTGTGTGTGTGTGTGTGGAGAAATGGTAAATTTTTGTAAATCTGACAAGATGGTTAAAATAAGTGGAAAAGTTAATAAACCAAACACTTTCAATGGGTTTCGTAGAAATATTTCAGTCTTTATTCAAGGAAGAACTTCCTTGAATAAATAATGAAATATCACTACTGAACCTGTTGTAAGTGTTTGGTTTATCCACTTTTCCTCTTATTTTTATCATATATATATACATATATATATATAGATTGAGAGAGAGAGAGAGAGAGAGAGAGAGAGAGAGAGAGAGATAAACAAAAGTGATATAAAACAAATGGGAATATTTCATCTTAACTAGTTTCAATCTTTGGTCGTTGTCGGGAGAAAATATTTTGTGAAGAAAAAGTTTTTAAAATAGTTTTCAAAAGAGTTGAAATGCTACAAAAATTTAAATCAATGTTTTTATATACATATGTAAATGCTCTATCATTGATATTGAGCACTATTTAACAATACAGCAACATTTGTTCCTCCATTAACTCATCAAATGACCTCATAAGAACCATGAACCTTTTTAATATATATATATATATATATATATATATACTTTAAGAAAAACAACAAACCGGTCACATTAGGATTATAAATTTATTTCCATCCTGTTACGCGTTTTTGAAAATTTTAAAAACACGAAAAAAATTTAACAGGACTTCTTCAGATCCTTTGGATAAAAAAACTAGAATAGACACAGAAAAAGGTGGGAGGGGATAGAAGAGGGGCGAAGAATTATCTCCTCATTTAGCCCACTTCCGTTTTTATTTTGTTTATTTATTTATTTTTTTTTTATATATATATATATATTGCTTAATTATTCATCAAATTACTTACCTCAAGATCTGACTCAGGAGTTGTAGGAAGATGGTTTATTTGTTTTAAAATTCTATTATAACCTTCTTATTACTCTACCTCAGGAATATTGAGCATTTTCTTGGTTTTTACTTAAATTGTCATACCACAATACCACATAGTTTTTTTATTACTTCATATATAAAATTAAATAAATAAAAATAAATAAAATAAATAAACAAATAAAAAATGGAAGTGAAAAAAACGAGGAGATAACTCTTCACCCCTCTTCCTCCCCCCCCCATGTCTATTCTGATTTATTTTATCCATAAGATCTGAAGAAGTCCTGTTATATTTTTCTTCGTGTTTTTGGTTTACATCAGAAACACAAAACAGGATGGAAATAAATTTATAATCCTAAAGTAACCGGTCTTTGGTTTTTTCTTTAAAGAAAGTATTGCTCTGTAATATTAATTACATTGAGCTCTCTACCAGGAAAATTTAGATGTTCAGTTTTTGAATGATTTTGTTGTCCTGAAGGAATTACTCCCAACTCTGGTTTAACTGGACCGAATAATACCTATATATATATATATATATATATATATATATATATATATATAAACCAGAAGATAAGTTTGATATTAATAATAATGTTTATTGTCATGTTTTCCTTAATAAATAAATAAATAAATACAAAGATTTTTTCTTAAAATAAAATAGGTTAATTTATTGACTCGATTTTAGTTGCTGAAGGTTTTGTGTGTTGTGTAAAAAATTTTACATACATAAGGATACATGACACCAGACAATGACATTATATCCATTTTTGACACTAACTTCTAGCCCAAGTCTTTTTGTTCCCCCCAATTTTTTTTTAAACGAATGAGAATCCATTGAAAAAACGTTAAAAGTTTTTCTCTCTAATGTGTGATGGCTATTTGAAGAAGTTAGTTTCTCTAATTGAACTGCCAGCTGAAATGAATTTATAATAACCAAATAACGGTTTGTTAAGTTTTTTCTATTATATGGAAAATTTACACTGTAAAAAAATCATACATTAATTATCATACCTTGAGCACTCCTGGAGTTTTATAAAAATCCTCTTATATATTCTCAAATAGAATCATTCCCAATTCATCTTCTTTGGATTTATATAATTATATATATATATATATGTGTGTGTGTGTGTGTGTGTGTGTGTGTGTGTGTGTGTGTGCGTGTGTGTGTGTGTGTGTTAATTGATAGATGATTATAATAATTTAACCATACTAATAAATGCCATTGGCACAAATCAGAATCTGTCTGAGAAAATAAGACGTATAAAATTACCTTGGATTTTGAGATAGAAATTGATCAGTCAATCCCAACAGCAGGGCCTGACAGGGTGTTAATTAACAAGAAAAAAAGAGTATGTGAACTGGTAGATTTTGGTGTACCAGTAGACAATGGAGGGAAAATGAAAGAAGATTAAAAGATAAATAAATATATGGATCTTGTCAGAGAGCTGAAAAAGCTGTGGAACATGAAAGTTATAGTAATACCAATAATAGTTGGTGCACTAGGAACAGTCCTCAAGAGCTTGGCAAAGAGACTAGTGGAATTGATTGGTTGGGTTTTATGGCATATCAACCTTTGTAGGTTATTTAACGCCAAATCCATTTTTATACAAATAATCAGTTCTATTTCAAACAATTCAGTTTAGCATGAGTACTCAGTTTAATTGTCAAAAACATTTTTATTTCAAGCTTTTCAGTTTATTCAAATGGTTCTAATTCAGCTAAGTATAAGTATAGATTTTGTGTACACACAGTTAAATGTCAAAACAGTTCTTTATTAAACAATTCATTTTAGCATAAGTGCAGTTTCAATGTAAAAATCAGTTCCATTTCAAACAATTCAGTTTAGCATAAGTATGCAATTTAAATGTCAAAAACATTTTTATTTCAAGCTATTTAGTTTAGTCAAACAGTTCTAATTCAAACAATTCAGTTTAGCATAAGTATGCAGTTTAGTTCTATTTGACTCATAGATAGAGCCCTATCAGGTGCTACCATTCAGGGCCAGAGTAGATCTGGGAGCAATAGTAATGAAAAGGTGCTCTGCATTCCCCAAAGCCCCAGCATCACTGGAACCTCACCATCAGATTGTTTAGTGTCATATCCAGGGAGGTCTTACCCCTCTGCAGAGGTGCAGTCGGTTTATTTTACTGCCCTAGCCGACTGGGCAATAGAATCAAGACCATACAGACCACAATATTTTCAAGATCAGCTAGAATACTGAGAAGAGTCCTGGAGACCTGAAGAGACTTGCTGTCACTCAGACACTCAGAAATGACCACCATATATATATATATATATATATATATATATGCATACAGAGTCTGCCAAAAAACCATAACTCAAGTAGTAGTTTGCTGTTCACATAAATGACTGAAAGCAAATGACTACCACGCTGGCTCATTGGGCTAGTGGGTAGAGTGTTCGCCAATGGTCCGGTAGGCCTGGGTTCAATCTCAGCTCGAGTCATACCAAAGACTTTAAAAATGCTACTTGATACCTCCTTACTTAACTCTCAGCAATATAAGGTATGTATCAATGGTTAAGTGGAGCAATCCAGGGAAAGGAGTAGCGCCCTCCCCTACACTTTGGTGTAGTAGCTATTGAAAAGGGAGCCTTCGAGTCACCCTCAACTATATTTGCCAACTTTACTTTACCTACTTATGTAATTATAAAATATTTTTTATGTACAAGGTAAGGATCAAGGGTAAAGTGGAGCAATCCAAGGAAAGGAGTAGCGGCCTCCCGTACACTTCGGTGTAGTAGCTATTGAAAAGGGAGCCTTCAGGTCGCCCTTGACTACGGTCGCCTACTTTACTTACTTTATTATAATAGTAGAGTCCAAAGGTAACTTGTATTAATCTCATGATGTATGAAGGAATTTAGTATTAAAATATTCATACAATTTTTTTCCTTTCCTGAAAAGTCTATACATTGTTTTGAGGAACTGTATATGGAGGTGAAAGTTAAATGACAACTAATTGTATGAAAGATAGAAATGAAAGATAAAGTTTTGAACTCTGGCCGGAGCGCTTTTCTTTCACTTCACTCATGCATTAGAGAAAGCATCAATCTATTCCTCCATTCTTCCTAATCATAGGTTAATAGCAGGACAGTTCGTCTTGTAGAAGACAATTAATCCATCGAGGACGTTCTCAGTCAGTTCCCTGGGTTCATGTATTCCAGTATGTGACTTAAAAAGGAGATAGCTATCCCTAAGCAAATTCTATTGCTCCGAGAGATGACAAGAAGGGGAATTACTCGTCATGGCACACAGACGACCTGACCCTCTATGGGGAAACTAAAACATTTGTCCAAATAACAAAAGCTTGCCTCTTGTCGTATTTTCTACCGGTGCCAAAAAGTAGGTGTCTATTTTTTAAGTATTTAAGCACAGATAAAAGCTCGGATTTGAATAGTGATTGTTTTAATGACAGTTATGCAATGCCTTGGAAGACGGACGTCACATAAGTTTCCTAACTTAGTTTCTTGGCTTAGTTTGATAAATAATTTGTTCATGAGCGAATTTCTTTCCTTCCAAATTGTGTGCTAACTTCTCATAATATTGTCTCTTTTAAACTTTGTTGTTGTTGTTGTGTAAACGTGTATGTAGTCAGTTTGAAGATATTATTCCAGAAATAAATAAATAAATAAATAAATAAAATAATACATCTTTGTTTTTTATAGATTTGATTTTTTTGTTTTGATTTTACAAGTTTAAAATATTTTAGTTAGTATATTTTAGATAATGAAGGTTTCTATTGTGAAAGAAAAATCAAAAGAAAAAATGCACGGAGAAGTGAACTAAAAAGTATTCCAATAAAAAATAAAATAAAACACTTAGTAAAGATAAGGTATTTGAAAATCATTTTAAAAAATGATTGTCACAATATCATTGTATCATTACGATTATTTTTCATGAGGAATACTAGAAAATGTAGAAGATCGAGAGAAGGGTGAAGAAAAGGAGAAGGAACAATAATGAAGAAGAAATAAAAGAAATGTTTGCTTTTTTCTTTTCTTTCTATAAACTTTAAAAGGAGCACTTGCTCAACATAAGTAAAGTGTAAGATCGTGGTATTTGGGCGTCTAAGGACAATTATAGGTTTTTATATGTACATTTATTTACACGTGAAAACGATATCTGAATTACTTTTATTTGAATTTTTTATTTTTTGTGATTTTACAAGGATGCGGAATGGCTTAGCAGGGTAGAGAAATCTCGGGTGGAAATCGTTGAGAAGATTGACATTGACGCTTAAAATAATCAATAAATAAATAAAAATAAGATAAAATGAATAAATCAAATTTTATTGCTTTTTTTTTTAAAGATTAAAAATAACTCTAGATGTAAAAGAAAGCAAAAAAGGTTTATCGTTGTATGTACGACATTATTTTATTCATATTCAAATTTTTATCGAAGTATAACTAGCAAAGTTAAGGAGTTTTTAAAAAATTGGTTTTCATAGTTGGAAATAAAACTTAAAGGTAATAAAAAGGAGTTGTTGATAAAAAAAAAAATTACCCAAAGAAAATAGAGAGTGACAGGAAAAAATCACGTACATACACATTAATACATACACAAAAAAGGGGGTAATGGGTGACAAGAGTAAGAGAAAAAAAAAGGAAGAAAGAAAGAGAGAGAGAGAAACAGAGAGTGAGTGAGAGATTATCGGGGTCATTGAGAGAGGGGAGAAATAAGGGAGATTAAAAGAGAAGGGATGACGAATGACATAAATGGCGAAAATAGTAAGAGTAGAGATTTTTTCAGGACCTTCGAGAGTGAGTGAGAGAGAAAGAAGAAATTAGTTTAAATTATTGAGTGGACACTATGAGAGACAAAGGAGAAAATATAAAATAATGAAAGAGTTAGGGTTATGAAGCAGAGAGAGTGAAGTGACGAGGAAAAGAAAACTAAACAAAGAAGAGGATTGTGAATGATATGAAGGAGATAATTTTTGTAGATATATAAGGATGTAATGAAAGAGTAACTTTAAAGAGAAAAGCGATAGGTTAGATTGTTTTAGAGAGGGGTTGTGAGTGAGTTAGGGGGGAGTAGAGATGAAAAGATAGAAGAAGACAAAGAGAGCGCGGAGAGTGAAATGGACGGGATGGTTATTTTTACAGAGTGGGGCAGTGACTGTAGAGACTTATAGTCACTTAGTACAACTAAAGTCACAGAAGAGAAAAAAAAAGTGTACTGAGGAAAAATAGTGACTATCATAGAAAAGCGTGAAAAGATTATACAACTGGTTATATATTTATTTACACAGGATAAAAAAGGTGTACTTATTTGTTTGGAAGAGGAGGTGAGCTGTGAGAGAAATAGAGAGAGAAAGAAAGAAAGAGGGGTTATGATAATTACTACACAGCACTATAAAAGAGAGATAGAATTATAGTAAATCAGAGAGAGAGAGAGAGAGAAAGAGAGAAATTACTCTGATTAGAGAGAGTTTGAAGGTAGGGACAAGAGTTTTACCCGAGTGGGGTGCAACAACAACAAAAAGGAATCCCTGACAGATAAAGTCACAATAAAGGGGTCATAAAAAGAGGGAGTGATATAAAGAATGCATTATAATAGAGAAGGATGCAATGAGTGATAAAAGGAAGAAGATAGAGAAGAAAGGTAACAACAATAGCGAAGGGGTTACACAGTAAAATCCAGAGAGAGAGAGAGAGAGAAAGAGAGAGAGAGAGGGCAAACGAGAAGTAAAGTTATTCAAGGGAGAGGTATAGTGAGTTTAAGAGAGGGGAGATAGGTAACATTACAAGGGAGTTACAACTTGGATGATGTATATATAGAGGGGTAAAAACGATAGACAATATTTCAGGAAAGAGGGTTGCAATGTGTGAGAGAAAGATGAGCATGGAAATAAAAAGATTGAAGTAGTGAGTGGGTTACGGTTATAGTGCTTTTGAGAGAGTGTAATAGCGAGAAGAGAAGCTGTAAGACGGAGGGTGAAGAAGAGCGACAGAAAGGAGAGCATGCGGGAGATGTGTGATGCCAGTGAGAGGGTACCACTAGAAGGGTCACTGACGGAGGGTGAAGGCTATTAGTAGTGTTCAAGGAAGGAGGGTGAGAGTGAAAGAGAGGAGCGCTACTTGGAAGGTGGCTGCCCGCGGAAGAACATATGTTGAGCTTAATTGCGTTGTGCGGCAGCCATATTGGTTGGTATTCGTCTCTCAGCCGCCATTTGAGGCTGTCGCTCACACACACGACAACACGCACTGCTCCGGAGCCTGGATATTATTATTATTATTATTACAACTACTACTATTACTACTCCTTTTTCTTTTTTGGATGCTAAACAAACGAAAAAGAGAAGAAACAAAGGCAAGGAAGAGGAGAAGGCCTAGACAAGGATTAAACCTTTATGCACCGCCAGGATTATTACTTTTACTACGGAGTACTTCTGGTTTATTGATATAAAAATCGACGAAGGATTTATTACTATTATTCTTTTGTGTTTTTTCCCCCCATTTTTTTCCTTTTTTTTTTTTTTTTTTAAATTTTGCATTATTTTTTTCTGTCCATCCCTCCCCGCACGCCTCTAAATCCCGCTACATACATCTATATAGATGTATATGTATATATAAAATTTCATTGATGTCGATGCTGCTACGAGCCGATCATACTTTCTCTTGTTGTTGTTGTAGTAGTAGCAGCGTAAAAGAGAAAGAAAGGGTGAAAGTGTTAGAGTGAGTGGAAGGGAGAAAGATAGAGAGGGAGTGAGAGAGGGGGAGGTGTGAAAGTGAGTTGAAAGTAAAGTTAACAACAACACAAAAAAAAAGTTAAAAAAAAATAATTTAAAAGTTTAAAAAAATATCCTCTAAAAGTTTATATATATATATATATATATTTGTAGTTTTTAATCTGACCTTCCCCTACCCCTCACTTATATAGAAAAATATTTAAAATAATATATACATATATATATACGTATATATTATTTTTATTTGTCCGCCCAATCGAAATTTTGATTTGTATCATATATATAGATAGTTAGCGATCTATATATATATATCTATTCAAAGAAAGATAGATATATAGATATATATAGATATATATATTTATATATTGTTTCCAAAAAAAAAAAAAAAAAATAAAAGAAAGGGTAAAAAAATTCTATTATATAAATCGTTTGTTGTTAAATGGAACCGACAGAGTCTCCCAAACTACGTCACCCAAGAAATAGGCGACGTCGCCTTGTCAGGGCACAGCAGTTACAAGAAAAACCCCTGACGATGATGGTCGGAAGTGGTGAAGACGACGAAGACGAAGATGGCGAGTTCGAATCCCCTCCTCGTACCAGCAAGGAGGATAATAACAACAAGGGACGGTCCAAGCCGCCCCCGCCTCGGCGTCGGAGGAGCAGGACTAGTTCGAACTCCTTCGACGAGGATATTATCGATGGATTTGCTATCATAAGTTTTAAAACACTGGAGGATTTAGAGGTAAGTACTTGCTACACACACATCTTAAAAATCATCCACCCACCCCTTATTAAAAATAAAAAAAATGACACCTCTTTCAGGGTGGTGGATGTCGTCAAATATACTCCACCCGGCTTCAACTTAGAGCGAATAAAAAGGAATAAAGTTTGTATAATTAATCTTAGAATACTCCTCTTTGATTTGATTGATTTAAGAAGTAATTCAATTAGATAATTAAAAATCAGTCATCATTATAAAACGAGTTCGATTCTCACTGAGTGTCTCATACTTCTGATCTTGTGTTATGCCAAGCTCAGCTTAGTAAATAAATTCCTAAGCTTTCAGAATCAAATCTATATCCTTGAAAATTTCCTTAGAGTAAACTCTTTCTGCTTTAATTATTAAAAAGCAGTCAATAACCTAACGAACAGACACAAACCCACACACATATATATCTATATATGCATATACATACATACATACATATATATATGTGTGTGTTTGTGTGATATCACTTTCACACTTTACTTTAACCAAGCTTCTTTTAGAAAAAAAGACTTAATTTTTTTTTCACTCGTGTACGTGTGTTTCGATAAAATCTATTGCGTTAATCTTCAAGATCAAACTTTGTTTTTATATATATATATTCGCTCTAAGTTGTATTTTACCAGATTTTAACTAACCTTAAAATGTTTGACTTACAGATTACTGTAATTACTAATTAAAGTTTTTAAAAAGAAAGTCATATCTTGTGAAAAATTGTTTTGTAGATTAAAAAAATGTATATGTATGTTAATTATTTAATAAATAATCTCATCTTAAACTTCTACTTAGGTACTACTTTCTCTACCAAAGGATTTGTGTTGTTCCCTCCAAAAATCTATACACGACCCCTTAAGCCTTAATGTTCGTGTGTGTTGGTATTATCTTTTTTTTTTTTTTTTTTTTTTTTTTCTTATTTATTTCGTGATGACTGCTTATTTTCATCTTTTTAAATCTTTTCTTTCCTCTCTTGATCTTCCATGAAAAATTATCTTTGCAATCATACACACCTCAGATAAGAAAATTTTGTCACTTTTTGCACTAATTTTATAATATTTGTATACTTACATATAAAAAAATGTATTTATTTTGCTACTTACTGGCAGGTTCATGTTATCTCTTCAACTATTTGGAGATAAAAATCTAACCCTGGTGGTGTTGGTGAAAAAGAAAGTAAATCTACTTATTAAATACTTCGATTTTAGTCTCTTTGTGTCATCAAACGTGACCAAACATGTTTTATTCTCACTCGACCCTCATTGATCTCTGTCATGCTTTTTATCTTATTTAAAAAATATGTATTTATTGAAAATTAAAAAGTTTTAAAATAATCATTATACTTTATTTCCAACATCAGTCTTTTGTTTATTCCATAAGATTATTCATTGATTTTTCTTATTAAAATAATTATTTAAAATTGCATTTAAAATTAAACCTTTTATATATTCACTTTTCCCACAATCAGCGAAATCCTTTTTAGTGATTGTTAAATTTAACATTTAGTTCTAATTTATTTATTAAAAATGATGATAAACTTTTTTTCTTCTGGAGTAAAATGCCTATTTGTAACTTTTAATTAAGTTTTGTCCTTGAATCTATTGAAATATCTATCATTTTGTGTTTATTTAAATAAGAAAATGCTGCATCATGGCCCGAATAATATCCACACAATCATAAAACGATCATTACCCAAGATCTTAGCAAGACTAAACCCTTTAAATCCCATTATTTAAAAAAATAATTTCCCCAGTTTTCGTTGTACTTTAACATATATTAATATATATTATTTATATCATCTTTATATTCCATCAAAACCATAAAGTTATCCTTTAGATACATCATCTTTTAAATAAGTTAAATAATATTGGGATTACATTATTACCGCCAAATATTAACAAGCTGATTTGGCTTAGAAGTAGTTGAAGAAATCCTAGATTTTGCTTTTTTTTTTGCTCTCTTTTGTAATACTGTATTTAAATTATTGATATTAATTTATTATTAATCAGTTCTCTACCTAATACTGAACCATTATTAACTTATTTAACTTTTATTTTTGTTTATATCAAATCTTAGTTTTTCTTTTGTAACTCAAGTTGAACCAAATACAAATCCCAGTCGTGAGTTGGCATAAAAATAATGGGTTACTTTTATTACATTAACATTTCTGCAGACTAAAAAATCAAGTTTTTTTTTTCTATAAAACGTGTAAAATTTCCTTAAGAATTCGAGTTAGTAATTTATTTATTTATTTTTTTAAAAACATTAAAATCTCTGTTTCCCGTTATATACACTCGACCATGAAATCCATGTCACTTTAAAAGCAGACTTTTTTTTTTTTTTACTTTGTCAGATTTTTTACTCTTTCTTTTTTTTTTTCTTCTTTTAAAACTTTAAAGAAAAAAAAGTATTTGGTTACCAACAAAGTGCTTTCTTTTTTGTCAAAAAGAATGGATATCACCTATGTGTTCGTCGCCGTCTTCCTAGGCAATAATTTTTCAAATTGGTTTTAGTAGCAAAGCTTTTAAGAAAATCAGGCCATTATTCCTTTCTTCTTTTCTTCGAGTGTGGTGTGTTTTCCTCATTATTGCACATACACTACACACCACCAATGTATGTGCACATATTATATATACTGCTTAATATATTTGATCTGTTCGAAAATTATATTGTCTTTAAATCATAAGAGTCAATAAAATATATACGTGTAAAATATAAAAAGAAAAAAAAACCCCTCAAAAACACGAATAGTGGGGGGGGGAGAAGACTTGAATTATTTTCATAAATCTTGCAAATTTGTGTAATTAGTTGTTTATATTCTTTGCATGTTTGAATTTCTTATTTGGTGTATAAAAAAAATTTGATTTTTTTTTTTAAAGATTTAATCTGAAAGGGATTTTGATGATTAACAAGAGATTTCTCTTCATGTATTTTTGAAAATATTTATTACAGTCACTGTCTACTGGTTCCTTAGGTCCGCAAATGCTTTTCTTAACTTAGATTAGTTACTAGTTTTACAACAAATCTATTTACTATTTATCTGTCTATATATATATATAATATATATATATATATATATATATTCAATAAGTCACTGAAATCTCAAGATTATAAAATTAACACTATTCTTTTTTTTTTTTTTTTTTTTTTTTTTTTTTTAGTGAGCAATTTTATAATGCATTTTGTTTTCGTAAAGTAGAATAAATATTTTTATTTATCTAAACCATTCCCTTCTTTTCCCCGTGTTTCTACAATAACAATAAAACAGCATAAAAATCACTGTTTAGATATATACAGAGAAATAATCATGATCTTAAATAAATTGATATTGTTTACTTAAGGTATAAAAAAATCATATCCGTTGACGCCGGTTGATGTGTGTAATAACTTCGATTTTTATAGATGTTATAAGATAATGATATACTTGATTTATTTGGAAGTAATCTCGTAAGTAAATCTTCGAGCACCTTTCTCATCAAATAAATATTTTTCTTCTTAAATTCTACCGTTTATTTTTCTGCCATTTGCGTTTAAAATCAGAATGTTTATCCTGTCCTACATATTTTGATAAAACGAATATTTCTTTCTTTTAATTTAATTAAGTATTAAAAGCACCTGGTCTTTTATTTGATTTTTCTGTCAATATATAAATATTGCTAATGTCATAGTGCGAATGCACGCAAGACTTTTGGTTTGTCTACGACATAAATAATAATGATAATAATAATAATAATAATAAAATATTCATCCCTCTTGCTTACTCTGAAATAAAACGATATTATTTTATTTTCATGTTATGTAAATAAATGTCGTGTAAAGTTAAAAGTACAACCTAAGAAAGAAAAAATAAAGATATCGTTGTCTGAATGTCTTTTTTTTTTTTTTCCTCTAAAGAAGGGATAATGTTACCCTTTTTCTGTTAGACCTTAAAAGATGAAGAAAGGGAAAGCCAGACATAGTTTCACATCTATGTTGCTACCACCCCTAATTTATTTGTTTATTTTATCATCTTTAAAAATATTTCATGCACCGGTTTCTGTCCGAACTCCGATACCCAGGTAGATTTTGACGAAATGTACATTGTGAAACTAACTTAGTACACGTGTATTTTATCTTTAAATGTGCAGTTGGGATTTTCGTGTTTTTTATTTTTTTGCTTTTTTATTTTTTATTTTTTCCCCCGACTTAGTGACTTTCCCAGTAAGCACACAAAAACATCCTCATTTTCATTTTTTTAGATGCTGATACTTAGACAAAATTTGGTTTTTAGATATATTTTCTTCTTGGCAATCCTCGTCCTATCACTCATGGTTCCACTCAAGTGTTCTTGAAGTGTGAGGTTGAGTGTGAGTATAAGAACAGACAGCGAAAGATAGAACTACTACTTAGACTACTATTATTTTTTTTACGTGACTTTTTTTTCTTTTTCCATGTGTTTGTATTAATAAATGATACACTATTTGTTTTATCTTTATCTCTAGAGGGTGAAAAAAGGATTATAACTAAGTTTCACTGGAATCATTTTAAAAAATAGTAAAGAGTTTTGTCTTCATTTCAAGTTCTGTTTTTTCTTCATTTGTTCACATAAAGAAGAAATATCTTTAGTTTTTTTTTCCCGGGGCACGGCATGATTTATTAGTTGAGCACTTATAAAAAATGAGGACACTTTTCTTTGTACTGTTAAAATAATTGCTACTATAGTAAGAAGTATATATGTTAAGGGTTTGCAATCAAAAACATCTTTTAAAGTCTATAAAATTTGTTGGAAAATCCAAATAATTTTTCAAATAATCAGTCTTTTTAATAAAAAAGTTTTTTTAAAAAAGTGAAAACTCTTAGATAAAAAAAAACAAAAAAACTTTGATCAAAACAAGTTTGGTTGTATCTTAGTTTTGATTGATAGTAAAAAAATTTTAAAAAAGCTGAATGTTAATCGTTTTTAAAATTAATTTTTTTCTTTAAAAAGTCCGACTTCAAAAAATCATATTTAATAAAACCAAAGGAAAATAAAGTTCTAGCAAAGTTGGTATTTTTCTTTCTAAAAACATTTCTCTTTACGTTGCAGCTTTCTCTTAAACACTTTAGAGATCCTGTTTAAATGTCCATTCCTCATTTAATACATCTCTTGTTTATATCACCTGATAATCCTTTGGGCGGTTTTGATTCTCTCTTTTTTTTAGTTGGAAACAGTCTTAATATTCCTTGTGCCTATCTCTTCGGATTTTTAGTTGTATATAGACATCGGCTTGCCTTATATATATATATATATATATATATATATATATATATATATATATATATGCGCACGAGAGAGAGAGAGATGACGATGTATAGTGTTGCCTCTTAAATAGAACCGAACAAAAACCTATAACCATCACCACCATTGCTACTACTACAACATTAAATATGTCTGGTATTTTTCTTTATTTTTATATATTTTTTATTCTCTTCTCCCTTTCTTGGTAGAAGAAAGGCAGTAAATCTCATACTAGTACCCATCTTGGTAGTGAGTGGTGGTGTTGACTGTTTATTCCCTCACATATTGACACAACGAGATGAGTGTCCCAGGGTTGGTCGCCTTTGGTTCGCTTGTAGCCATATTGTATCTTCTTCTGTTACTGTTGATCCATGTGCTATTTTGGCTTTTCCCCTCCACTTTTAAAATATCTTCCACTACATCCACATACACAAATATATACTTATACACGCGCACACATGAGGGGTTCTTTCTTCTCTTTTACTCACATTATCTCTCTCTCTCTCTCTCTCTCTCTTCCCAAAGTCTCAAGGTTGTCTTATTGTTTATTTTATTTATTTATTAGACTTATAACTGATTTGGTGACCAGGCTTTATTGTATCATTATGATTCGATAACCAATAAATCGGAGCTTTCGGTTTCACTCTCTCTCTCTCTCTCCTAGTAGCCATATTGTTGAAAAGCTTGTTTGTTTCGAAATACATGCCCTGAACTTAAAAAAAAACAAACCATTTCGTTTTACACACACACACACACACATATATATATATATATATATATATATATATATATATATATATATATATACACGCTTTCTATTTCCAATTACCTATATTATTAATCAATTATCAATCAATAATAATCAGTGTAAAATGCACTCAATTCGCAAATGAAACGACGTTATTTTGTCGAAATCAGAATAATTATATCACTGATTCTTTTAGATTATGTGTGTGTGTTCTTGTAATATTTCAACTGTTTTTAAAATTGTGATTAAATTGTATACATATTCCTAGAAGTAATTATTTTAAAAGATATGCTTTATCTTGTGATAATAGTTGTATTGAAGTAATAGATTACTAAACCGGTTCGCGATGTGTAAATCTAGTTTCCTAATGTTGCACTATATAAATATTTTAATTGCCTTTCAACTTCAATATTCCAATACCTGCAAGCGATTGAACGTGTATTTAAGTTGTCAATATATTTACAATGCCCTCAATAAATATTGCTTTAAGGTGTTTTCTTCTCGTTTAAACATGTGTGTGTGAGAGAGGGAAAAAAAAAATCAATTCATCGACCCCAAATTTTTATTAAGGAAATCGGTTCACATGATCAAACTGTTTTTTTTTTTACCCCCCCCCTTTGTTAGGCCTTGAAAAGAAACGTGTTAAAAACGAGTAGTTTTTATTTTTAAAACTTATTTATTTACTCTTTATTTCTTTTCTTCTTTGCGAGCATGACAACCTGAAAAATCAACCTAGGTACATTTATATCGTTTGAATGAAAGAGGTTTGTGTATATTGTTTCTGTCTGTTTTGGGGTCCTGGCCGGATGTCTTTTTAGGTCATTTGGTGATCTCTACAACAGCTAGCATATGATTATTGGTATTTTTATCTCTACTAATACTATTAGTATTATTAGTATTTCCATAAACTATTACAACTACAATGAAGACATTGTTTAACACATTCAAATTTAACAATAAACCAAGTTGATATTCAGTCTGTCTACTTAAATCTAGTGGCGGGTGGTTTGTAATAATAGCACTAATAATGGAATTAATAGTAGTAGAAGTATTAGTAACGAGAGACAGAGAGAGAGGGGGGGTTCCTGTAGAAGTGGTAGTAGTTGTTAGACTACTACTACTATTTCTCCTATCTGACTAGATAATGATAATTCAAATAATCTTGGAATATATACTTATGATTTAACCAGGGCAGACGACATGCTTCTTCTTGTTGGTTTGTTTACATTAAAAATGTATATTATAAGTAAACCTTGGCAGTTCAGTGAAAAATTGCACTTTTTGGCCGACTCTCTGAAATAATGATAATAATGGCTACCATCCTTTTTTCCTTCTTCTTTATCGCAGTTTATTCAATTCTTACTTATCACTTTAGGGAGACATTGTTTTTCTAGTCTTAACGATATTTCATAGGTAATTATTAATCTATTCTTTATCACCTGTATGTGCCATGTAATTCACACTTTTAGCATATCTATTTTTAGCACTTGGCTTTTATGTAAAATTAGTTTCGTATGGAAAAATCATTTGTCAGTCAATAGTAACAAGACGCCTTTTTTTAAACTAGTATATATTTACTTCATAATCGTTAATTTATTATTGCTTCTGTTGTTTTCATAGTTAAGAATGTGTTGATACTGTCATTGTAGGTATATCTTAAAGTGCAATTATTTAGAATTCTTGTCTGATCTTTCTCACGTGTTGATGAAGGCTCATCATCACCATCATCTGGCCTTTTCACTTGTATGAATATATATATATATATATATATATATATATATATATATATATATATATATATATATATATATATATATATATATATATATATATATAATGATTTGAAGCATCCACAAAAATAAATCACACCAGTAAAGAAAAGCTCTTTAACTAGTGCGATGACTAACTTAAACTTATTTCTCGTCTTATGCCCCACCAAACTTCTATGATTTAACATTTAAAAACACCGTTAAACCAATCATTCTCATCCTGCACCAAAATTAAAAGAAGTTGTTGCTTTTCTAACAAATTTGACAGCAAAAAAGATATATATTATACTTATATACACATACCAGTAAAATGCTTATTCAGTATTTGTGGTGTACCGACTCTAGCTTTGTCCCAGTGAATAATAATAATTTCTCGTATTTTATTATTTGGAAAGTAGACAAAAATACTTATTTCTTCGATCCAAAACCCTGGATCCCCTAGATGTTTATTCCCTTCTTTCTGTTATTATTAATTAAAATAATGTCGGTATTGAGGGCTTTTTAGAACCACTAACACTAAAGCCATCTTTCTCTCTCTCTCTCTCTCTCTCTCTGTACGACATATTTCTTTGTTAAGAACATGGTTCCTCATGTTAAAAACGTGTAAATATCTAATAGATAATTTCTTTACAGGAAACAGGATTTTGTATATTGTTAGATGGGAGGCTAGACAGTTGATTAAAAATTACTATTCTAGTTAAGTCTACCGTTTTTGTTTGTTTAACTTGTATATGTCGAGTGGTCCCATCGACCCCATTCCCTTCTTCAAAGTACTGGTATGTTGTTAACAATAACGTCATAATACCAATAGTGAGTCTTTTAGATTCATAGTTGAATATCGCTTTGTCTGTTAAAAGATATAAATAAATAAATATACGTAGACTTTTCGAAAGGTTCCAGATAAAGGATGTTTATTTCTAAACTTAAACTATAACTTTCCTTTGTAAATGACTATGATCTTAGCCTCTCTTCCTTGTTAAAAATGTCCTGTAATATTTTAAGTAGCTTCTATAGTCGTTGTTCTAAGTGCTTATTTCTCTTCTTTGTGCCGCAGAAAAGGAATAATAAATATCCTGGCTTGAAATATTGTGATTTTCTTAATCTATTCCTTTTTTATTTAAGTATTTCGTTTATTGCTTATATTATTACTGACCCAAATCGAATTTTTCAAAGATTTAATATTATTATTGCTCCACTATTACATCAATTATTAGATATAGTTACATTTAATACAATCTCGATATTGTTATCCATCTAATCACCTATATCACTGTGAAAAGATCTCATCGAAGCTCGAAGAATGATCTATATTTAGTGATTTATAGTGATGATAACAATATATACTTAATACCTACTTGAGCCGGGGAGACGTATATTGTTATAAATTGTCTTTTTAAATACAGCTGTGTGTAAAAGGGAAGGAAGAAAAGGAACCCACTTTCTATTCAAAACCATATTCGTTTCTTTCTTGACTTTGATACGTCGACACTAATTATAATTTGTTTACTTTACATATCAACAAAATTTTAGGTCCTTTTTATCTCAAAGGTTCAATTTAAACTTTTGACAGCAATGTAAACTCGACAGTTATTCGAAAATATCTTCGAAAGTAAAAAAATTATAAAAATCAGAAATAGACATCGAAGTAATAATCTAAGAAGAGACTGTCAATTAAAATTGATATTACTTTCTTAGTAGTTTTAGGCCCTATGATTACTCTAAGTTTTTCTGTTAAAAAAGAGGAAATGTTTTTTCTGGTTCTTCTGTGATTCAAATAAAACTTCAGTTTTTACTTTAATTTATTATATTTTTGTCATAATTATTTATCAATTGTTAAAACTGATTATCGCCCCCCCCATGCAACAAAATCACTTGAATAAATAAAATAAAAAATCTGAATTTCTAAAAATAAATTATTTACCTCTCTACTTTGAAAAAAGTTTTTCTTAAAAAATGAAAATTATTTCTTTCAATAACCTTTCATTTATTTAGTATTTTAGTTATTTGTATTTAAAAGTTTTTAGGCACATAGTGTGGTATGATGTTTAGCCGGACGAACACAGCAATGTGAGGGAGTTTGATTCACGCTGGTACCCCGTACTACTGACCTTGTGTCTTAGTTCAACAAATATTTTTTTAAGTCTAAATATAAAAAAATTACAGTACACGTATACTTAATGTTATTAATGACTGTACAGAGTTTATTGAGTGAATGGATTCTGTCATTTTTATAATTTTCATGGGATGATGGATAAGTTGATTATTATGCTATGATAATCAGTTTCAGTCACCTCAATAATATGTGGTACTCATTAGTCATTAAAAAGTAGTTTAGTGTTGCCATTCTTAGTGGGTCACTCTTTTTTTGCCTTTTTAGGTGAGACTAAAACCTGCTTACTTCCTGACTTCAGATTAGGATTTATTTGTCTGTTGGCAGTGTCAAACTACAGTTGTAATTATATACACCAATGAAATTGGAAAGGAAATGGTTGCATTATTATTATTATTGACATATTTGAAGATTAGAATGTTAATGAAACTTGAATGAATACAATTTATATAGCGTTTTTGTAAGCTTATATTTGTTGATTAAGTAAAAATGAATAAATAAATCAAAGTCCATGTAATTTAGAATACTCACCGTCGCACGTGCTTGTATTTTCTACTTTTTGTAGACCCTCCCTCCAAAGTTTTAACATTTTCGTGGAGCTAGGGTTTATTACATTGTTATTAATTTTTTTTTTTCTTCAAAAGATCAATTCTCAAAATTTCTTCAGTAATCTATTGCACTACTTAATTTTTCCTTGAAGTTTGTTGTAGATGAATCCGTCATTAATTCAGTTCTTTTATAAACTTTTATGACATAAGTAATAATTTACTAAGCTTTTTGCTTAGATGTGGCACAAGGCCATATGAATGGGGCACACAATGAGACTTGAACTAACTTGTGTAGGTTGGTGTAATGGTTAAAAAAAACTAGACTAGCAAACCGACATAAGTAGTACTGTTTCGAAGACTACTATGTACTATTTGACATCATAGTGTAATGATTTCATTTATTATAGTGAGGCCACGAAATCAGAAATTTCATTGGACTCTTTAAGTACGGATACCTATATTCAATAACAACTGTTATCCATCTTTAAATGTATGCATAAAATCTCTCTCTCTCTCACACACACACATACACACACACACACATATATATATATATATATATATATATATATATATATATATATATGAAGTCGAAGGTTGATGAAAGTAAATTGTATTTTACAGTTCTGTTTCTTTGTGGTGTTTTTATTATTTATTTTTAAGCAAAAGTGTATAGGCAGCTTTCTGTCTTAGTTATCTGTCTGTCTAGCTGTCAGATTTGAATGGTAGTTGGTCGATCCACTTTCAGACAGATAAGCAGCCTCGCTGACATTTATAAAGTGTGTATCACTCGTATCTCCGCATTTGTACACACATCTGTTAACACACCCTTCTCTATTTCGCTGTATGTACGTACGTGTTACATTCATGTTGTGTGCTAATGCTAATATATAACTTTTCAAGCTTTGAAATATTGTATATATAATCTTGAATATTTCAAATCTCTTGCATACACACACTAAAGACGATGGAACACTGTTTATTATTTTTAATTATATATATATATATATATATATATATATATATATATATAGTGTGTTAGAGTTAGCAAGCTAGACTAATATATCATTACCGAGTTCTAGTCTCTCTGGTGCCCCATACTTCCGGTCTTGTGGCACGACTAACGAAAAAGCTTACTAAATATCACATACACACACATCTGTAATTAGTGCATACGAGGTATATTAATTCTGTGTGCAGAATAAGTCAGTAAGTCTGTGTGTTGGGGTGGGTGGGAGTACAAGTACTTCCTAAAGAAAAGGGAATTGATGAAAGAAATTTATACAGTTTAATTATCTATTTTCATGTATAAAAATTAATCTATTAAAAGGAAGGTAAAAATATCTCCCCCTCCACACACTTGACTCCCAATACGTCATTCTCACTGTGTAGCTTCCTTATAACTTGGGTTTGTATATATAACTTAACCATTGAAGCACAGCCCTGTCTCTCTCTCACACACTAATAACCTGTATCTCAGCAGTCAACCGTATCTAATTCGTTTTTCCTTCTAAAATAGGATTAATGTAATCAAATGTATTTGTTAGAATAGCTACAGTACATTGCATGTAATCATCTATTAAAGCATCTATCCTGTTAGTCTACTAAGACTTATACAAGCTTTGCATGCGTTTCTAACAAATTATATACAATATTATATTAAAACTTACAATGTCTTCATTTGACCCGCCTTCTTTGTTTTCTTTCTTTTTTCCATATGTATATAACGTATAATTTCTCAAACTTAATAACAAAGTACTTCAAGAAGGAAGACTTTTCCATAAATACGGAAACTTTTAATCCTCGATATACCATGACTTAATAGTCATACCCAAGTACACTTTTGCCTTGTTGGCTGGGCAAGGGTTGAGAATACTCTGACTGTATCCCCTGCTGAGGAGTAAGACCCCCTCCACAACATTGTCCACTAAACTACATCAGATAGTACTTCTAGGGAGTGTGTAATACCCCTTCATTGCCATTATTCTCAGGTCTACTCTGTCCCAAAGTGTTAGGATCCCATCTATGGGTTAAATAGATTTATTAGAAGATTATTTGTATTAGATAGGAATACTTAATATTATATAACTGTATAAATTGTTTCTATTAAGAATATTTACTTGAAGCTATACTTGTTTACTAAGAATTATTAGTATTAGTTACTTGAAAACATAACTGGACAAACAACTTTTATCAAATAGAAATAATTTCTTAAAATCATAATTTAATTAATATTAGATAGGAATACTTGGTATCATATAACTGAAAATTATTTGTATTAGATTGGAATGCTTGATATAATATAACTGGAGTAAAAAGAAACAAAAACTCCTAAACAACTACACAAAAATGTAAATATGAAGGTACAATGGACTAGATTCCTTTACATCTAGTCATAAAATAACCCTAGACGAGTTAACATGCCCTTAAAATCAATCAATAAATCAAGTATTCAGTTTAATTGTACTGCAGGCAATTGATGGCTTTTTTTTTTTTTTTGCTACAACGTTTCAGATTGGTCAAAATCTTGCACTAACAACAAAAGCATAAAAAAAACTGATGTAGGCACAAATTGATAAACTTTTCTACACTGATAAACATTACTATCTATAAACTAAATTTAGAAAAACTAAATTCAAGTTTTAGAGCACACACATGGCATTTGTGCCAGTGAAAGATGACATTGACTTTGATATCAGCACAATCGTATCTATTTCTTGTATTTATAATAATTTATAGTTTTTTCTCTAATTACACAAAGATCCTGTATGCTGTTTTGAATAAATCCTGGAAGTAGCACCCCACAAAACAGCATTTGGATGGCCACTTAATTCTCATCACATAAATCATCCAAGTAAGACGAACAAGACATACATGGTTCTGTATAGAAGTTAGGACAAACTCATAAGCGACGTTCTCCAATGGATTTGTATATATGGACACACCAGTGTTGGCTGACCAAGGATTTATATCAGTCAGTTCTCTGTGGACACTGGGTGCCGTCTAGAGTAGTGCTTCTCAAAATATCTGATGTGGAATACTGGCTGGATGTTTTTCCAATGTACCATGGACTGGTACCATATTTTTGCCATATTATTATTTGATTTATCATCAAATCACAAGTATTTGTTATATTGTATCACAGCATATGAAAAGAATGATATAAAACAATACAGAAAGATTTTCATTTTTACATGTGTTATGTATATTATAATGTGAAACTGGAAACTCACCACATGCTGGTAGTTGAGGACTTGTCTATCAGTAGTGGTCTGTGTTCTACGTCTTTGAGTAGTGCTGGTCTTGAGGACCTCCTAAGAGCAATGGCTGCTAGGGATGGATGGTAAGAGAGTCAAGGGAATCTGTGCCATTAGCATACATTGATGATGATGATAATAATTTATTATATACCATGGATTAAACCCCACCCTACTATATCAACTAAAATTAGTTTTCTCTCACTTATTGATTTTAATAAATTAAAAAAGATTACCACTTTTGATTAATGACTTTTAAATAGTCTTACAACTTCTTTATCTCATTAAAACTGGAGTTGTAACTAATTTGCATACTTAACCATTAGGAATAAAATATACCATAATACTTTTCTTTTCATCATATTCTCTCTATTTCCACCTCCAGTCAAATTGTTGCAAATAATTTGACACTGAATTACATTCTTTGACTTTGTTGTTGATATTAATAATAAAGTGTTGTTTATTTTTAACTTAGTGCAAGTTATGTGTTGATTGTTAATGTCTGTCTGAGACATTGTGTCTACCACCCTGACCATTGCTACAAAGGCAATGAGGTAGGCTGAAGTGAGAAACTCTTTATTTCTTATACTGTAATTAAACAAATAGTTGACATTTGATCTGAAATGTGTGTGTCTATTTTTCACTAATGTTACAACATGGTATAAAATTCAAAATGGCTTTGTGAAAGTTCTTAAGTATTTGTTTTAGTGGTTATTTTTTTATTTATTTTTTTACTGATAGCAAAAGAAACTCTACTTTTCTCTCTCTTTATACTCTTTTTAAGTGTATCGTCAAAACATTTCAACTAGAGTTAACAATTATTTCTAGATTTAACAGGTTTATTTTGATTTTTGATTGATTTAAATAGCATTTCAACCTGTCTAGTTATTTTATGACTAGAGGTTAAGGAATTGTCTTCATCGTATATTCTTATTTGCTTATTTATTTGATACTTCTTTGTTTTTTGCGTAGGGTTATATGTTGTATTCCTAATATAAATGATTTGTACATAATTGTCTTGTTTCAAGTATTTCTATCTAATGATTATATGCTTTTAAGTAATTATTTCTATTTAATTACAGTCATCTGTTTGCTCAGTTATATGGTTTTCAAATTGATCTATTTGACCCATAGAGTGGACCCTTAATATATTAACTCTCCATGTTAGTGGAAATGGGAGTAATGACAATGGAGCAGTACTCCACACACCTTATATTTTCATGACTGGAACTTAACCATTAGATGCAGTTTAGTGTCATAATCAGAACACCTTTTTGATGGAGTTGGGGGTCTTACCCTTCTGCTAGAGATACAGTCATTTTCTTCTAAGCTACATCAATGAGGCACTATTTTGAGTCCTTTTTTTTATTTTTTTATTTTCATATTTGGTTGTTAATAAAATCAACTTCCAAAGGTTTTTTTGCCCTGTTGGCTGGGGTTGTAGAATACACAGACAGCATCTCTGCAGAGAGGTAAGACTCCCCCAATGAGTGTTTGGATATGACACTAAACAATCTGATAGTGAACCTCCAGTAATGCTGGAGCTTAGGAGAATGTGGAATACCTCTTCATTGCTATCACTCCCAGGTCCACTCTGGCCAGGAGTGGTAGCACCTGATAGGGTCCTATCTGTGTGTCAAATAGAACTAAACTGTGTACTTATACTAAACTGAGTTGTTTGAAATTTAATTCGGCATTAAATGACTCGCAAAGGATTTGATACGTTGTAAAACAAAACAATCAACCAACCAAAGGTGTTTCAAGTAAAATAATATATTTTTCTAATCTAAAGAAAAGATTCCACAAAGTCTATTAAAGTAGAATATGTTAGAATAATTTTGATGTTGGGCCAATCATTGGCTATTGATCATTAAATGTGTGTGTGTACATACATAATCTGACAGTATTAGTCATCTTATTTGGTTTATATCAAAATAAAAAAAACAAACTATTGATTCATCTTGGGCAGTATTTTATTGTGATTGTGTAGAGGGCTTACTCTAGCTTCATTGTTTCTATTAATTAAAAGCAATCAATTTTCATGATAAGAAACCAATAAATAAATCAATGATTGGGATTATAGAAATTCATCAAAAAAAGAATATTATCCATTATTTTGCTGAGAATTCTTAGTTTATTCTTGGAACAAAAATTAATTGGTATTCTAAATTTTTTTAGGTTTCTAAGATTTGGGATTGGATGATGTCATTTACTAAGTTGAGCTTAATTTGACACTAAGCCAGAAAGCTAGAAATATAGAGTATCCAGTGAAATTGAATGCACTAACAATGGTCTACTATCCTAGCTGGCTAGCTATGATATCATGAGACAATTTAGTGTTGAATGATGCTAAGAAAAGAGTTTTATAAAGCAGTGGGGAAACTATCCATGTTTAAAGGACATTTTGAAATTTCGTTTCTATTAAAAGGCAACACTCAAATTCTTGGTACTTAATTTATACTTTTAGTCATTAACTACTATTAAGCCTTTTTCACCCCACTCTGGGACACTTGTGCCCCAGTTGAATTTCATATTTATTTTAACCCTCGATGATATTTCCAAAAATAAAAAAGTGCTCAAATACTGGCCAGTAGAGCAGGATAAAACCTAAATAAATCTTAATTCACTCGCCCATTTTTAGGCTGCTCTATGACTATTAGTTTCATGCATTTTTTTAAAGCTTAAAAAACAAAAAAAAACTTGATTGTGAAAGCATTAAAGAAATAAATAACTTAAAATTTTCATGACCTTACAAGTTTTCTTTCTTTTCTTTTTTTCCTCGCATTAGAAAGCAATTTTTAATAAAGCTGTGAAAGTTAATGTTTGATGGTTTAGCAAGTTAAGGTTCCCTCACTTTGGTCTTGAGCAAGTTGCAACTTTCACTGTTTAAGTCTTGATTATTTGTTCATGAAACCCCACTGCACACAAGAATTAGTTTACATGAACTACATTCAATTTTCCCTTCTTTAAAACCTCTCTCTTTCCCTGTTTGTCCTCACTCTTTTCTTTCAACCAAGAAAAGACCGGTTCCACTGTTTAAGCCTGAAACTGTGCTCTGTGAATGAAAGGCAAAATAGTAACCTTGATGTTTTTCATCAAAGTCTGATTTGATCATCGTGTCCCTTACTGCTTCATCAGTTTTGAAATACTTGGCTTGCTTGATTGATTCATGTATGGAAGGCCCATCCACCCCCAACACACTTACACTTGCTTTATTTCTTCAAAATAATCTAAAAATGTTTATGTAATGCATTTCCTTTATCCAGCTGACTGCCTCTGATTCTCATCTAATGAATGAACTATTGCATCAAGCTAGACTTTTAATACTATGGCCTATTTGGAAGCATTCTTATTCCGTCTATATTGATACTGACTGTGAGCCACTAGCTGCCCTGCTGACTCCTATTTACTAATGTTTTTATCAAATCATTACTTGCACTATTAGATAAACTGCTCTTCATTCGTGTGATATGACTTTGATTTATGTCTACCATACTTTATTGATTGCTTGTTTTGTATAACTTCCAGAAGCTGATTTCATTAATCAATTTGATATTGATTCATTTTAATGTCAACCTGTTTAGGGTTATTTTATGCCTAGAGGTTAAGGAATTTCATTCATTATGCATTCATATTTACATTTATGTAATTTTTTTAAGAGTTTTTTTTTTTCCCCTTCACGGTCCTATCTCATTCAAATAATTTTTAAAAAGAGCTATTTGATCCATTGATGGGACTCTAACATGTACTACCACTCAAGGTTAAAGTGGACTTGGGAGTAATGAAGTGGTTCTCTAAACTCTCTAGATCTCCAGTTTTATGTAATATCCTCGACACTCAATTGAGAGAATGAGAAATAGAAGTATCAACATTTTAAAACATCTACCCCCACTCTTTTTTTTTCTTGAACTCTTGTAATGTCAAGTAATTTTTAAAATTTCTTTATTGCAACCAATTTTCCTGCTTTTGTTCTTTCTCTGGTTACATTAATTATCTGGCACTTTTGGGGGTTAGGTCTTAGCATTGACCATTCCATCTCCTGTGAATATCTTAAGATGAACTATTGTGGCTAATTGGTCTCTGATGAGTTTTTGTATCTTTTTATTGATCTTTTTGCTAAGTAATTTATAGTATGTAGGTGACAGACATCCATACGACTTTTTATATTCCTTCTACCCACCACCTTTTGTTTGTTTGTTCAGAATGTTTCTTTTGTAATGAATAAGGATGTCCTAAATCCTGGACAAAGCTGTCTTCATTTCACTTTGTGAAAGGCATGAACCCATCTCTTTTCCTTTCAACTATGAGTAAATAGGACAGATTTTTTTTTTTTTTTTTTTTTTTTTAAATTTTTACCTTGATAAAGTAACCAGTCTGGGAGAAGGAAAACTGAATTCAAACCAGCTGTATTAACTTAAAGATTAACCATAAGTTGCATTCCACACTTGATGAGGAGGTTGGATAAATTCATTATTTTGTAATAAACTTTACTGAGCTGAACCTTTTTATTTCTGAATTTTCTCATATTCTTGAAATGATTTCTTAATTTCTTTTTGTCTCCTTTTCAACATGAATAATGACATATTCATCTTTTCAATTATTAATAAATTGAGGGGCATCACCTACTCAGAACCAAACATTGAACCATGAATCTTGTTCTCTTCAATATCATGTGCGATTCAATAATCTGTTCTCCAATCCAATCCAATTTCAAAATAATTGATGATAATCTGAATTTTATAAGAATATTATGTAACAGTAAAATGTAGTTTAGAGAATTCTAATTGTTGGCATAAAAAGGCATCCAGAAATAACATTTGCTTTTAAAGAATTATTAGATTATTACATTTTATTTACGGAAATAATTTTCTCATTCTTTCTACATTTGCTTATATTGTATTCTATTAGTGGATAAGTATATATGATATAATCACACACACACACCTCTCTTCTCAAATCTTTTTTTTTCCTTTCTTTTTGCATCTCTTCTCTGTCTGATTTCTGCTGCTTGCTTGCATTATTTATTTGTTTATTCATCTTATATGGAAAGCACCTTGTCCATGTGAAATTGTCAATTGATTTGCCAGCTTATGTGAAGAAAAAAAAAAGCATTTGAAGTGAGTAGTTAGTTGGGGTGGCAAACTGGCTTTGATTTTTGTCTTGGTTGAGAGGAGACACAGAGTAGGATAGAAAGGGTAAACCCTGTATGAGACTACCCACTTCCTCAATTCAAATATGAATTCCTTTCTCTTTTTGTAGTTCTAGAAATTCTGCTTAAGGAGGTATTATCAAGATGAAGGTACTTGTAATGTAATGTTCTCTTAGTGGAAAAATATTTTGCAAAAAAATTTTTTTTTTTTTTTTTTTTGTCTCTTGGCATCCTCCTCTCCACCCCTCTAAGGAAGTGGTCTCTGTAACCAGAGTTCAAATCCTAAACAAGGCTGTTCGCATTTCACATAGTGCTAATACTTTTTAGAAATGTGTGAATCTAACTATTCTCTCTTCAGCTGTAAGTAAATAGTAGGGCAAACTGGCTCTTTTAACCTCGGTGTAGTAACCAGTGTTGAAGAAGGAAAACTGAATGCAAACCAATTATAGACCTAGACTCTGCTAGGTTATTTTTGCCAAAGACACTACATGAAGAGAGCGATCCAGTTACCAAACTAGGTTGTAGGACCAATGAGTGATTAAGATCCATACCTTATTACTGACGTTACCTTTATGGTATTATTATATTAGTACCATTTTAAAATTTGAGTTCTAATCAATATAACATTATTCTTTCCCATTATGCAGAGGATCATGACATTTTATAGACTAATATCCTCATCTTGTTTTTATTTCACAATCTGGTCTCACTATAGAGGAGTCCAAAATTCCATTGTTAATTGACTCATAGTAAATATATGTACAGGCTCATTGGCATAGTGGTTATTGTTCACCAAATGCCTGGGAGAGCAGGGTTCAATCCCATGCCAGGTCATACCAAAGACTCAAAAAGGTACTTGATACCTCCTTGCTTAACACTCGGCATTATAAGGTATGAATTAGGGGTAAGTGGAGCAATCCAGGGAAAGGAGTAATGCCCTCTTCCACACTTTGTTGTAGTAGCTATTGAAAAGGGAACCTTTGAGTTGCCCTTGACTAAAGTCAGCTAACTAACAATTAAATATATGTAACTTTTTTTTTCTAAATTTTTTTGTAGTTACTAAGAGACTACATTACTTAATCTGTTTCTCCTTCTGTTATTCTGACTGTATCCCCTGTAAAGGGAGTAATGCCCTTCTTCCCCCCCCCAAAAAAGGTTGTCTTGGATATGATACTAAACTGCATCTGATAGTGAGGCTCCAGTTCTGGAGCTCTCAGAAGTGTGGAGTACCTCTTGTCATTACTTCCAGTTTCACTCTGACCTGCAGTGATTGTATGTGTTAGGGTCCTATTTATGGGTCAAATAGATTGGTTTAAAAATGATTCCTATTCAATAGTATTGTGGATGGGGGCTTAAGAAAAACAACTACACAAAAATATAAATAAAAAAAATTCAATAAATGCAATTCTCTTACCTTTAGGCATAAAATAACCCCAGACAGGTTGAAATGTTGAATTTAATCAATTCAGGTTTTCATTTTCTTGGTCACTTGTTTTTCTTGTTTCACTTCTAACTTATTCTTGCCTTTCTTTTATTTATTCCAGTTATTTAAAAGGATTTTAGTTGATCAATGCTCCTGCATTCACAACTGTTAACCCTATCCTGAATATATAGATAAACATAAGTGAGTGTCCATACTTAATCTTGTCATAAATAATGGAAAATACCTTTTGGTATTTGCATATGTTCATTAAATGATTGTTTTTTTTTTTTTTTTTTTTTTTTTTTTTTTTTTTCTAAACCTTTTTAAATTCTTGTAATGTGTTCTTTGTTTTTCTGATGAACATCATTATCAGAATTTGAGTGTCTGCTGTTATTTCTTTAACTCTCTTATTCTTCAGTGGACCATTATTTTATTGGCTTTAATTATCAATTAACATGTATTAATTTAGGTTTATTTTTAAAACACAGGGCAATGGTTTCAGGATAATGTACAAGTTATATAAAAGAGTTCATTTGGTGAAAAAAAAAAATTGATCAATAAAATAGACAAATATATATGTGCACTTAGAGACATTAGCTTGGATGTGAATAAATATTTAAAAACAAGTTGGGATCTATGAAGTATGTATTTTTTTTCTTTATAGAATCAAATTTACAAAGCCAGTCCTTGTAATTTTAATGAAAGATTTTTTCATTAATGAAGATAAAAGAAAATTTTTTTTTTCTTAGTTAATTATGACCATTTTTGATTGACACCATCTGGACACAATCCCAATCATTCTAAACTAATAATTTCATTACTCCTTCAAATAAACACACACGCATATATATATTTATTTGTTGACTTTAATTGATTAATTACATAGAAAGAACCCGCACCACCTACTACAAAAAGAAATTTAAGTGGTCTAAAGATAATAGACTTCCAATCTTTTATATAAAATTCTTATCCATTTCTTAATACTTGCGAATGTTTTATTTATATGATTTCATTTGTGGCTGATTTATTTATCCCTTGGATATAAAAAGAGCTACAAGCATCAGAGAGCTAACCATGTTAAAAGATAACATAAGAATTATTAAACAAGGAAAACTGAAGTGGGTAGAACATATTGCTAGATATGAGGATAACAGATGTTGCAAAATTTCTGTTGTATGATGCCCAAGAAATAACAAGTGTTGAAAAAAAACCCCCAAAAAACCAAACTCTAATTTTCTTTGTTTAATGGTACATCAACCTTTGTAGGTTATTTAATGCTAAAGCAATCCTTATGGAATAGTAGTGGTACTATTTAACACATTGCTGGGGAGGTTGAGAGTGTTCATGCATTTCTCAAGGGTATTTGTCTGAAAGTGAATGTAATAACCCAACTGAAGTTTTAACTTGCTTGCTTTGATGTTACAGTCTAACATGTTAGCCACTATGCCGTGGGGAGCCCTCCAAACCCTGACAAGATGGAGAAGTAAGATAGTGGACTTTGCAGGTATAACATAGCAGAATCTAACATAATTAAAACCATTAGGTGCCCGTGGTGTAATGGTTATCGTTGTAGGAAATGGACAAGGCGACACAAGTTCAAATCCTGGACGAGACTGATTGCATTTCACATAGCACTAACACCCTTGGGAAAGGTATGAATCCAATTATTCTTCCTCCAGTAAATAGTTGGACAGACTGGGTTTTTCAGCCTTGGTGAGGCAACTAGTCAAGGAGAAGGAAAACTCTGAATTCAAACCTATTAAATTCCGCTTAAAAATTGACCTTGTGTCATATCCTGCCCTAGCGGAGGGGTTGGTAAATATGATAATCAAAACCATCAAAGGAATTGGAAGATCCTTGTTCAGCAATGGACTTAAAAATGGCTGTTGTTGTTGGTATGCGAGTGAAAGAAACTGATTTAAAACAAAAAAAAAAACTGAGACTTTGCTTCTCAAACTTTTTTACTGTTGCTTCTCTTCTTGATTTTGGACAATATCTAGGCCTCTGACCTCTCAGACATTTAACAAACCTTATTCCAACTAGACACTTTCATAAACTTAAAATCTTACTTGCTTGTTTGTGAGATGGTTTTTATTTATGGTGCTACTGACTGTGCCAATCTGCTTTAAGTCTATTTCGCTGATTATTTCTGATTAGCTTTAAAGCTGCAAAATCCATTCTCAAATGGATAAATTATTGCAAATAGAAGTAGTGTTTGCTACTCTTGTTGATTCACCCTTGAGATATCTTTCTCACCCTACTAGGGTCAAAGCTCTTGCCTTTGAGAACCATGGCCTCATTATTCTGTGTTTGACTTGTATGGTCTGTGACCTAACAGTAAAAGATATATGTAGAGATTTGTTTAATTACTACTGATTTATTAAGGAACTAAGATTTTATGGTAAGCTTTTTAGCAGTAATAGATATTTTATAAAATTCTTTTATTAATCTTAGGCATTTGACAAGAAACTTCCCTTGTATCAGGCCACTAGAATATCAAAAATAAATCTGACTGGCATTTTCAGGGGCTATTGTAGTTCTGGAATAGTTTTGAGTTGGAGTAGCATTTTTCTTGTCCTTAATATTTTTCAAGGGGATATCTATCCATACTGGCAGATTTGTTTATCTGTATTGTCATAAATTGTGTGTGTGTGTGTGTGTGTGTGAAAATTAAATTAATTTAAAAAAACTTTGACGTGTGAATTCTCATTGTGTGTATCAAAGAAATCAAGCACAAACATGAAACTACTGATGAGAAAGAAGGAGGAAAGCCAAAAGAAAAAAAGGCTTCATATATGTATATGGCTATAGAAGCAGAAGAAACCTGAACACATTTCTATGTATAAAGAATGTGTATTGATTTACCTTCACATTTGTTACAGATGTGCGTGTATATGCTAAGGAAAAGCTTTATTCTTCAATTTAGAATTTAAAACCTATTTTCTTTTTAAAATGTTCATTTTTTTTTTTTTTTTTTTTTTTTTTTTTTTTCACCTTTTTCCCTATCTTGCATGAATACTTTTCTTGAAATACTTGAATCTATTTGCCTGCCAAGTGCAATCGGTGCACTTTTGTTGTATTGCTGCTGCTGTTAATCATTATAGAGAATAAGTTTAATTTTATTGAATTTACATATAGTTAGTTTTAATTTGTTTTATTGTCTTATTTTCATATTAATTTTTCACTTTTTGATTTTGCATATTTATACTTCATTTTTTTCTACCCTGCTTCTTCCTATTTATCTTCTTTCTTTCTCTTCTTTCCCAATTGTCTTATTTCCTTATCTTCTTCCTTTCCCATTCTTCTTCCTTCTCATTTTTTTTCTTTCCTTCTTGCTTTCTCTTCCTTCCCATTTTTCTTCTTGTCCATGTGTAATAAAAAAAAAAAAAAAAAATTAAATTCTTCCTGCTCCATTGCTCCTCCTCCACCTCCGCCATTGCTCCTCCTCGCTTCTCTCCCTCCTCCTCCTTTGCTTCCCTTCCTCCTCTGTAATTGCTCCACTGCCATTGCTCCCCTTCCTCCTCCATCATTGCTCCTCTTTGTTCTTCTTCCTCCTCTGTCATTGCTCCTCTTTGCTCCTCTCCATTTTTTTTCCCTCTTTGCTCCTCTCCATTTTTTTTTTCCCTCTTTGCTCCTCTCTATTTTTTTTCCCTCTTTGCTCCTCTCCATTTTTTTTTTCCCTCTTTGCTCCTCTCCATTTTTTTTTTCCCTCTTTGCTCCTCTCCATTTTTTTTTTCCCTCTTTGCTCCTCTCCATTTTTTTTTCCCTCTTTGCTCCTCTCCATTTTTTTTTTTCCCTCTTTGCTCCTCTCCATTTTTTTTTCCCTCTTTGCTCCTCTCCATTTTTTTTTTTTCCCTCTTTGCTCCTCTCCATTTTTTTTTCCCTCTTTGCTCCTCTCCATTTTTTTTTTCCCTCTTTGCTCCTCTCCATTTTTTTTTTTCCCTCTTTGCTCCTCTCCATTTTTTTTCCCTCTTTGCTCCTCTCCATTTTTTTTCCCTCTTTGCTCCTCTCTATTTTTTTTCCCTCTTTGCTCCTCTCCATTTTTTTTCCCTCTTTGCTCCTCTCCATTTTTTTTCCCTCTTTGCTCCTCTCCATTTTTTTTCCCTCTTTGCTCCTCTCCATTTTTTTTCCCTCTTTGCTCCTCTCCATTTTTTTTCCCTCTTTGCTCCTCTCCATTTTTTTTCCCTCTTTGCTCCTCTCCATTTTTTTTCCCTCTTTGCTCCTCTCCATTTTTTTTCCCTCTTTGCTCCTCTCCATTTTTTTTCCCTCTTTGCTCCTCTCCATTTTTTTTCCCTCTTTGCTCCTCTCCATTTTTTTTCCCTCTTTGCTCCTCTCCATTTTTTTTCCTCCTTGCTTCTCTTTCTCCATTTTTTCCTCTTCGCTTCTCTTTCTCCATTTTTCCTCTTCGCTTCTCTTTCTCCATTTTTCCTCTTCGCTTCTCTTCCTCCATTTTTCCTCTTCGCTTCTCTTCCTCCATTTTTCCTCTTCGCTTCTCTTCCTCCATTTTTCCTCTTCGCTTCTCTTCCTCCATTTTTCCTCTTCGCTTCTCTTCCTCCATTTTTCCTCTTCGCTTCTCTTCCTCCATTTTTCCTCTTCGCTTCTCTTCCTCCATTTTTCCTCTTCGCTTCTCTTCCTCCATTTTTCCTCTTCGCTTCTCTTCCTCCATTTTTCCTCTTCGCTTCTCTTCCTCCATTTTCCCTCTTCGCTTCTCTTCCTCCATTTTCCCTCTTCGCTTCTCTTCCTCCATTTTCCCTCTTCGCTTCTCTTCCTCCATTTTCCCTCTTCGCTTCTCTTCCTCCATTTTCCCTCTTCGCTTCTCTTCCTCCATTTTTCCTCTTCGCTTCTCTTCCTCCATTTTTCCTCTTCGCTTCTCTTCCTCCATTTTTCCTCTTCGCTTCTCTTCCTCCATTTTTCCTCTTCGCTTCTCTTCCTCCATTTTTCCTCTTCGCTTCTCTTCCTCCATTTTTCCTCTTCGCTTCTCTTCCTCCATTTTTCCTCTTCGCTTCTCTTCCTCCATTTTTCCTCTTCGCTTCTCTTCCTCCATTTTTCCTCTTCGCTTCTCTTCCTCCATTTTTCCTCTTCGCTTCTCTTCCTCCATTTTTCCTCTTCGCTTCTCTTCCTCCATTTTTCCTCTTCGCTTCTCTTCCTCCATTTTTCCTCTTCGCTTCTGTTTTTCTTTCTTCTTGAACCCATCCTCCTTCCATGGAGTAGTGCTCTAAGAAGGCAGGTGATTTTGTTTGAGATTAAAACTTTTTTCATCATCAGTGATGATTCTACTTTACTGTAATCCCTCACTCTAGCTGCCTTCATGTATGTAGGGTTTTTTCTATTCTCTCTCTCTTTCCACACCCTAACCTTGCCACTAACTTTAATGTGAGAGGCGAGATAAGAAGAAAAATGAAAGGGAGGGGAGGTACTGTTTTTCCTGCTCTGATTTGTGTTTCCTTTCTGATCCTAAACTCTGCTCAACCACCCTCAAACAGAAGTCTCTTGAATTTTTATTTTCCCCTCTCTTCTTTCTCGTAAGATGTAAACTTAAAACGTGTAATATTTTCTTTTTGGCCTTTAGTTTTGGGATAAATTAAGGTGTATTCTTCCCATTCTATCTCCCCACCCCCGTAAATCAGATTTTGGTGCTCTTAAGAATTTTGCTAGTAGTTAGTCCTTGAATATTTACAGAAAGTTTTCTGGAAAAGTTTTTCTTTTTCTGGAAATAAAAGCTGTATCATTAAGAAAGAGTGGACAAAACATTAAAATAGGATGAGGAGATGGATTTATGTGAAAGAGATGGACTGAGAAGGAAGAAGAATTATAAGAAATAGTGAGGTGAGTTTTAAAAAAATGGTCTCAAATGAAGAATAGTCAAGAATTATAGACTGGAAAAGTGTGTGAGAGAGAGAGAGAATAATTAGAAAGATACATTGTAGTAATAGGAGGGTTGTACTTTGGAGGGTGAATTAACATATGAGTTGTAAGTAAAAAGGACTAAATGGTGCAGAATAGAAGAAAGAATTGGAGGTAAGAGTCTGAATGTTGATAAGAGGAAAGTGTATGTATAAGAATGTTCCTAAAAGAGACAGATTGTAGTCAGAGGAAGGCTGGTGGAGAGGGAAAGTGTAGGTAAAGGAAATGAGAGAGAGAGAATGTAGTCAGAGGAAGGCTGGAGAAAAGAGGAAGAGTAAGAATGTAGACAAAGGAAATGAGAGAGAGAGAGAATGTAAGCAAAGAACATAAGAGAAGGACAAAGGCATTGAGCAAACAAATCTGATTGAATCCTGTGAAGATTATGAGGTATTTTAATCTGACACTTTCTTTTATTTCTCTTAGCTGTAAAATGTCTGTTTAAAAACATTTGATTACTCATAACTCACTATCTTTATTTGATATTTTCAAAAGAGATAAACAGAAAAAAATTATATATATTAAAAGAAAAAAATTGTAAAATGTAAACAAGAAATAAAGAAATAAAACAATTTGGTTAATTCTTAAATTGTAGCTTTGCTGCTGTCAAACAATTGTATGTTTAATCAGGTGACAGCTTGCAAGCTATTGCAATATGTAGATTATTTTTTGTTTTCTTTTATGTATATTCACCTTTTTTCCCTCTGAATTGAATTGGTAATAGAAAATATCTTCTATACAATAACATACAACAATTCATTATTTCTAGGTATAGCCATGCATTGACACCCCCCAAATAAAAACAAAACCATAACTCATATATATATATATATATATACACATACACACTTTAATCAGTTTTCATGAGATTTATCTTTAAAAAGATAAATTAGTGGAAAAGCTGAGATAAAAATAATTTTATTATAAAGAAATGGTTACGTTTTGAAGTTGGTGTTTAGATTTATTAAAAAGCATTTTTATTACCACTTGCATTTTAAAAATGTGACAAAAATCACTTCATAAGATTTAAAAAAATTTTTTTTTTTTTTTAATTCTTTTTAATGATATGAATTTTATATTGTCAGTGGACACTAAACTGCATCTGATGGTGAGGCTCTAGTTCTGGAGACTTAGGGTATGTTGGCAATCTCTTCATTGCCATTACTCCAGGTCCACTTTGACCTGGTGTAATAGTAGTAGTAGCTGTAAGGGTTCTATTTATAGGTCAAATAGATCTGTGGAAATCCTCATGCTGGACTGTGGCCTTGAAATAAGCAAGTTTGAACTCCAGTTGTGCTATTAAATTCACTTTTGGATTAATACCCTTGGGAAAAGTATGAAACCCCTTAACCCCCAGCTATGGTTTCCTCACAAAGCAGCTATTGTACGGTCACCTGCCTCCCATCTTCAAAACCATTAAAGTAAAATGAACTAGACATGTTGGTCAATGCTTGAGAAGCAAGGATAAATTCATAAGCGACGTTCTCTTATGGACTTGTGCACATGGATGAGGCAGTCTTGGCCGATCAACAAAGAATTTCATTAGCTCTGCGTAGACACAGAGTGCAACCTAAAAGACCTACCAAGATTAATTGATAATAGGGAAAGATAGTATGAGAGAGAGTGTCAGGGAATTCTGTACTCTTAGTGTGACTTGATGATGAGAATTGTTAAGGTTTATTATTAGTTACTTGAAGCTATATGCAAACAAATGAGTATTATTTGATAGAAATACTTAACACATAATTTTTAGTATTTGGTAGGAATACTTGAAACCATACAACTGTGTGCAAATTATTTGTATTAGATAGGAATACTTGAAACCATACAACTGTGTGCAAATTATTTGTATTAGATAGTTTTAAGATGTCAAGTATTCCTATGTCCTTCCCCTACTAAACAGCTACTCAAAAAAAAAAATGTAAATAGTTTCTCCATGAATATCAATTTTTCAATCAGGTTCATTGCTTATCATTCAAAAAATGCAATGATGGAGTAACTTCTGATATTTGAAGCCATTGCTGTGTTCTAAAATCTTACAGAATTAACTACTTAATTTATTCCATTGTTTATTTCCTTCGAAAAGATATGTACTTAAAACCTTTGAAACAAGTTTTTAAAAATTATAATCTGAATGAACTTGACAAACAATTAACTCTTCTTTTCCTCACTGGACTTGATGAAAATGCTAACACAAGAAGATTCTGGCTGAATGTATTTATCCCTGTCTCCTCTCAATTGGGGTCATGTGGGGTCAGTGACAAAAAATCTTTTTTTCTCAGGCATCAGGGATTTTTGGCTGATGTGGCTTGAATGTGAGTGATCCATTGAAAGTAAGCTTCAGCTTTCATCTTTTCCTGATACAAGGTTAAAGGCAAAGGCCAAAATAATTGACAGCTTGAAAAAAAGAAAAAAGATAAACAAATCTTTTAGACTTAGAAAGATAATGTTTTAGAATTAGCAAAGATATTTTAAGTTTGAAAATATAGAACATCTAAGCGAAATACAAGCAAACTTCAAAGATGAATTGTGTCAGTGATCCATTAGGTTTAAATAAAAGAATAAAGAGGATGAATTTTCTTTTTTTTTTTTTTTTCTATTTATTTTCTCTTATATTGGATTTTTCATAGGACATTTTGGGCAAAGATGTTGAAATGAGCAGGGTTGAATTGACTATTTTTTTTGTAACCATAAACCAGCAAAAACTGCACATTGTAGCAAATTTTTTTTTTTTTTTTTTTTTTTTCCCTGCATTTTGACTTTTTTTTTTTTTTTTTTTTTTTTTTTTTTAAATCAAAGTTTCTATAAAATGCTAATTAGATTCCTTCACTCCTTCCTAAATGAAAGCATCAATATCATCATGGACTGTTACTGTGTGAACCAAACAGGTTCACAGTTATCTAGTCTTTACCAAATTTAATACCTATAATAAAGCTCATATTAAAGAAAAATACTATGAAACCTGATACGCTTGTACATTTACAGATTGTAATTTAAGAGAATTGTCTCAAAATTCGAGTACATTTTCATTGATGTTTGCAATTCAGTCTCTTAAAAATATAAATTCTTTTGTTATAAGAGGATATTTTGAATACTTAAAATATCATTAAATACCTAAATATCTGAATGTTTTTCTTTCTAAATTTTATTATAATAACAATATTTAGTTTGATGAAAGTATTGACTTAACATTCAAGTAATTATCAGTTGCTATTAAGTGTGCATGTTTTTGAAGCATCCTCTATATACCCATCCATACACACTAGCAAGGCCACCTGACATTGCCTGAAGGGTTTTCATTAAGTGACAGCAAATAAAATGAATGAGAATAGCAAAAAGGAAGCTAAGCTGTATTTATGACTCCCTATAAAATAGAAGGAAAATTTTGCCAAAAGGCTTCATTATACTGGTAAAATATTTGCTGCGTAGAAGATTATCTATCTCATCACAGTTATTACATTAGCATATATATATATATATATATATAAATGCATAAATGTAACCTCTTATGAATCTGAAGCAAGTAAAAATAAAGTTGGCGACCTTAGTCGAGGGCAATTAGAAGGCTCCCTTTTCAATAGCTGCTAATTTGAGGTGTAGAGGAGTGCGCTACTCCTTTCCTTGGATTGTTCCACTTTACCCTTGATACGTACCTTATATTGCTGAGTGTTAAGCAAGGAGGTATCAAGTACCATTTTTAAAGTCTTTGGTATGACTCAACCTGGGATTGAACCCAGGTCTCCTGGACCATTGGCAAACACTCTACCCACTAGGCCAATCTGAAGTAGTACTATTTATCTTTCATTTAATTTTTCACTGGTCCATAAGCTGGTTTGGTCATGGGATATTACTCGTGTATTGTATCTTGGATAGGAATAAATAGAGCCCATTGCTCTTAAGGTCTGTTTTGAATTCAATTTTCCTTCTAGATTAGTTTCCATACCAAGGTTAAAGAGCTTTGTCTGATTAACTATTTAGCTGTAGCTGGAGGGTGAATAGTTAGATTCATACCTTTTCCAGGGGTACTAGTGCCATAAAAAATGCAAACAGCCATGCTCAGGATTTGAACTTGGGTAAATAATTCCACTTTATATGCTAATAACCATGAGTGCCTCTTATTTATCTTGTGTTCTTTGAATTTCATTACAATTTCTACTCTATTTTGTTTTCTCAATGACCATAGGTTTATTTGAAGCAAATTTTTTTTTTTTTTAAATTTTTGCCCAAATATTTGCATTTAATTGTACAGGCTCAGTTTAACTTGGGGATTTGTATATGTATACATGAACTAAGGCTAAAATTGTCTAAACCCCTGGAAATTCAGTTATTTGCTGTGTTGTATTTAAAAACAACATTGCTAAGGAAAATGAACAGATACTACATCTTAATTTCTGAATTTTGATTGCTATTTAAACTTGAATATCTGCTTTTCTTAAATCCAAGAGATTTAAGGCCATTTTGGCAAATTTTTCTCTTGGGTTTTTGTTCACTCCTTATATTTGTAAAAATTTATGATATCTCTATTATGAAAATTATTATTGAGAGAGGTGGACAAAATTGACTGATTCCCTCCTTCCCCACACACTTATAAAAGGGAAAAAAATCTTGAGGAATTGAAATTGAAAATTCAATTCTATTTTCTTGTGTTTGTCATTTGAAAATCTTTTCATTGTGAAGATTTTCTTGAACTGTCTCGGAATCAGTCACGCTTTTTTGCAGATAGAAACTAGTTCCACTAATATCATCAGTGTCTGAACGGAAATGGTGTGCATCCAAAATTGTAATTGGCAACAGAAAGGAGGAGTGGAGAGCAAAGGAAATAGCTCATTTGCATTTTATTATTCTTGATGATTTGCATATTAAGACATTTGGGGGAAGCTTTTTTTTTTTTTTTTTTTTTTTACCCTCTTTTCTCTTTCTCCTTGTTTCTTGATCTCTTCTTTTCTTGTCGAGTGAGTCTATTTCAAAAAACTGAAGCATGGCATTTAAGTTAAAATGAATGGGAATTTTGTTGTTTCTCATTGTCAAGTGAAGTATTCTTGGATGAGACAAAGAAATGAATTATTGATTTTGAGCAAAAACTAGAGAGAAAAAGGAAAGTGAGTGAAGGTAGATAAGATTTATCTAAGATATAATGGGCTATAGAGAGGAAAATTAAGCATAAGGAGAGAAAACATTAAAATGAGAGAAAAAAAAAATGAAAAAGAGTTCTATATGAGAGAGAACAAGAAAAAGGGAACCAAATTTGAGATAAGGATTTAAAAAAAGAAAAAAAAAATTGGAAGAGATAAATAAGATGAAGGATATACTATTTCTGATCCATAATAGTTATTACCTAATAATGTATTAAATTTATTTGCAGTTATAGCTTGAATAGTTGAGATAGGTTTTTTTTTTTTGTTGTGAGTCCTTTATAAAAATTTGTATTTCGTTTATACTAGACATTACATTGATGGTTCTATTTTGGAAGAACTGAATGATTCTAATTTAGTATTTTATAGTTTTTGCCATTAGATTAAGAATTTGGATAGTTAAAAAATAATTGAAGCAATTGATAGCACCACAAAGTTATATTGCTGTTGCAAACTGAACTGGAAATTGTTTTATTTAGAGTATTTTAAGTGTATTGCTGTAATGAGAAAAAAAAATCTTGCTGTAGTCTGCTATTTAGTTTACATACATAAATATATATCATCTTGATGTTGTACTTGACTTTCTCTTGCCATCTGTCCCTATTGTCCATTGCCCTTGGCAGATCCTCTAGATGGCATAGACCTGACAAATGTAATTCTTTGCTGGTTGGCAAATATTGGGTGTGCCTATCAGTGATATTGAGCACTCTTTATTTATAGATACTGCATTGTGTGTGTATATATATAAAAAGTATGAAATAAACAATTTTATATTTGAAAAGTATTCTCACATTGTACTGTATTTTCATGTAAAGAGTTTACAGATTAAAAATATTTTTTGTGTTAAACTTTAATCATAGCATATGTGTATACATGCACACACATAAATACCATGAAAATCTTTGTGATTCTTTTTTTTTTTTTTTTTTTTTTTTTTTTTTGTTTCTCCAAGAATTAGTGTGGCTTCAACTATTTAAATTCTTCTGGCAAAGATGCCTTCTTTTCTTTTCCAAAAATCTTTCATAAGTTGTTCTTATTTTATTTTTTACTAGTATACTTTGTGCCAACTCATAAATTTCTTTCTCACTCAAAGCCCTAAAGGCAGTAGTGTTTATAGGTTTTCACCTGCAAGAGCTTTGAAGACAGGTTTTTTTATAAAATTTCCCACATGAGATTAATTCCCTGTCAATCATTACTGAATTTAACAAGTACAGTTATGTGTGAATGTTTCTTTTATTCATTCACTGATGGGTAGTGAGTGTAAGTGCTTTCTCTTATATTTTGTTAAAGAAAAAATTCTATAGAATTCATGTTTATATTAATATGAAACAATTAAAAAATAACTTTGAAGAAAGGAAACAAAATGATTTCTTTAAACTTTGTTTTTTCATTGATTGAAAGTTATTTATTTGTTGAGATTTTTTTTTTTTGTAATTTCCACTTTTACATGTTTCAATGCATTTTTAAAATAATGTTCTTTTTGACCTTTTTTAAATTTTTCATTGTTACATTTTTCCAATGTTTTCTCAGAAAGCAAAAACTAGACAGGCAAAAATAATTGAATTCAGTGGAAAATATAGACTATGGAATGTGGTATCAAATTCCATTTTTGTTACTAGTGGTATGGTAATATTAATTTAAAGGTAGTCACATACTAAAGTGAAAGTTAAAGATGAGTTTTATTTCATTTAAGCTTAAATATCTTTTTTTTTTTTTTTTTTTTTTTTTTTTTTAAACACTCTGTAATTTATTTTTATTTTCTGAAAATATATTTAAAAAATAAATTTGGTTCAGTCATTTTCAAATTTCCTGTCTAACTTGATGCTAAAAGCTGCCCAAATTGTAGTAATCCTTCCATTAAGTTGGGTCCCTTATCCACAGACCACATGTGTCCCTTGAGTTCCATCCATGTAACCCTTCACCTAACTTTAAAAATTTTTTGATGTTGATTGTAAAGAGGTACCATTACAACTGTAGATGGAACTCTTTGATCTTCAGTGTTCAGAAGATGTGAAGTCCAACTTCCTATCTTGCCACTTTGTTAATTTCTATAAGAACCATATGCTTCTATCTGGACAATTCTCCAACCATATCACCCACACTCAGAAAGCAGTGAGTGTACTTGGCACTGCATACCACTGTGAACAGTTGTTCTCCAAAATTAAACATGCCATGAGTATGCTGCATTTGCAATTGTCAAATCATCATTTATTTGATATGCTCCTTCTGTTGACCTCTTCACTTAACCGTTTCATGATTGAAAACAACATCAGCTGTCTCGTCTCTGTTAATAGATTATGATTGTTAACTTGTGAATTTTGCTGTTTTTTTTTTCTTTTTCCTTTTAAGATCGTGACTCTGGATTCTACTGTGTTGAGTTTTGTGCCTCTCAGTTGAAGAGGTTGAGAACTCCTTGATGTAAATTAATTTTTGGTTGTAATAAGATTAATAAACTGTATAATTAAAAAAAAATGTTATGAATAGATATTTGATAAGATGACCAATAATTTTATAAGTATCAATTAGTTTAGCTGTTAGGATAAAAAAAACTAATTCATTTAATCTTATATATTTGCTGTGTTGCCTTAACCATGTTAATAGTATCTCTCCCTCATCAGATGGATTTGTTATTTTAAGCATTATTGCAAATAAGACTAGTACTAGAGAGTTGAAATGTGGAATAGGCAATGATTGCCACATTTGTGGTAAAAGAAAGAATTAATACTTCAAGAACTGCAATAGTATTTATTTGCCAACTGAACTGGCAGCAACAATCAAATTTTTTTTTTTTTTTAAATCCGATAAACTACAGCATTTTTTCCTCCTGTCTGGTAAAGGTTCTTGTCAGACAGGCTGATAAAGGCTGAACTGAGCTTTATAGACTTGTGGTTAGAAACTCAGCTGTTTGCAGAATGTTATACCAATTTCCTGTCATAGGAAAATGAGAAAACCCGGAGTATAACAAGGTTTTGCCAGCAACTATTTTTTTCTTATTTTTATTTTTAAGTAGGTAACTTCCTTTCCTTCTCTTTCTAGCACTTGTACTTTCTGTTTTTCTCTTTCCCTTTGTGTGTCTGTCTGTCTGTCTCTGTCTCTCTATCTCTATCTCTCTCTTATGTCTAGTCTGTCTTGATTATTACTATTTCATGTAGTGTATGTAATGCAATACACATGCCTTATATATATTTATCATTGTAAAATGATAAAATAGGTAATACATATTTTATGTATTTAGGACTTAAGTTTTCTTTCATTATTTGTTATTTTTCCACATAAGATTGTAACACACTTTACTTCACCCTTATAAAAAAAAAAAAAAATTCCCTGTTTAAATGTTGATGGTAAATTTGCTAATAATCAAATCTACGAAAGTTAACATTTGACTTAAAATAGCATTTATGCAATTTCAGCAAGCTATTTAAAATGCCATTCTTCGTTGTTGATTGATATATTTCTTTCCTTGCACAGCTTGTAAATAATGTACAACTGATCCACTGTTTCTTTTCAACTCTTAAAAGCTTTTCTGTTTAAAACTTTCTGTAAGGAGGCAGGAAATTCTAATGTTAGCTTGACACATTTATATACTCTGTGTGTGTGTGTGTGTGTATATATATATATATATATATATATATGTGTGTAAATATTTGGAGAATGCAGATAAGCTTCACACTTTTTCTGCTTGCATTCTTTATGCAGACATTGAAATGAGTAGATAGTTAATATTGTTATAAAAAACAAATTCTGTATAATGATTTAGAAACATTACAGCTATGCAATTGGATGTTTCTCTTGATAAGAACTCCATTGTAGATTCAGTTTTTCATGTGAAAAATATCAGTCTTTTTTTATTTCTATTTATCTATTTTATTTATTTATTTATTTTTTTGCTTAATGGTATAGATAACATGAATTAGCTTATGTTGTATAGGTTTCACAATTTTTTCCTTCTCCTCTTCTAGCTCTGTCCAAGGTCAATTTTCACTGTTCTAACATATGAGATTGAACATTGATTAGTTTGTATGAGAGTTGGCTGAAAAGTTCATAGGCTGACCAAGATGCTCTCATGGAATGTGGTTTATTTTTCAACATAGTCCTCTTGTCAGTTCACACACTTCTTCCACCAGTGTTACAGTGCTTGGGTCCCATTAGTCAAACTAAGTCATCAACAGTAGATGTAATGTCATCATATGAACTTAGGCAATTTGAATTACATGATATATTAGGTTATAGTTTTTGTCTTTATTTCTCAAAATGTTCATCTGCCCTATTGACAAGACTTAGAATGTGGTGACTGTATGATCTGCAGTGGGGTAAGACTCTTCCAAAAGGAGGTGTCCTGGATAAGATGCTAAACTGCATCTGGTGATGGAGGCACCAGATCTGAGGAGTATGAAGTACCCTTTCATTGCCATTACTCCCAGATCCACTTTAACCAAGGGCGTTTATACCTTTTAGGATCTCATCTGTAGGTCAAATAGCTCTATTTGCAAATTATTGTATTGGGTAGGAATACTTGATAGCATATAACTGTGTACAAATTATTTGTTTTTAGATGTATTTGATATCATAACTATGTGTAAAAATCTGAAACTACACAAAAAATAATGTACAATGTATGCGATTCCTTAGCCTTTAGGCATAAAATAAACCAAGACGGGTTGACATTCCATTAAAATCAATCAGTCAACATGTTCATGAAAATTATCGTTGTCCGTAGTTATGGTGGATTTTTATAATGCAGTATATCCAACTCCTCTGTCTGCCATGGTAGGATGTAACACAAGTTCTATTTATTTATCTTTTTCTTAGTAGAGTAAAGCTGGTTTCAATCTAGTTATCCTTCTAGATTGGTTGCCTAACCAAGGCTAAAGAAATCAGTCTATCCTACTATTTATCCATAGTTGAGAAAGAAGAAATAGATTCATGTTTTTCCCCAAGAGCATTAATATGATGTAAAACACAAACAGCTTTGTCCTGGACAAGTATGAATTCAAAGTAGCTTTACTCTGCCTAAAACTGACCTTGTGTCACACCTTGCCTGTGGTAGTGGAGTTGGATAAATGCAGACCAAGACGAGAACACTAGTCAGTAAATTAGTGTATAATGATAATTCTTCATTTCAAAAATTCTGATAAAAATGGCCTCTGTTCATCTTGTTTAGCATTCAGTCCTGAAAGCCTTGAACATTAACACATTTTTAGCATTTTCTTTTTAATTTACTCTTGACTCTTTATATCTCATTAGTCTCTCCTTGGTTTCTATGTTGCAGGCAGCGGTCTCTAATGAATTCCTTATCCTGCTGTTGTTATTGATTGACCATTTCCAACCTAATTCCATAGCATTGCAATTTATTGAGAAAACACTGCTCTCACCTTCTGACATTCTGCCAATTTTTCACTGTTTTTCTCATTTTCATCCTCTGTATTGTTCTTTCTACCTTTCTCTCTTTATAATATCTTCACCTAATGAACCATGGCTATATTTTTGCCGGAACATAATCTCCTTTCTTGTTGACAATTCTATCCATATTGCAAGCACCAGATATTCAAGATGACTTGGTATTTAGGGATGAAAAGATTTGATCAAAGTCAGGGGTGGATATTTTTATTATTTTTGCTTAGCATATCATCTTATTGTCTGTATAGCTAAACTATGTGCATAATGTTAATGTCCTGCTTTGATTTGTGATTGAATAAGAAAAAAAATTTTTTCCCCCAAAAAATTTATGCATTATAGTACTAACATCTTAAGTCTTGATAAGAGAATTATCTGACTGATTCCTGTATTTAACTGAGTTAGCCAATACTGGTGTGTCCATGTGTAGGAGTCTATAGAATGCTACTTAAGAGTTTATTCTTAGTTATCCTGCTGTATCCAGCATGTCTTACTTGGATGGTTGGGAGGTAAAGGGCTATACAACT
>OY757936.1:46699387-46836887 GCA_963585895.1 Sepioteuthis lessoniana | reverse complement strand
GGGGTACTCCACTTTCACTTGAGCTCCAGGCCTGGAGCCTCACCATCAGATGTAGTATTTTCATATCCAGGATGTTTGTTGGAGTGGTCTTATTCCTTTGTAGAAATGCATTCTGCATATTGTACGTCCTCCTAGCTGACTGGGCTTGAAAACTATTAGATAAGAATACTTGATACCATATAACTGAAATCTTTGTATTAAAAGTTGTTACTTGAAGCTATCATTGTTTACTAAAGATTATTATTAGTTACTTGAAACTGTATAACTGTAAGCAGACAAATAGATATCATTAAATAGAAATAATTACTGGAAGCCATGGAATTATATTAGTTTTTGATTGGAATCCTTTAAATCATACAACTGTATGCAAATTATATTAGATCAGAATACTTTATATATAACGGTGTGTAAACCCCCCCCCCAAAAAAAAACAAACTCTTAAACAACTGCACAAAAAATATGAAAGTATAATGAATGCAATTCCCTAACCCTTAGGCATAGAATAACCTGAGATGTGCTTACATGGTATTAAAATTAATCTTATCTAAGTCTCTAAAGTAAGTTTGTGTCTTAGTGGTCAGGAGAGTATAGATGACCCTAATTCATCATTAAAGTTCTTGGAAAGAGACCAGGTTAAAAAAAAAATCTATTTTTTATCTTTAGCCAAAATCAGTGAAGCTATTGAAATGGATCCTTATTGATTTTTGATATTTGGAGCAATATGTGTTGTTAGACATTTGCCTCTTTACTATGTCCACAATATTTGTATTGCTCGTATTTGGACTGACTTTACTCCCACTATCTGCTGTTTATGTCAATATGTTTACTGTTATTTATTAGATAAACCATCTGCTTTTTGTGTATGCCACATGTGACACAATGTGTGTCCATATATTATATACATATGCTGCTGCAAAAAGAAAAAAGACAACAGCTGCACTAACAACAAAGACTTCATCAGATGATGGTTCAGGGGTCAGGCATAGTTTCATGGCCAAAGCCTCATATAGTTGTGTATGAGTGTAAAACAGTTTTTTCACAGAGCATTCATATTCAACACTGATCCTATTCAACTGGCTGCGACAAAAGATAGACCAGTATCTATTACTTGTCTTAGAAGTGTGTCAAAATACACTGGTGTTATTTTTTTTATTGTGCAGTAGTGAGGTGTTGTTGCAGGGTTAGAATCACCAGTAGTAAGTTTTTTGTTCTATCTAACAGTGAGAATACTGATATTGAGTAGGAACATATACCCCAATGAAATTCTAGTCTGAATATTGGATAGCTATGAACTGGTCTGAGGCTAAATGCTGGGGAGTGATAATTTGATCCTAAATAAATACAGTTCCAATAATAATGTAATTTTTTACAGCTTCTATGTTGTACATTCTCCCATTGAGATATATTTTTACCATTTTATTAATTATAATCATTCATGCTATTTTTATTTTATTTTATTTTATTTTTTTTTTTTAATTTATTTTTATTATTCAGCTAAAGTTGTTTTGTTTTTTTTCTTTTTTCTTTTTTTTTTTTCTTTTTCCCCACCCTAACTCTTGGTTTCCTGTATAGGTAATAAGTGAGTGTTCTGGTTAGGTACAACTGCACAACATCTAGGGTATTGATCTTTGGTGACATGTGGTTGTTTTGAGTACTAGCTTAAAGAGCTTCCAAATGATCCTTTTTCTTTAAGCTATGTTGATTGATTGGTTTTAATGGCATGTCAACCTGTTTCTGTCTTACATTATTTCATCCCTAGAAGTTTGAAAATTAGATACATCATACATTCATATTTGCATTTTTTGGGAAGTTAAGTTTTTTTTTTTTTACTGTGTCCTATCAAATAGGAATAATTTTTAAACGGATCTATCTGACCCATAGGTGGGACCCTATCAGGTACTGGGGAAGTCTCTATAGTGTAGTGGCTAATATGCTGGACTGCAACATTGTAGTAAGCAAGTTCTAACTCCAGTCATGCTATTATGTTCACTTTCTGACTAAAAACCTTGGGAAAGGTATAAAGTTCCTCCCTCACTAGCTATGAATTCAATAGTACCACTAATGTTCTACAAGGATAGCTTTGGCATTTAATAACCTATCTAAGTGGTGTAATGGTTAAAGCGATGAACTGCGGAATCGTAGTACGCGAGTTCGTACTCCAGTCGCACTATTACGTTCACTTTCGGGCAAATACCCTTGGGAAAGGTATGAACCCCCTTATTCTCCCTCCAGCTATGGGTAAATAGTAGGACGGACTAGGTTGGTGAGGCAACTAGTCTAGGAGAAGGAAAACTCTGAATTCAAACCTGTTAAACTCCGCTTAAAAATTGACCTTGTGTCATATCCTGCCCGAGCGGAGGGGTTGGGTAAATAGTACCTATCTAAGTTGATATACCATTAAAAAAAAAACAAAAAAACAACCAATAGCTACAACCACTTTCAGTAAGAGTGGACCTACAAATAATAGCAGTGAAAGGGTACTCTATTTTCTCCAGAAGTGGAACCTCACCATTAGATGTAGTTTACTGTCATACCAAGGACACCCTTGGGTGACAGGAAGTCTTACCCTTCAGCATAGGATACAGTCAGCATATTCTAAACTTTGCTGACAATGCTAGCCATTTGATTGGGTATTTCTAATTAATCATGAATTACACAACACTAATTAGTGTATTTTCTGTCATCTTTGAAGATGTTGTCCCCCCCCCCAAAAAAAAAGGCAGCTTTACCAATTTACCCTGCATCCTCAGCCTCAAGGTTAATTTTTTTCTCCTCTTCTCTACCCGAAAGAAAATGTTGCAAGTCAAAATTAGGGTGTGTCCTTGAGTCCAGAGCATCCTTATTGCTGGGGAAATATGATAGCAACACTGAATACTTATAATTTCATTTTCCTCACCTCACAAGATTACTTGTAGCAAAATGTCTTTGGTGATTATCTCTAAGTTGATCTTTGCACTTGAATAGGTTCTTCTATCTCTAATGTAGGCCAATTATATTTGCTTATGAAATGTTTATAAAAACTCTTGCAAAAGATTTGAAGACTATGTAGATAATTTTCAAAGCAATTCTTTAGTAGAAAAATATAGGGACAATGATCACTTATACAAATAATTTCCTCTTGTTAACAATAAGATATGTATCTTTAGAATTCTGTCAACTCATGTCAAGAGTTTTATATTACAAGCATTTATTTTAGAATTTTGGCATAATATGAGAAAGAGCTTAGCAGGGGGGCGCCCTTGGCACATAATGGTTATTATCATAGGAAACGGTCAAGGTGATCCAAGTTCAAATCCTACATGAGGTTGTTTGCATTTTTTTAAAATTATTTTTTTTTTTATTAATGACTTTACTTAATGTTATATATAGGGTGTAGGTTGATTACAGTACCTGCTGTTATTAAATGATCACACATCTAAGTTAGTCTCCATGACCGTGAGTTTGAATTTGTGTCAAGATATTATGTTCACTTTTGGTCTAATACCCTTGTGAGAGGTATGAGCCCCTCAGCTATGGATTAACTAGTACTAATACTATCCTTCTATAAAGATGGCTTTGGAATTAAATAACATCATTAAACAAAGAAGCCAAACCTAAATGATTACCCATCTAAATTGTGAGGAGGCTCATCACTGCTTAACTTCAACTTCAGTACTCCAGTAGGAACAAGTGCTTTCAGTGTAAGTCGTAAAAACCTAAGCTTAGATTTGGCACTAACCCAGAAGTAAGACACCTTGTGAGAATCAGATACTCTATTTAGTAGTTACAAGTCTATAAAACTAGCTTGTTAACCATTACACTCCGTACACTATGATAACATGTACCCTCCCTACAATAAGTTCTGTTATCGAATTTAAAAAAATTCTTTCTATTAAAAGATAAACAAAACAATTAGTTTCGTCTCTAGAATATATTCAGTTAATTTCTTATGAGTATTGAAGCTAGACTAATATATAAAAAGAAATTACAATAGACTTAATTATGTCAGTAGAGTGACCAGCTGTACTATTTAGTATGGGTCTTTATCTTTCATAGTTTGTAATAAATATATCATGTAAACTTATTACTGTTTTCTTTCTCTCTCTCTCTCCTCCTACCATCCCCTTCTCTTTTCTTAACAGGATATTGTGGTACTTGTAGTTGTCTTTCTTTCTGCCTTTTCTGTCAACTCGAGTGGCACTTAGAGCAAGTGTTGTTCATCTCATTCTCAAGTTCCTGCCCTTCTTCCAGATTTCACACACACACACACACACACACACACACACACACACACACACACACACACACACACACACACAATGAGAACAATTTCTGAAATTTAGCAGCACACCAATAGCTGTTTGCAACTGGATTTTGTATTTAATAGATAGGCTTAATTAATTTAAATCTAATTACTTTCTGGAACTCTGATTTACATTTATGCTAATTTGTTGATAATTATCATGGATGTTAATAATACAATTTGTTTTCTTATGTTAAGAAATTATTTGGACATGTTCCATGATTTATCCATTAAAAAAAATAATTAACTGTTCACATCAAAATAAATTTGTAAATAAAATGGATATCAACATTTTTCAAACCAGCTGACAGTGTTTGTCTACTCTGTTCTTTTTTTGTCGTGCTGGGACTTTAGTTGATCATGTGACTGTAGCAGCTGTTCGTCATTACCTTAGAATTTTTTTGGGATAGATTGATTGTATCATTATTTTTATTTTATCTACTGTTTTAGATTTGATACTTTTTTTCTGTTTGTGTCATTTAATATAACAAAACTTTATATATATATATATATATATATATATATATATATTAAACTAGGGGAAAAGTGGAAATAAATCCAACGCTATGAAAAGGAGATGAAAAAACACAAGGTCTTCAGAGAATGATTTTATTTGTAGAAGTATGTGCCAACATAAAACGTTTTGGTTTTTAGACCATCATCAGAGCGTTTAAGTTACTAAATGAAATGAGAGCTGAGATTGACAAGTGGATCAATATATAGACTGATATGATATACAATTTTTTTTAACTTTTTTTGATAAATTTAGGAACTCTAGTGGCATCGCACAAAATTCAAAACAGAGCGTGTTACTAGCGGAAGTGTAATTTCTAAAACTTTCTCATCTCTTTAATTTCATTTACTAACTTTCACTTTCTGTTGTTCTATGTATATCGTTGTAGGAAATAGACACGGTGACCCGAGTTCAAACCTGGACAAGGCTGTTTGCATTTTATATAGTACTAATACCTTTTGGAATTGTATGAATGACTATTCTCTCTCCCGTTATGGGTAAATAGTTGGGCAAATTGGGCTCTTTTAACCTTTATCTTGGAGAAGAAAGACTCCAGATTCAAACCTGTTAAACTCCACTAAAAGAATTGATCTTGTGTCGCATTTTACTCGTGCGGAGGAGTTGGTAAATATATATGCACCGAAACGTTTAACGTTGGCAAATATTTCTACAAATAAAATCATACTATGCCAACCTTATGTTTTTCATCTCTCTACCTTTTCAATAATACACACACAAACATATGCACCATTCTTTTTTTTTTTTTTTTTTTTCCTTTTTAAACATATGATTAAATAGGACCGACATTGCATTTCTTCCTTTCTGCCTATTTTGTCATTGAACCGTTCGAGTCTGGGTATAAGTCGTTTGCCTTCTGGATGGAATGAATTCAAGAAGGCACCGTATTCCCCCCACCATCACCACCAAGAATTTTTGGCCCCAGCTGGAACCATCTTTGGGAGAATGAATAATGACATGACAATAATGAGTCATGTATTTATTTATATAAAGAATATGTATGTGTGTGTATATATATATATATATATATATATATATATATATATATAATCTCATCCACCTATTCCAACCTGAAACCAAGACACTTATCGGGAAACTGGAAAGGATGTTTAAAAAATTATATAGACAAAATGTGTCTTTAATTAACATGCTTAAATGAAAGCCTGCTGCCCAACTACACACACACACACACACACACACACACACAATATATATATATATATATAGTGAAGGTTCCTATTAGGATGCAACCAATTATATCACTAACTGAAAATATTATATATGCATAAAATTAGCATAAGACCCTAGTCTGGACTTGAAACATCTCCTGTTAAAGCATCCGAAGATACTTAGGATTTTACCAACCGAGGATGATCACCAAAGCGGTATATTGACCTAATAAGAGAAGACACAAAATTATTTCTACAGAAAGACTGACAAAAGACCGGAAAAATTGAAGTCTTGTGGGAACAAATATGTGAAGTACCTTTTGTAGGTTGAAGATGATTATGATGATGATAATATAGTACTGACAACGAATAAGTACATTCCTAACATTTTTTAAAAATAAAATATCAATTTTATTCTAAACCAAAGATGCCAGGATTTTATGATTTCTAGTGGATCCTTATTCAATCAAAGCAGTTTTTATTAAGTATTATTTATTACCAGAACATTCAGTATTTGAACTTTAACCAAAAATAAAACTGCGTAAATATACATCAGCTGTACTTAATTCTGGTCCTTTGTTTGGGTTTACAGAATTTTACTCTGTAGCTTGGTGGTAAATAATACCTAAAAATCTCTGCTTTGAATAATGTTTCACTAGAAATGATAAAATTCTGGTATCTTTAGTTTTAGAAAACTTTTATAGAAAAATTATTACGAGTGTAATTGTTTATATATATAATTAGCAAATGATTTATTTTCCTAATGATTTTTGTAGCCAAACAGAATAGATAGAAAAGGGCTAAGGGAGAATTAATTATAATACTTTAGTTGATAAATAAAAACCCACTATAAAGTTAGATACTTAATTTTTTTGAATGGGAACAAACGTCATCAGCAATAATTTAGTTTGTCTTATTTTTTTCTTTCTTGTGAATGTGGTGTGAAGAAAATATTGGATCATTGTCAACAAGAATCTACTTTAAATAACCTTTGTTGAAAGACTGGACTTTTGACATTAAAAAAAAAATTTCTTTTTCAAGGATTTTTATTTTATTTTCAGTTATTTATTTATTTATTTATTTACTTACGTGGGTCAATTTGGCTTTGGTATATTCTTATATATCCCGATTTTTTCCCCAATAAAACGAGTTCACTGAACTTTGCTTACAAAATGTTTAGGTTAGGATTTTACAAATCGATTTCTTTATATCTAAACTACACACATTGGCCCAGCGGTTAGAGTGTTCGCCAATGGCCCGGGAGACCTGGGTTCAATCCCAGGTCGAGTCATACCAAAGACTTTAAAAATGGAACTTGATACCACCTTGCTTAACACTCAGCATTATAAGGTACGGTTCAAGGGTAAAGTGGAGCAATCCAGGGAATGGAGTAGCGCCCTCCCCTACACCTTGGTGTAGTAGCTATCGAAAAGGGAGCCTTCGGGTCACCCTCGACTATGGTCGCTAACTTACTTACTATTTTCACAGACAGTCGTTTTGTTTTTTCTAATTTGACGTTTGCTTAAAAAGATGAAGTGGTTCAAATTCCTGAGTTTTATAACTATGTTTATAAAATGATCGAAGATAGAATTTTAACAATCGTATAAGCCACGATATGAGTTCTACATTTAAAAACAATGTAGATATGACATTGCGTTCTTTGCACTGATATTATGACTTGGTGGTAGTCGTCTACAAAAGTTCAAAATACAGTTATGAAGCTTGGATAAGTTACAGTGGGCATTAATATTTCAAATAGCCTTTCATTTCGTGCATCTTATATGTTGGTAAATACGGCGTATTAAATAAACAGAAGCTTTGTCTAGCACTCTATCAGAAGGCTTGTAACATCTGAATACCTTTCAGACAATAGGTTTATTAAAAAAAAAAAGTGAAGAGAAACTGAATCAATGAGTTAGTTAAGAAAATTGTTAAATAAAATTAATGTCTTTAGATTTCTATCCTCTACTGCCTTCGAGATTTTTATCATTCTGTAAAAACTGAATTCAGATATGAAATCTAAATTTCATTTTATTCATTTTTATAAGAAAGTTTCTTTTCACTTTTCATATTCACTATTGCCCTCTCTCTCTCTCTCTCTCTCTCCAGATATGTTGGTTATCTTATGCTGTGAACAACTGATCAAATCTTTTTCTCAGATTTTCTCTCTTTCTGAATCTGCTCGACATAAGGAAGTGATGACAACGTTGTTGTCGTGGAAGATTGCAATAATAACGACGACGATGAAGATGAAAGAGTTGGAAGGTGCTTTTATAAAAGAGAAAAAGAGTGCTTTTTTTTTTGTACTGGTTGACTAAATTCAAGATTATCTTTACCCAACTTCCCACCGAGCCCTCTTCATTTCATCAGTGCTGCTGCTGCTGCAACAGCAGTAGCGTCACAAGGGAGGAAGGTGTGTGGATGTGCGGAGTGGGGGGGGGCAAATAGGAAGTAGAGACCGAACTACTTTTGCAAAACGTGGGAGTTGAGAGAGAAAGAGAGAGTGAGTCTGTCTATTTTTAAAAAATTAAATCAATCCTCTGTGTGATGAAACGGAATATTCGGCTCGAAATGTGAAATTTAAAACCGACCTGAGTTTAAACAAAAATGTTTTTGTTTTTTGTTATAATTTATTTTTTAAATTTTTTATAGATTAATTTTAATTTTGATTTTTGTTAGGTTTGAAATTCTAGAAAAGCGTTGCTTGATTTATGTAATAATTGAATGCCATTTCTCTTTTTTTTCTTTTTTCAAAATTTTATTTTCTTTTGTATTTACTATTCTGTTTATTGGTTTAAATCTTTATTTTGGTTTGGCTTTCAAGTAAATGAAATAAAGAAGTTATCTCAACTTGGTTTTCAAGAATTATAACTCGCTACTTAGATTGTTTTTGACCTGTGAAGAAAGAACATATACGTGTGTGTGTGTGTGTGTGTGCCTGCCTTTCTACTGTGAATCCTATAAAATTTTGCTTTTTTATTTTATTTTCTTTCTATGAATATAGGGGATAAAAAGAAACGTTTATTCTTTGGGGAGTAATGTATTTTTCTTTTTTCTGTGGGGTGTGAAAATTGAAGACGTCAATAATATATCATGACATCTTTGGGGGGTGTTAGTTTTACCCCCCCCCAATCAGAACACATGGCGTAATATTAGATGAATATTTAGAAACTGAGTTGTCGGCGGTGTTCGTGAACTGACTTGTCCACTTTCTGTTGAAGTATGACTTTTCGTAGACATTTAGTTGACTTTTGCGTGACTTTTATAACGTACACTTGGTGTCCCATTTATTGTTTCAATGTTTAGCTATTTTATTACGCCCCCCCCTCATCCCGTACCAAAACGACAAAACCCTGATTAGATTTTAGACCAGTCGTGGGCAGACCACAACCCGCGGGCCTTTCTGCTTAAGATTATTATTTATTTTATTTTATTTTTTTTTTTTTATAGAAAAGATCTTATGAGAGAGAGAGAGAGAGAAAAGATAGTCAACCTTTTCCTGATTCTAAGGCAGATGGTCTTAGGTAGGGAAAATGTTTGAAATACCTTTTATGAAAAATTACTTTGAGAAAATTTTTTTTTTTTTTTTTTTAAGGAGTGCAGCCCACCTGATGAGTAGCCATGTCTCATGCGGCCCTCTTTTTACCCATTCTCGATCGGAATTATTCGAAGGAACTAAAAAAATAAAATAAAATAAAAACAAAATTAAAAAAAACAAAAAAACTTTTCTCTCTGGTGGTGGCGTAATGGTTAAAGTATTGGCCTGCGAAATTGTAGTAAGCGCGTTGGAGTTCCAGTCACGCTCTTACCGTCACTTTCGAATAATACCCTTGGGAAAGGTATGAATCTTATCTGCCCAGCTATGGGTTAGATTGTACCACTACTGGTCTTCTACAAGTTTAAATAACCCACGAAGGTTGATATGCCATTATACAAAGAAACCAAACCAAACGTAACCTCTAATAGTCAGCATGGAGATCGTCTCAGTGATGGACCTACATTATGGTAAAATGGTGGGGGCTAAAGCTTGAATTGTTATGGGAAGCTTCGCATCTTTAGTAGAATTATTTTAACTTATTTTATATTGAATTATGTTATTATTTTCTAAACGGTCATTCTCATACAAATGGCCCCTTTATTCCCCGATTATGGGTTAAATAGTACCACTACTGTTTTTCAACATGATGGTTTGGGCATTAAATAACACACGGGTGTCCTCATGGTGTAATGGTTAAAGCGCTGGACTACAGAATCGTAGTATTACGTTCACTTTCGGACAAATACCTTGGGGGGAAAAGTATGAACCCCTTTATCCTTCCGGCTATGGGTTAAATGGTACAACTACTGTTTTCTAGAAGGGTGGCTTGGCATTGAATAACCCAAGAAGGTTGATATGCCATTAAATAAAGAAACCAAACCACAAAGGCTGATGTACCGTTAAACAGACATCATGCAGAAAACCCAAACTTTTTAAGCAATGTGGAGTAAAATACCTTCCGGGGCACTTAAACTTAAACTTCATTAGTTTCATAGATTCGTTCCAGGACCTTCCAAAAATAATGTATACAAATATTTATGAAGTTCCGTCTCATTTGCGAGACATTTAAAATATAAATAATGGCCATTTTAAAAAAGTCCTGTAAATGGGATCATGGTGCCAATAGTTAATACCATAGCTGCCATTTTGATTATTATTGTCATTGACTAAGCTTTGTCACAAGGAATTTAGAGAGAATTGAACTCTCTAATAATGGTTGTTAGCCGTGCTCGTTAACCATTACACCATTCACAGCACTAATTAGTTGGAATATTTCTTAAATCTTGAATCATGCTTTTTTTTTTTTTTTTTTTTTTTTTTTTTTATAGCTTAATTTAAGACCGAGTTATAAATTGGCTGGAGATGACACAAGGTCAATCTTTAAGCGGAGTTTTTAAGCTGGTTTGAATTCTGTTTTCCTTCTCCTTGATAGGTTGCTAATCCAAGGCTAAATAACCGAGTCTACCCTACTATTTACATAGCTGGTGGTGGTGGTGGGGGGACAGATGAATTCATACCTTTCCCCAAAGACATTGTGCTAAGTGAAACACGCCTTGTTCAGGATAGGAACTTGGGTTGCCGATTTCATTTTTAACAACCGATAAACGTTACGCTAAGATCGCCTTCATATCTTTTCATGTAATGTACAGTAAGTTTATTCATATTTTTAAAATATCAAAAACTGTTTAAAAAAAAAATGATTAAAAAAAAAAACAAACAAAATGTTTAACCCTTGGAAATCATATTTCTTACCAATATTTCTCTGAATGTCTGGATTGAAACTAAATTTGTGGTTCCCTCTCCCTCCTTCTCTTTCTCATCTATTTTTAGCCTGGTTATCCAATAAATCATTTCTTGGTACACTGATAAATAAGTAAATTGAGGTTATCATATTTTATCTATAATAATCTGAGAGAGAGTCTAAAATCTGAAAGCATTTATTACTTACTGATATATGTATTGTCATTTTTTTTTTTTTTTTTTTTTTTTACGTAATGGGGTTGAGTTAAATGGGTTAAAAAGATTTCACAGCTGAGCTAAAATATTTCCAAATTCTCTAGTGCAGGTTCCAACCTCGATAAAAGTAATAGTGATACTAATCCTGTGTTGAATAATTACAATCTGATATCACAGGTACTAAAACAATACATCCTCTTTGATAATAAATCTCAAATATGTTTTTACATTTAAGTGGCAATAACACCCATGACTACAAATTGATGCCTTTTCTCTCTCTCTCTCTCTCACATCCCCACCAATATCTCCCCAGAAAATTTTGAGATGAGAGAGAGAGAGAGGAACTTGGTACAAATCATGGAGAGAAGATTTAATAGAGCTCACTTAAAATTTTATGAGAAACTGCTCAGAAATTGAATGATCAATAGTTGCTAGCAAATGTGATAACACTAGCAGGCTGTAAATATTCTCTTGGTGAACAAGAACCACTTTTAAAAACATTTGATAATTCATCATAAATCAAAATGGAGGTTTGATGCTTTGGAGGCAACAAAGCTATTAAATTGGGTTGCATTTATCTGTACACGGGAATGTTATTATAGATACAATACAGTTTGGAGGGTTTTTAAACTTATCACATGTAGCATAGTGGATAAGAGATGGGCCTCTGTTTAGTTGGTGATATTCATTATCAATTGAGTGAAGGAAAGTTACCTAAAAAAATATTACCATAAATTGTTTTGTATAAGTTGACCCTTTAAGATTTGGGCCTTGCCATGAGTTTATCTTTAGTTTTCTAGAGACATTTTTTTTCCTGCTCAAAAGTTCATCCTATACATTGTAGTTGAAAATGTAATACTTACATTCACAATCCAGATAATAATTTTCAGTCGTTTACTTCATTTTTTTTTTTTTTTTTTTTTTACTGTACAATTAAATTCCATCTTCTACGAGTTACAATAGGTCGTATTTCTTTCCTTTCCACAATTACAATCACAAGTCCTAATTTTGGTTGTGATTCGCTTAATATTTTCTCTAGAAGTAGATAACTTTTTCAAAGGATATTAATTATCAAAATTGCTCATGTAGAATTCTATTTACTATTATCGTTGAGTTGAAATGGAAGTTTCACATTCATCCTCACCCAACCATTTCATTCTTGAAATCTTTAAGGTTCTTATCAAAATTTCATCAGTTCAATATTTTTTATTTATTTATTTTTTTACTTCACTAAGAAATATTTTTTAATTTTTTTTATTTAAAAACTTATGAAATTTTTATGCAACTACCAACTTTATTTTGAGGAGTAATTTAACTCCTGTGATTCAAATCTAAAATAATCCTAACTTTAAAAAAAAATTTTTTTTTAAGAATATTCTCTCTCTCTCCCCCATTCTTTTATAATTATTTTTATATTAATATTTTATTTTATTGTTATAATTTTAAGTAATATTTTCCATCTGTCGCTATTATATATGATTCTTATTCCTGCTGGAATTATCACACCAACTGTTTTCAATGTTCTGTCTACAGTCTGTGGTAGCTCTCACACACACAGTATTTGAAGGGCAAGGCATATAACAAGAAAAACACATGGAAAGTTTCACTTATTAATAATTAATGTTTATTCATTTTGTTATTTATTTTAAGGCACTTGTCATAATTTATTGATCATTTATAGAATTAGTCAATATGCACATTAAGAAACTTGGTTTTTTTAAAACTTAGATTTCTAAAATCTGTCTGGATTTTAGACATGAAGAAAAAGTTCTTATTATACTCTGAATTGTTATCTTCATTTTGGTTGTTATAGTCGCAGTAGATTGATTGGCTGTTGTACTGTCCATTTTTGAGGTCTGTCATTGATCTTTTTGAAATTTCTGACAATGTTTCATTCAATCTCCTGGAACAAGATTCTCACTTTTAGAAGAATATCTTGCATTGATTTTTCTTAATTTTTGTCCTTGGTCCTTCGTTGTCTGTGCCATTCAATATCTATATCTCATTACTCAACCCCAGGATTGAACTAGTGACTAGTGGCACTATAACCAACTTTAATATGGCAGAAGGCTACAAGTTTGAGGGTTCAAAAGGTGTTATAGTAATTGTTGACTTGATTAATTTATTATAGCATTAATGGTTACAATAATGATATTCTCTTGAGTACTCCTTTTTATATTTAGCTTAGTCTGACACAAGGTCAAGAGGTACATCATCTGTTCGTTTATTAAATATCTACTCTAATGCTGTTGGTGTACTCAATTGATTGTCATTTGCTTATTTCAGTTTTATACAAGGGCTAAAGTATACAGCACCCAGTGAGACTCAAACTCACTATCAATAGTTTGCTAGTTTAGCTTGCTAACCATTAAACCTGATGAGGTATCTAGAAACTATGCTGTAGTCATTTACTAAGCTTAGTTTTGCACAAGGCCCAAAGTATGGGGCGCCCAATGAGACTTACTCAATATCAATAGCCTACTAATTTAGCTTGCTAACCATTACCTCATGTAAAGTGCCAAAACTTTATTGTAGCTGTCAAAGAGTCTGGAATGATACAAGTTTTAAGCTGTTTTTCTTGCTTTGAATAGGAAAATGAGAGAGACTGACTGACCTCTTAATTCCAATATCTGACAAAAGACCTTTTACCTTTTAAGAACCAAAAGTTTAATTTAAAAAAAAACAAAAAAAACCCCTCAAAACTCCATTATTGTCTTAGAATGTTAAAAAAAAAAAAAATCAGTTACCAGACATTCAACATGACCACCTCGTTAATGACCAGCTCTTGTTGAATTATAAAACAAATAGAAAAAACAACTTTGTATAAGTGTAATTAACTGAGATTGTTAGTTGTATTTTTATCAGTCTTTTATTTATTGTTCCTTTATTTCATCTCTTTTTTTTTTTTTCATTAGTCTGAGATTGTAGGTTTAAGTGGACTAATTTTTTCTTCCCTTAGCAATGTTTTTTTTTTTTTTTTTTTCCCCTTTCTCTATTTCCGTACAATAAGTACACGCCTGAGAATTATATGCATGTAATTTTCTTCCTGGTAAAAAGAGATGAATAAAAGAAAAAGAGAAAAAAAAAAAAAATCTAGTTTATCAAACCATTTTTCCCTTGCCCCCCCCCCACCTCCTGTAACTCAATAAAGATATTTGTTCATTCATTTACCTTGTAAGTGAATAATTGAAATTCTATGCTAGCTATTAGATTGTCCGTCAGAGTTGCAATGATCTAATTAGATTCACTGTTCATTATGAGTATACATTCATTTTAATTAATAAGAGATGATACTTTTTGTCTATGGGAAACATAATATCCTTGCCTTTCTGTGTCCTCGACTATGGGAAATCTTCAGAACTTCTTTGTCATGAATGAAGCTGTTTTCCAATTTGCAACTTGATTGACTGACTTTGGAGTAGGGGAAAAATAATAATAAAGGCAATTTATTTATAGTGTACTTATTTGCATAGTCGACTGAAGTCATGGATTCTTTAACCTGTCAGTATTGGTTTGAACTTAAAAAAGGATGACGAGACTATTGGCAATTTTTTTTTTTTCTTTTCTAATCTCTGTCTCAACTAATGGAGGCTTTCTTTGTATAATGCTTGTCGTTGTAAGAAATGGACTTCGCAACTCTAGTTCAAATTCTAGACGAGGCTACTTATTAAAATTAAGTTATAAAACATGTCTTATAAAACTTTCTAACCGTATGTCCATTTTCAGGCTTTTAAAGGAGACGGAGCTAACAGACTATTTTTGGATAAAAATAAATGAAAATATCGACTCCCGGTTTATTTTTCAAATGAAATATATTGTAGTTTTTATTTAGGATTTGTATAATCACTATTGTGATTGATTTCGAGGAAATGGATATCTTCAATTCCTTGTTAATGGGCATTTCATTGATATTTGCAGCATCAAGATTGAGTTTATGAAGACAATTGGCACGAAGCTGTACCTTTTTATCAGGGAATAATGAACCCCAGAATTTAATTGCCAAATAAATGAGAGAGACCTCAATCGAAGTTTTTAAATGCAAATGGAATCTTATGCTTTTATAAACTTAATAATTTTTCTTGGTAATGCTTTTAGATTATATCGTTTTAAGCTGTCATTAAAAACAAAACAGAAAAAGAAAAAATTAATTTTTCCTAATCTTTTATTTATATTCTATATCAAATAATTTATCCTTTCAACTGATTCAACTTGTTTTATTTTATTTTTTTTATGTTCTTTCAAATATATTTTCAATATTTAGAAGTATTTTCCTCCTAATTGCCTCACAATCAAAAAGCAATTATCCTGAATAGAATATTTACACCAAATTTATATATTAAAAATAAAACATATTTCATTACTGTTTGGTCTATATAATAAAATTTATTGTACAGTCTTATCAACCCACACTCCTTATACTATTAAATCTTTTTATATTAAGTTAATTTCAAATATATTTAGTAATGTACCACTAAAGAAATTTTTAGTGTGTGTGCATGATTCACTGCTAAAACAACCGTAACCAACAGTGCGCCATACACAAAAATGCATGATAAAATAAAATCACTTTAGATGAGCCTGTTCCCACAGTTGTGTGTGTGTGTACACACATGCACACATAACACATCATTACCCATATTTGCACCAAGTGGGTCAGGTAAAGTTATCAGCTTAGTTCCGAGAAGTCTCTCCCCCAGGTAGCACATGCCCCCTTGACGAAAATGGATATGGGCTGGGCTTATTGTCCAGCACCTGGGGGTATCCTTGAAAGGGAATGCTGAAGGAACCAATTTTTATTCCCAGCCTATGGAAATTTTGATTCTGGTGGGATATGTATGTGTTAAAAGTTTAAAGTGGAGTGGCTAGATAGATACATACATCTATAAAAAATTCACAGCATATACTTGAGTTCACAGCACTTCCCCCACCCTTTTTTTTTTTTTTTTTTTGCTTAATATATTTGCACATACCTAATGTGAACTCACAAACACATTTGTCATACTTTAATGACTACTATTGAAGGGATAATTATTTTACTTTTTCATGTGAGTCTATATTTGTATTTTTCTCCCCCCCCTCTCTCTCTCTATTTAAGATCTGAAAAGGAAATGAATGCCATAAAGAAAAATTACTTGTGTTAAAACAGCGTTTCTTTATCATAATGTAATAATCTTTATAGGCAAATGAATGTTTGATTTCTCTCTCTCTCTCTCTTGATTTAACATAACATGGGTTACGGTAGCTTATTACAATGCTCTCATGATTTTGATATAAGATTGTTAATTTTCCAACTGTTATTATTATTATTATTATTTAACAGAAATACCCCGAGTAATGCAAATAACAGCTTTTGGCTATAAATTCCTGGGAATCAGCACCTCGCTGTGATTGAGAGGCACTCTGCAGATTGGGAAGCTTTGGGGAATTCGTTAGCACCTAATGTGCATGCAAGGACTGGAATTCTCTGCTAAAGCTGTCTGCAACTTTCCTTCTGTTCCTCCTCCTCCTCCTCCCAGTCACCTTTGTCATCCACCTACCCACCTACTACTCTGTGATTCTTACTTCTTTCTCTTGTTGTAGCTTGGATAACTAATTTCTTGAAATTTAACTGAAACTAAATTGGCATGAAAAATATTTTTATTTTGTCTTGATTTGGCAAATGTAGTGAAATAAAATTTTAAAAGTAAATTTCTTACTATAAATTGGCTCTTTGTTTTGTTGTGAGTTTTGCATTAAGAAATTAACATGTCCATAAATATTCATGTTTTAATGCACTGGGTATTATATGCTTCTAAAATCTGCAATCTAAATTATTTCAAGTAAGAATTCACTGAACAAATATAGCACAAGTAAGGAGTTTGAAATCACTAGCAATGGTTTGTGAATTCTGATTGCAACTCTTTGTTCTTTAGCAGACATTCAAAATAAATATTGATTAAACTTTGATACTAAACTATAGTTATGAGATGCTAACTGAAACCTGAGCTTACTAGCAATATCCTGTGATACCTGATTGTCAACGATTACCCTACAAAGAATTTATCTAGATCAGAGGTCCTCATCTGGGAACCATATCAAATTTTTTGTGGGTCTGCACAAGCAAAGTAGTAACTTGAACATCTACAATAATATTTCAGTGGTTGAGAAAAAATTCTTTTAGATGTATTTATTGCAAGAAATAACTGTTTCTTTTTTTTTCTAAATCTCATTGAATTGCCAAGTGATGAAATATTTTGAGCAAGATTTAAAAATGGTAAACATAATGTTTAGAAAAGTAATAACGCAGGTAAAAAAAAACATACTTACTATTTTAGGAGAAAGAACACTTGTATGTTAGTACTTTTCCTTCGTCTTACCTTGTTGAATCTGGTTTTAGTCATGTCTCTAACTTACTATCAAAAGCTTGTAACCAACTCAATATTGTAGAAAGAGACAATATTGGAACTAAATATTGCAAAACTATCAGAGCAGCATTAACCATGAGGCTTGCAATGAATGAGACCACATTAAAGTAGTTGTTTTTTTTTTTTTTTTTTTTTTTTTTTTTGAAAAATAAATATCCTTTTTATATTTATGATTTATTTCATTAGTGAACATTCATTTTCCATAGAATTTAGTTATTAAAATTTATGTGCAGCAAATGAAATAAACTTCTACAATGCACAAAATATTCTGATATATATTTTTTTTTTATACAATTCCTAATATTTAATTCTAAAAATACATTAAGATTTTTTTTAAACAACCAATGGCTACGGAGATTCCTCAGGTCGCTTGATTGATTTTTATAGAAGATCAACTTGTCTAGAATTATTTTATACCTAGTGGTTTGGGAATCACATTCATTGTATTTACATTTTTTGTATAGTTGTTTCTTAAGGCTTTTTTTTTTTTTTTTTTTTTTTTTATAAAGTCTTAGGTGTCCAAAGTAAAATAAGAATTGAAGAGGTTCATAAATAATTAAAAAAAAAATTTCAAAAAGATTGAGAACCACTGCTTTATCTCGTCTTAGTTTATTTATTCATATGAATACATTTTTTGTTTAATTTTATTTTAAGTTATATATATATATATATATATATAAGTTGTGCATGTTTGTGTAGACTTTAACATCTTCCAAATTTTATTCTTTAAAACCACTAACTTTTAACTGGTTGCTTTTTTTTTTATTTATTTATTTTTTTTCAACAAGAAGCCATTACTAAACTGCTCTTACTAGTAAAAGGTAATACCCAGGTGCAAAAGAATTGATTAAGGTTGCTCACCTTTTAACTCTTGTATTTGTTGTTGTCTGACTAAATAAGTGTTTAGCCTTTTCCACAGGAACACTTGCCTAACTATATTTAAGTTGTCAATCTACGCATTGTCCGCTAAAGACTTTTCAGTAATTGTATTTTGTCTTGACTCATCTTTAGTTGCTACTTACTAGTTGATTTTTAAGTGCAAGTTAAATCCGAGTGTACTCTGGGTTGGAATGGGGTGGGGTAAGAAAGTGAACAGGAGGAAACGGAAAATAAGAGAAAGTCAGTAAGGAAAAAGAAAAGAAAAAGAGAATAGACATAAGAGGGAGGAATGAAGGAAAGTACTGGAAAGAAAGAAAGGGTTGAAGGTATGAAAGCTAGGGTTAAGAAAGAAAAAATAAGGAATCAACAAGACATGAATTATCAGGTTGACTTAAGAAATTGACCAAGCAAAAAATATTGCCTTTTTAATTTTTGTCATCTGTGTATTTGTATTAATAAGTTGAGTCAAAAGTTTTGTGATATTTTCCTAGGTACTAGCTTGCAGCACATGTCATGTAACCAAAGCAGTTCAAGCTAGTATTGTGGTAGCTGGTGTGCTGACATGCACATTCTTCACTCTGTGTGATTTGAAAGCTGCACAGATGAATGTGCAATTTAGTCTAATTTGGGAACTTACACTTTACTGGATCGTAATGCCATGGAAGCAAACAAAAATATTTGTTGTGTGAATGGTAAATGTGTTGTTGATCATTGTTTTTGCTCAGTTTGCAAGAACCTTGATGATCAGGTAATATCAGGTAGGCTTAAGTGTAGATTCTGAAGCTATGCTTGAAGCTATAGAGGTAAATCTAATTAACAGTTGGAGAGTATCAGTTGAGCTCAGTATCTCTCAGTCCAGTATGGTTCATTACCTTCATGATCTTCATAAAAGTATTCAGAGCTGCTGAATCATGCCTCACATTACAAAAATATTGCATAACTTTTGACTTGCCTTAGTATTTTCTATATCTTTCTTTTGTCACCTCGTAGATGACATTTCCTGCAAATCACTATTTTCCGGTGGTTCACTCAATTCTAATGATATAGCAAGGAGGAGTGGCACTTAGTGGTACTTTTCTTCATATTGTTGAGATAATTTCTCTATTTGCTGTCCTTTTGCTACCCAACTGTTATCTTTCCAGGAAAGAGCACTTGCCGCTTGAGCTGGGAAATTGAGAGAGGAAAAATGGTGCCAATATCTTCTTTCCACCCGATAGCTTACTTAATAATCAAGCTGTTTACCTAATAATGTTCTATCGATCTCAATAGAAAATGTCCAGCACCTGTTTGAGCTGGTGTCTCTGCTTAGCTTCGAGGCAAGCTGGGTAGCTGCCAAAATCTTGTACGCTTGAAAAGACTTGTATCAAAATGTTCACTTTCTGTCTTTGTCAAAAAATTCATCTTTATCATTTTGATTTGATCATCTTGTTCCTGTCAACCTCTTTAACTTATATCCTTCAGGTTGGCTTGTCATGTGATCAATCAATTGATCAAAATAAGCTCCTGTTTGATTTTATTCTAAAATGATAATATCTAGTACCACCTTTATCCTAATAGGATATTGGGGCACTTCCAATAATCTGCTGATATTAAAGGTTTATTATCTGATATTTCAAAGAACAATAGTTCATAAGCTTGGAGGGTCTACATTTAATAACAACTCCCAGATTACTGCTGAGGTTATTTATAAATAAAGTAAATTCTTGTAAATTAATGGGTCATATTTAATGACTTTATGACAATGTTGTCTGTTCATCATGGGTATTTCACACACCCTATCAAAATGTTATGGTACTGGTTTCATGTAGATTTTTTATTTATTTATTTATTTTTTTAAAGTTTTAGGTTTAATAAAGAGGTAGTTTAAACTTTTGAAATCATAAGCTTCATATTTTACAAGATACAATCAGTCCAGTATTTCAAACTTAGCACTATTTAGCTATTAATTATAAACCTGACTTGGCAAGATTATGTTAGATACTATTTAAAAAAAAAAACAAAAAAAAACTTCTATCCTGTCAGCAGGACTTAGTATATGCTGGCTGTATCTCCTGCTAAGGAGTAAGACCCCTTCCCTGCAAAAAATAGGTGGTCTCCTAGGTATGACATTAAACTGCATCTGATAGTAAGACTTCAGTTCTGAATATCTGGGGAGTGTAGAGTGACCTTTTTGTTTCCATTAGTCTCAAGCACATTCTGACTTGGAGTGGTAGTACATATAGGGACACCTCTATAGGTTAAATATACCTGTTTGAAAATTATTAGTATTTGATTGAAACACTTTATATCATATATAACTGTCTGTAGTAAAAATAAATTAAAAAAGGACCTAAACAATTACATAAAAATATATAAATGTACAATCAATGGGTTTCCCTGGCTTTTAGACATCAAATAACCTGAGACAGGTTGACATGCCATTAGAATCAGGGAATCAATAAATACTTTGGTATAGTCACCATATTCAGCTTTTCTTTCAATGGAATTATGGGATAGATTTAATGTCAGTAGTCTAGAATGAATGTCAAGTGTTTTGTACTTGATTTTTATTTACTTTTTTTATATATAAATGTGTGTTGCAGTGCTCCTGCCACTAGTTATTGGAAGTGAAATAGATCGACTTTATTTACTGCATAAGTATTGCAAGTACTGAAAAATACTGATAAGACATTTTGAAAAAAAAAAATTTTTTTCTTTATTATCAGGATTATCTGTTAGCTCAGAGACTGATTATCAAGTATGATAGTGACAGCTCAAATGTGAAAATAAATCTAAACTAACAATACAATGAAGCATTGTAAATAGGAAAACAAACGAGTAATAAAGATTTTTTTCTTTAAAATTCTTAATATATTCATACAAAAAATTTGTAATTTTTTTTGTCTTTTCTGTTGTTTCTTCTTTTTCTTTCTGGCTATCAAAACCTGTTTAACTTGACAGTAGTGATTTAGTTTTGATATACCTGTGTGTATTCATGTCCTTTGTTGTTCACTCTCTTTGTCCTCCTTCTTCAATGATTTGATGGGGAAGAGTCAATGATAGGAAAAGAGACAAGTCTTGTGCATTTATTTAACGTACGCTTCAAAGCACATTAACAAACAAACAAACAAGCAAAAAATGATTCAACGTTTCTCTAGTCGTTGTTGTCGTCTCTCCTTTCATCTGATAAAAACCAAAAGGCCAATCACTTTTTCTTTCTCATCTTATTTCTTAAATTTTTTCAATTCCTGTATCTTGTTAAAGGAATCAAATATGCATAAAAATGTGCAAATTTTTATATATGACTGAGCTTGCATTTATAAATGCTATGAGACTATCAATGTGTGCGTGCATATATATTTATACACACACACACACGAAAAAAAATTCATCTTTTATTCAAGCTTTGTACTGTATTTATTTCTTTCTAATTGTGTGTGTGTATGTATGTATGTATGTAATATATATATATATATATATATATATATATATACGCACACAGATGTACAAATTAAAAAAAATATTCTTTGCCTTTTTATTTAAGCATTTGTTTTATCACTTGTAGAATCGAATGTTGTTAAAAAGCCAATAAATAAACTCCAAACTTAAAAGCCAAGCTGCAAATTGCAATGTTTGTTATAAGTCTCTATTGACATTAAATGTCTCCATGTCGTGTACTTGTCTGTTATTTTTAAATGTGTCACTCTTTTGTTATACTTTTTTCTTTGAAGACATAATTCTTACCTAGGCACTTACATGCCTCATCTGCTTATATTTTTCATTTACCTTGCCTTTCTTCTTTTTCTTTCTTTCTCCACATGCTATAAACAGTTATTAGTTGTGAGAGAGAGAGAGAGAGAGCATAAATGCAGAGTGTATATGGCTGGGCAGCTATTGACATCTCATACTGATGTGACTTCAATCATAGCATGTACCTTGATATAAATATTAGTGTTCATTTTTCTTCATTTTTTATTTTTTAATGCATTTTATTGTTTAAATCCACATGAACACTTTCTATGTATATGTGCTAAATTTACATTATAGACTTTAAATCTTTTGCTGGCTTAAAAAGCTATATCTGTTCATGGCAAGGTTTTTGTTGTTAGTGGTTGTCTTATTTTTTTTTTTTTTCAAATTGATGTCATACAAAGGCTATGCTTGAATTTGAGACAGCAACCATCATTTATATATATATATATATATATATATATATATATATATAATACTATTCATAGTCCACAGATACTTAGACAAAGAGCCAGGGAGCAACCCTTTGATTCTAGACAACACAAAGATGCTCCCATCTTTTAAATGCTGATCCATATTTAAAGAAATGTCATTTTTGACAGGTACAATGCTACTGTGTATGCTACTCTCCTCTCAATATATATATATATATATATATATATATATATATATATATATATATGCACATGCAGCCCTATCTATTTAATCAGTTAGGTATCTCTCAGATGTCAGTTATTGAATGCCTCCAAATTCAGTTGCCTTGCTGCTTGCTCCTCATAACCAGCTAAGGTCGTCTGCCATTTAACAAGTGCACCTAAAGTGGCTGTCTTTTTGAACTGTTTATTACATAATAGAGCTGTGCTTGAAAAGTAAAGAGAATTGTCATAGTAGAATATAATTAGAGAACTGAAAAGGATGGGGGAAAGATTTTTTAATTGGATTCTATTCTGCTTTGCATAACATTTTCAGGGATTGCTCGTCTTTTCTCTTTTCATTTCAGTTTGCAAGGGAAACTACTTAAAGAAAAAAAAAATGAAAATTATCATGTAATTAAATTTGAACTCCTCATAGCAGAATTAAATTATTGCAAGTGTTTCTCAAAAGGTTTATTTTTCTAGAACTCATTGGCAATAAAAGAAATGACTTTGCTTGAAGAATTGTTTAAATATACTTACAGGTATAAACAGGAAAGAATGATTTTTCAATTTATTGATTTATCTGGCTTAAGTTAAATCTGATGCAATCTCTCAAAATTGGATCACCTATTTATATCCTGATAAACTATCAATGACTTGTATATTGTGTATTCTTTCTATAGCACATAACATACACATTTAGTTTCTTGTCTATGAACCAATCATCAGCCAATATTAAGTTTCTGTGCATATTTCATTAGGGATCCTGTTCAATTTATGTTCCCTAAAAAGAAAAAAAGCTCTGTGCTTAATGTGGAAAATGGTGAAGAAAATATTTGCTGAATTATTCTATGGAGGGAGTCCTGAAGGTGCTATGGCTAATGTGCTGAACTATGATGTCATAGTTCAGCACATTGGAACACTAGTTGCACTATTGTATTCACTCCTAACTTGTATTCTTGGGAAAGGTATGAACCCTTTATCCCCTCTGTTATAGGTTGAATAGTACCACAACTATTCTTCTACTAGGATGGTTTTGGTATTAAATAACCCATGAAGGTTGATATGCCATTAAACAAAGAAACAGAAACCATGTTGTCTAGTTATGACCTGTGGACTATAATGTAAATCCTCCACTGCTTTAAATGCTTGGCAATAAAAAAAAGAAAAAAACCAAGATTGAACTTGATGCTGGAGATTCCAAATCTGAAGCAACACCTCTCATTACACAAAAATGGTTTTACTTGGACAATCCTGTATTTTGCTAAACTTTGCTGTTAAAAAAGAAAATAAGTATTATGACTGCTACTTGAACAATATCTAGAATGAACACTAATTCATCGATACATCATCCATTTATTATATAATTGCTCAGCTCTGTACATATCTAGACAGTAATCTAGATGTCGAGACATCAACCCTTTTATTATATAATTTGCTCAACTGTACCTGCATCTAGAATATAATCATGTTTAGATGTCATCTCTTTATTATATAAGTTGCTCAACTGTGTACACTGGGGGTGTCCTCGTGGTGTAATTGTTAAAGCGATGGACTGCGGAATCGTAGTACGCGAGTTCGTACTCCAGTCGTGCTATTACGTTCACTTTCAGGCAAATACCCTTGGGAAAGGTATGAACCCCCTTATCCTCCCAGCTATGGGTTAAATAGTACCACTACTGTTATTCTAGGAGAATGGCTTTGGCATTGAATAACCTAAAAAAAGTTGATATGCCATTAAACAAAGAACCCAACCCTCAACTGTGTACATGTTATCGTTTTAATTTTAAAATTCAAAATAATTAAAAACTTCAGTCTCTAGTTTTTGATTACCCCTCATAAACAACTTGGTTGTTAGAATAAATATGGTAATTATCATAAAGGTAGATATTTCCTTTATTACTTAAGATTGTATGATTTTGCAATTAATGGATTTTAAAAAATTTCTTGGTGCATTTTACTTTTCTTTCTGATATTCATATGAAATCTTAGAGTATCTTATAAATTCTATCTTTTCATCAGTCACTTATTATTTGATACAACAAAGAAACCTTGCCTTCAATTATTACGAGAACTATATATGTAGGTACATCATGTACATGTGTTTTGGCTTATTAGAGTATTGCTGTAATTCATGTACCTTGTCTTAAAGACTGACTTGTGTATTAATAATCTGAAAATAGTTTTGATCACCATCTTTACAATGTACTCTGTGTCCGAATTAGATGCAGAATAACAGGGATTCTCAAATTACCAAGCCCCATTTACTTGTGTGTGTGTGTGTGTGTGTGTGTGTGTGTTTATGTGAGAGACAGCGAGAGAGAAAGAGATATAGATGAGTACAATGGTGTTAAAAGGTAGGCCTGTAATCTTGGCTGTCTTAATTCTGTCCTGGGCTCAAGACTCTTTTATGTAACTTAATATATGAGAGCTTTTGGGTCAAAGGGCTTTTGTGGTATTTCTATTTGCAGAAAGATATTTATTAGTTTCTCCTCCCCTGCAAAATATTGACTCAGACGACTTCTATACAGACAGGGCAGCCATGGTTGGAGGTAGTATTAGGATGTTGGGTGGGGTGACAAGAGAGCAGGGGGATAGTTAAATGGGGTGAGTGTGACTCTTTTTGAATGAGGGTTATGTTTGTATAGCAATGTGTGTGCACATGTTGGTAACTGCATAAGCTTGTGAATAAGCAATTAAAAATCGGAGAGAATATATATATATATATATATATATATATACACACACTCTATCTCAACCAGTGAATGTTTTAATCTTATTTGTTTTTGTATGTTTTGAAATGTGTTATATAGTATGGTGTTATTTTTTCTTTATGCGCACACACACACACACGTAAAACATGGTGTATGTGTAGTGTCTCCCCACCACCCTGCTTTTTGGCTCTATTTTGTTTTCCCAGAATTCTCTGTACTGATCTCCGATATAGTTTCATATCAACTCTTATAAATCAAAGTCCATGCAAGCAAATAGCTCAAATTGATGGTCATTCTTGTCTGCTTTTCAACTTCATCTCTTTCCTTATACACTTTCTGCAGCTCGCTTGTATTCATCGTAATGTTCCATTATTTATGATGGCTTCTCAACATAACCATACATCATTTTTTTTTTTCTTTTTCTTTTTTCTTCCTTCGTAAGATTCTTTCAGAATTTATGAGCAGACTGTGGTTAAGTAGCATTTAGACTGACCTGCCTTAGAATAAAAATGTTCACAGCCGCACTTGGGCATTTTACAAGTACAAAAATAGATAATCTTAATTGAGCAGAGGAGATGACTTCTTCAACTCTCTCGTGTGTGTGTGTATATATATATATATATATATAGTGTGTGTTTAACTGGAATCCAAATGAATTTTAATTGAATCTCTGTGTTCGACATATCAGTTTTAAGAATGTAAAACCAAATAGTCCAGCTTTTTTTCCTTAGTGGGCTATTCATATAATTTTTTGGTGAGTAGGATTTATTGAACAAATATATCAATTTCAGTTGAAGAACTTTCGATATTTAAAGAAAAAAATTTTTTTTCATGGCTTATTAACCCATGTAGGGTTATTTTATGCTTTGAGGGAATTTTAGGGAATTGCATTAATTATATGTTGATATTTACATTTTTTTGCGTAGTTGATTCTTTAGATGCTGCTTCTTGTACAGGCTACTATTGAATACTAATATTTTTTAAACGGGGTTTACTTGACCTATAGATTACACTTTAACAGGTTCTGTCATGGCTATGAAGGGGTATCTCACACTCCCCATCAGATCTAACCTGCTGGAGCTTCACCATCAGCAGATGGAGCCAGTGTATCCTAAGCTCTATTTACAGGGCAGAATTGCTTTTGCAGGGTGGTGGGGAGACATATAACAAATTCTGGCAGTTTGATTGATGGTAGTGGGGGGGGATGGAAATATCATTGATAGCATTTGTACATTCTCTCACATATATAGACCCCTCCCTCTTCATTTGGTGATTAGAGAAAGACATTTCCTGTTTAAACATGGACTTTGAATACAAAAACTTGCTAAAATTAAAGTTCTAATCTGCATGTTGTAGATTAAAAATCAGGAAGAAAGGGATTCAGGGATCAGAAATTAATTCACTTGTGTCTGGCAGAGGAGGGCTATTATATTTATAATGTAAATTCTTTGATAATGATTTTACTTTAGAGACGAATAGAAAGTCAGTAAGGGATTGTCTTTGGTCAGGAATTAATGTAAGTTGAATGATAGACATAACAAAGCTGTATCGCTGGAATCATTTTTTTTTCTTTCATATTAACAGAATAAGTTTCTCTGAAATTGTATTTGCCTTAAACAAATGGATGGGAAAGAAAACACTAGAAATACTGACATTGGTGAATTCCTTTCAATTTTATGAAGTTCCAAGAATGGAATTTATATCGTTTATCTTTGGGCAGATGTAACTTTTATGGGAGGAAAAAGAATGATAAAAGGGATGTAATTGTTCAGTCATTGATTATTGGAAGCACATTTTATTTTTTATTTTACATGCATTTTCTCTATCTCATATATGCATTTATGTATCTAGTTGGTATTTTCTATAAAATGTGAAATGCTGTGAACACATTGTCTTCATGTAAGTCTTTTCTTTTTTTTTTTTCTTATATCCAAATTTTGAAAGCCAAGAGGCGGAGAATAATCCAATTTTGAAGAAAAGAGAAAGAGAAAAAAAATTAAAATAATTGGATAAAACAATTTACTCCTCAGACTTCCATCTCAAGACATTTAACCTTTTTCTTTCTTTTGTAATTTTTTTTTTCTACATCCCAAGTTTTAAAATTGCAAAAAAAAAAAAAATCAGTATTAGAATAATTATATGAATTGAGTAGCTAAATAATGTTAAAATAATGTGTGCCCTGAGTGAAGGCTAGGATTAGATTTATTGCGAGCCTATGAATGATTATTAAATAAAATAAAGAACCAAAGTTTTCAATGTTAATGAAAATGTTCTTACTGCCATTACCTGTGTTTCTCATAAAACTAAGTAGATGCCAAGTAAGCTTCAATGAAGTATATATTGTGCTATTATATAAGTGTGTGTATATCTATCTATCTATCTATCTATCTATCTATCTCTGTGTATCTGTCAGTCTATACTTCAGCCAGGTCCCTATCTATCTATATAATTGATTTACTTTCTCTTTTGTTATTAGTAGAAATTAGTCTTTTTTTTTTTTTTTTTTTTTTTTTTTTAAATCATTAAATACAAAATAAAACAAATCTTAATCAGTTTTCGTGTGCCTTATTCAATAAACACGCAAGTGGATAAAACATTGAAATTGAGAAACCATAGTTGATTGATCATATTAGTGGTTATTTTAGACAGAACATCAGATTGAAATTTGTGAGTAATCTTAAAAGTTAAATTTTCATGTTACACAAAATCTAAATTTTTTGCATTTATTATGCTCATTAATATTTTTTATTTCATATTTGTTAGTCATGAAAAATTTGTTGAATTCACGTATATATATATATATATATATATATATATATATATATATATATATATAGAGAGAGAGAGAGTAGTATTTGCCAATGACCAGGGAGATCTGTGTTCAATCCCAGGTTGAGTCATATCAAAGACTCAAAAAATGGTACTTGATACTTCCTTGCTTAACACTTGGCATTATAAGGTATGTATCAAGGGTAAAGTGGAACACTCTAGGGAAAGGAGTAGTGCCCTCCCCAATACCTTGATGTAGTAGCTATTGCAAAGAGAGCCTTCTAGTTGCCCTCGACTATGGTCACAGACTTAACTTTTGAGATATATATATATAATTTTAACTCTGTTGTATATTTTTCATCTCCCTTTTCTATTTTTCTCTCTTGTCTCTTTTCCTTTATTTTCTATATATTAGTCTGATTCTCAGCTGAATTGTTTTAATAGGTTCTAAAATTCTTTTACAACTGTACTTTTTAAACAGCTAAAAAATTTTTATGATATAAAAACTTCAACTTAAGACCTGAGCCAATAATTCTAAGAAGTAATTAAGCAACTTTGACCAAAATTTTCACCTATGCTTATGTATTTGTGGGTTTTTATATATATGTGTGTGTGTGGGGGGGGTCAGGTTTTCACTTAACTTTTTTCCCCCTCTTGCCTGTTTTGTTTTGATTTTGGCAGATGTACATGTTAAAAGTGGATTAGATCAAGCAAGTCAAAAGATAGTCCCCATCCATCACTACTAAGGTCCCACTCCCTCAACTCTTATTTCCCCTTACCCCCATCACTGAACAGGGGTCTGTATGTCTGTCTCTCTCTCTCTCCTTCAATACATACTTCACTGAAAGGGTAGTGGGAGCACTTGTGCAAGGAAAATTTTTTTGCTTTTATATTTGAATAATTGTTGGGATCTGGCCATTTCCTCTCTCTCTCTCTCTCTCTCTCTCTCTCATTTATGCCCTTGCTCTTTCTCTTATTTTTCTCATCTTTCTCTATCAGTTTCTAAATTTTTTTCTCTTCTCTTTTTCTTTTGGGAATATTTGGTCAGAGAGATAAAGATTTCTCATTCGTCCTCCAAATTGAAGCCACACACTTGGGAATTCATCTCCATGCAAAGAATCCAACCTTGACTTTCATCTTCTCTCTTTCTCTCTCTAATCAATATTGCCTACTCTCTGCCTATCAGCATTACTTATTTTTCCTCTTAGAAATGCACACCTGACTGTCTGGTTCCATTGCAGTCTTCATCTGCTTTCCATTTCCAGAAAGATGTTATTTGAATTTACCATATGCTTTAATTTCCTGTACTTATACCTTCATCGACCATACAAAAAAGATTTTTTTTATAATTGTGGAGAGATTTTTTATTTTTATTTTGCTCATCTTGTCAGTATTGAAAGTTGTCTAAAGACATCAGTATGTAATATGAACATGTACTTCTTTGGACAGTGCACTTGCCCAACACTGCTATCTTTAAAGTTTTTTTATTTTATTTATTTTATTTTTTTTGCAACTCTCTCGGGCTAATGTTTTGAAACAGTGACGAAGAGCTCCAGATCCAAAATAATAATCTGTGTCACTCTACCAATTACAATATGAAGGGCCATTGGTTTTTAAAAGCTCAAATCAAACCTGTAAACTCTTGCTTTTTCTAGATCCTTGTCAGTGTTATATCAATAATAATGATGCACACTCATTACTGATTACTGTCTTGAATTGTAATAAATCTATTAGTATTTTGTTGATTAGTATTTTCTTTGATCTCACTATGGTCATCATTCTTAGACATCAAGGAACTGTACAAGATTGGAAATAGTAAATCTCTCTGTGAGACTTGAACTTTCATCTCCTTTGCCTCAAGGAATAAGCACACCAGTTGCTTTACTGAGTGGAAGAGTCATTGGTTAAAATGATTGATTGATTTTTAACTGTATCTCACCTGGTCTAAGATTATTTTATGTCTTGAGGTTAGGGAATTGCTTTCATTGGATATTTGTATTTACTTTTTTTCATATTTTTTCACACGATTATATCAAATATTCCTCATACAAATAATTTGCACATTCGTGTGTTTTGAAGTATTCCTATCTAGTACTAATGATTATGTAAGTTTGCTGGCCAAAAGGCTCCTTTTTCAATAGCAACTGCACCAAGATTTTGCCTCTTTTCCCTGGAATCTCCACTTACCCTTGATCCATATCTTATAATGTTGAGTGTTATATATCAATTACCTTTTTTTTTTTTTTTTTTTTTTTTTTTTTTTAGTCTTTGGTATGACTCAACCTGAGATTGAACCCTGGTCTTCTGCACCATTGATAAACACTCTAACCATTATGCCAATGGGCTTCTATAATTGTAGTTTCAAATAATTATTTCTCTTTAATAGTAGTCATTTGTTTGCATAAAGTTATGGTTTCAAATAACTAATAATAATCCTTAGTAAACAATTATAGCCTCAACTATTCTTGATACTAGTAATTTATAGGTATATAATATCAAGTATTCCTATCTAATATAAAGAATTTTTAAACAGATCTATTTGACCCAGAGATATGTTCCAAACACATACCACCATTCTAGATCATAGTGGAGCTGGGAGTAATAACAATGAAGGGGTACTCCACTCTGCCTAGATCTCCAGAACTGGAGCCTCATTCTGCAGAGGAGATAGCATATTGTAAGCCTTATCAGCAGATCTGAGAAATTGGTTTACAGAAACCTATAAATTCATCAAGGAAGAAAGCTATTTGGTGGTTAATTAAAATAACATCAACAAACTATTGCATAAATACTTTAAAAAAGATTTTTACTTTATTTTTGTTAATATTTAATGGTCATTTAACACAATTTCTATGAACTTGGTTTCCTTATATAAAACCATTCTACTTTGTTTTATAATTTAGAAAAAATCTTATTTAAGTATTTGCACCAGACTTTGGAAGTAATTCAAGAATGAGTATTTAGGGAATAAGGTGCATCTGGATTTTGTTTCAAAAACATTCTTTGTGAAAATGGTAGGCGTCTATATGAATTTCATGAGAGAGAGAGGTTCTGGAAACACACACATGGTTATAAACATCTTTTAATATTTGACCTTCTAAAAAATATATATATATATATATATATATATATATATATATATATATATTGTAAATATTTGTAGCCCAGACTTAACAAAAAACCCTAAGAACTGCAATGAGCTTTGCCTGTAGCTTTGTAATACAAAAATAGAAAGCTATTCCTACTGTTGAATGAATGAAATATATATATATATATATATATATATATGTGTGTGTGTGATTTTACTGATAACTATTCTTAAAGTACTTTAGTACAGTAAAAGTTCACTTTTAGAAATGTAAACAGCAATAAGGCATTTGTGTTTACTTGAAAATAAAGGCATGGATCTGTATTTCCTTGGTGTCCAGATTGAGAAGCTATCTTATTTGCTGTTCTTTTCAGCTCTTTTAGTATATAATCTAACAAATGATATTGGGAGAGGAAATGGGCACTGCCAAGAAATTTACTTAAGGGAATACAATGAAAGACTGATTGTACATATAGTTCCTTATTGACAGTTATTAACCGAATTTTCATGTTGGATCTGTTGAGAAATTTATTGGATTAAGGGTATTGATAAGGAAAAAGATGTGTTGAAAAAATGTGTAAAATGAATATTTTTTTTTATTAGGCTATAAAATTCTTGATTCCTCTACATTTTTATGATGTAGTGCTTCAAATCTTTAAAAAAATAACCAACTTTGGTTAGAAATAGAATATAAAAGAAGTAATGTTTATATTTGTATGTAAATGTTCTATATCAGTATTTCATAACCTTTTGTTAGTACATCTCCCTCTTTGGTAACAGTCTGTAGTGTAGTGGCTAATGTGCTGGGCTGAGACATTGTCATAAGCAAGTTCAAACTCCAGTAGCATTATTATGTTCACTTTTGAACCAATACCGTTGGGAAAAGTATGAATCTTCTTATACCCTGCGGCTATAGTTTAATGATGTAATGAATTTAGTATCCCAGGTTTGGAAACACTGGTGTGTTTGTCTTTTATATGATTCTCGTGTGAATGAAAATAATCAACACAGAAACATGAGATTAAATTTTCTTTTAGCAGATCTATTGTTTAAATCATTTATATATGCATATCATTAATGAATATGTGTTGGGAGGTTGAAACATTGTGTATGTATTTTCATATTTCTTTTTTTTTTTTTTTTTTCAGTTTTCCTGAACAGCAATTAAGTTTTTAAATAAAGATTTATGCTTATGTATATAAATTGTGTTTATACCTTACTATAAATGACATGAATGCAATAACAGAAATTGTGTGTGGATGAGAAGTTGATAATGTGCTGAATCTAGTTCCTGTGATTGTCTCTGCTAAAAATGGAACAAGTTCTTCATTCTTTTTCTAACTTCCTTGCTGCCAATCGTATTGATTTGTGACATCTGCTAATCTTTTTGGCACAATCAGATTAATTTCTGTAGACTAAATGCCTAATGTGATTGCAGTTTCACTATAAAGGTTTTTTTTTTTTTTTTTTTTTTTTATAGCTTGTTGAAGTTATTAAGTAGGCAACTTTGGTAGCTGTCATGACTAATTTCCTTTCTTTTTTCTCTCTCTCTCTCTCTCTCTCTCTCTTCCCTCAATAAGGTTTTGAGATTTTCCACCCTATCCTATCAATGAAGGAAAATGGACTTGGAAAAAGAAGCCCTATCACTTTTTTTGTCTATATGAAGAATAATTTTCTGATTTCTGCTCCAGCAAGTCCATTAAAAGCATTTAAAGAACCTGCTTTGTCGCTAGATAAAAAGTAGTAAATATAAATTGATAGTATATATATATATATATATATATATATATATATATATATATATATATATATATATATATATAATTTAACTTAGAAAATTTTCTGATAAATCAATATTTTCAATGTATATAAGCAGTGACGCGTGTGTGTATATATGCGCACACACATACAAGTTACATATTGGTAATAGTATTAGTTGCACTTTTCCTTTTTAACACGTTTATTAAAGATAATAGATAAGATTTTTTTGTTGCAGTTGCAAAATATTAGCATGTTGAGTTTAAGCTCATGGAAATTATCCAAACCTTTATTTATTTATATATATATATATATATATATATATATATATATATATATATATATATATATATATATATATATAATGTATTTTTAATCTGAAATATATATATATATATATAAAAATTCAATTTGCTCTGTATGTGAGGTTCGATGTATTTTTAATCTGAAATTAATTATTTGATAACCATTGACATTAAGCACTCAGCTAGATATTCCTGTTCACCTTGGGTTATTGCTTAAGTCTAACCCTTAACTATTTTCCTTGGATTATATATATATATATATATATATATAATAAATTCTATTCATCTCTTTTGGAATAAATATTAAAAACTTGAATATTGTTAAAACACTTTAAATGAATTGTTTGTATATACATTGGTAAATATCGTCTCTGTGTGTTAGCCCCCTTTTTATGATTGTAATTCGACAAATGAAAAAGTCAAATCTCTCTCTCTCCCTTTTTTTTTTTTTTTTTTTTTCCTTTCTTTGACACAAAACAGCATTAACCATTTCTTTTTTTTTTTTTTTTTCCTTGTTGACTTTGTGATGATCTAATCAGAAGATTGTCACGCAGTTAGCTTCTAAACAAACGTAACATTTATTTACCTTTTATCTTTTAGACACATAACCTACCTGCAGTCTATTTATCACAAACAAACACGTGTGATATATAGTTTCTTCACTTTATTTACAAGGATCTAGTTCACTTGTTTATATGTAGGCTGTAAAAAGAATGTTCATTGTTTATAGACAGAGTAAAAAGAAAAGTTTGGGGTTAAATGAGTAGACCCCCACCAAAAAAAAATTAAGATGATCAGTTTTACTTAAGCTGTCCTTCCCCCTTTTGTGTTTATCTGTGCGCACACACAGGAGAAAAAAAAATTAAAATATCCCCTAACCAATTCATTTCTGTTAATGTAAACTCTATATTGTTTGGAAGATTATATATATATATATATATATATATATATATATATATTTATTTTTTGAGGCTATTCAAAATAGTGTTAAAAAAAAAAGTGGTGTATGCTTGAACAGAGGTCCGTCATGAAATTTTTGTTGGCTGAGAAGTGCAAACCATGTGAGATTTATACAAGAATGTATGTTTATGGAGAATCATGTTCTAATCTTAAAAAATATTTAAAAAAAGGCTAAACAGGGGTTTGCCGCTATGAACCTAAGTCGAAAATTTCCATGCTGTAAAAACCTGACTCTCCTGTAAATAAAAAGTTCTGGGTGCAGTTGTCAGTAAAGGTCATACTGACAGTATTCTGGGACATAAAAGGACACATTACTATTGGTTTCCTTGAAAACGGTTCAATTGTAAACAGTGTTTCCTATAGCCTACTCCTTAGGCGCTATATAGTACTGCTATAATTTTACACAAGTTCTTGATATTTATCCTGAAAATTAACAGATAAGTAGCACTTTTGTATCTAAAAAGATTTATTACACATAAACACACACACTCATGTATATAGTATTACAATTACATAAAACATTGTTTACCTTATTCATACTATTAAATAACTAGTTTATCTGCCAAATCATTAAAAAAAAAGAAAAAAAAAATTTGAAAAAAAAATGGTACTATTTCAGTTTTGGATTTCTTATTCGTAGAAATTGGCAAATTATTATCTGTATTACCCAATTAATTCAATGCATAAACTTATGGCATTTTATGTTTCAAGTTTGATATAACCAAAAATTCTATTTTTAACTTGTTACTGCCTTCACTTTTTAAGAGATTATGAAGTTTTATTTATCTAGTTAAAGTTAATCATTTTCTGCTTTTTCACAAAGTACAGCTGTAAAAAAAAAAAAAAATTTAGGAATTTCTTAAAAACAATTCAGCTGAAAATGAGAGAGAAAGAGGGAGTAAAAGAGACAGATGAGTTGACAGTGGAAAAATAGAAAAATTATGAAAGGGAAGAGAAATTTATAAGATTGTGGACGAGTGATAAGAGACTGGTGGAGGGGAGGGGACTCATTTGTGATCTTTCATAGAAATGAGCAATTTAAGAAAATTGTGTGTGTGTGTATGTATATATATATATATATATATATATATATATATATATATATATATATATATATATATAATTATTATTATTATTATTATTATTATTATTATTATTATTATTATTATTATTATTTTTTTTATTTTATTTTTTTTTTCTCTCTTTTAAACATGTTTAATTAAATAGGACAGACACTTGTCAACTTTTTTTTTTTTTTCTTCAAATCCATTCAAGTCTCTGGTTGAGTTGTTGGCATCTTAATCACCAACCAAATCTCCTGCTACCATCCACTTTGGATGGAATGAATTTAGGAAGGTGCCATATGTTTCTCAAGAATGTTAATCATATATACTCACGCACATACATATATACACACACAATTTGCACACAACAGATACACTTGCACATTGTGTTTTTATACATGTAGATTTTCAGATGGCCAGATAAACTTTATACTTTCATGTCAGTAGGTGGTATCCTAAATAAAAGCATTACTGATTATTATTTTTATTATCTTTTATTTTATTTTTTGGGATAATTTTCTTATTTGTTTTTTCTTGCACTCACTGTAGAAACAATGGTTTGTGTTTCTCTTGGATGGTAGCAGGAGATTTGGTTGGTGATTAGGATGCCAAGAATGTGTCATTCTTCATTAAATGAGTATTGTTTTCAGGACTTGTTTTGTTCTCTTTCTCTCTTTCATGGTAGCTTACACACACACTCACTCTCTCTCTCTCTCAGGTTGAGGGTTGGTCCTGGGTGTATAAAATGGCTCTCAAAAGAGTCGTTTTCAAGTTAATTGCTAAGCTTTTCAACAGAATACCCTCAGGTCTATAGACCTCTCCCCCCCACTTCAAGTGCAACTTTCTAATCTCACTCTTTATCCTTGTGCACATAGATTTTGGGGCATCTTTTTTATTTATTTATTTAATTTTCAAAATGGCTGCTGATTTGTACTTGATATGAAAAGATTAAAAAGAAACAACCCTTTTACTAAGCTGTTCATTCTTAGCATTTTCATTTCATTTTTGTTTGGTATTTGATTAAAATTTATGTAAAATTAATAAAAATGTATGAAAAAAAGGAATATGAATTTAAATATTATGATTATTAATCCTTAAAGGCTGATTTATTTTTTCTTTCTCCAACCAATAATGAAAAGTCACTTTTTATTTATAGAATTTATATTATAATTAATAATAAATAAAGAGAAATATTCTATAATTTGCATTTATCATGGAAGTAAAAATACAGGCCTGTCACTATTATTAAATTGCAAATTTGACTGTAAAATGCTTTATTCTCTCGGAGCATTTTAAAGCTATTGCTTTCTATAGGGTGCCATTTTTGCTCGTTGTTTTTCTGTTCAGTAACATTCAAATATTTGATTATTTTCTTGCATTCTTTTTTTTTTTTCTTTTTTTTTCTTTCTAAACTCTATGTAGTTTATCATCCCATACCCATAATTAGGAAATTTTTTTTAATAAGATTTTTTTTAATACTAGGCTGAATCAAAAGTTTTTCAATATTTTGGTAACTTATTTGCTTTATTCTTCAAGTTAGAACAAAAGCAACCTCACATTCAAAGTTGAGGTGGTTGTACTGTCTTAAGCAACTTTTCTGATAATTCTTTGATCCCAAACTGATACCAGTTCTTGTCCTATGAGTTTAAGAACTCTTTCATTGAAGTTTCCATCTCCTTTTGGTTATTGAACTGCAAGTTCAGCAAAACTTTTGACTCGCCTTATTAATTTCATATAATTTCCCTCCCTCATTTCATTTCTTATCAAGTGCAATAACTGTGAAAGTATCTACTCATTCACTTGGTATTATTGCAAGATTGGTCATGCATTCTGTCTTGTAACTGGAACCTCTAAGGGGAGGAGGCTGAAGAATTCATAGGTTGATGTCATATTTGCTCTTGATGACTTTTTTGACCAATGGGATCCAAACACTGCAACACTGGAAGAAGTGTAGGGTTGAAAAGTAAACCATATTTGGTCACATTCCATGAGAGTATCTTGATCAACCTTTGAATTTTTCAGTCAACCGTATATAAATGTGACCAATCTGGTGAGTAGCATTGGAGAGTAACAGGCAAGCTTGTCATTTCATGGTCTATTGTGGTTATTCTAATAAATCTTGGAGCCAAGTTTATAAATAATTGTAACCATGACAACAATGATCATATCTTATTTATCTCTTGAGCTTACTTTCATATTATACAAGGTTAAGGGTGCTAGACAGAAAGCATACAGACAAGAACAATCTAAGAATCAAGGATAAACTAAAATTCTATATAGATCCTCTAGTATAGGAAGTAAGAATATTGAAACTGATAGCATAATTGCAAACCTTGATCTCTCTCTCTCTCTTTCTATATATATATATATATATATATATATATATATATATATATATATACACACAAGATTTGCCATTCAATAACCCACAAGGTTTTGTAATGCCATTAAACAAAATAATCAGCTAACTGAATGTTCAGTTATGAACAGATAGATACCTGAAATGTACAAACAAAAAAACTGGAAATAGAGAAAAGAAAATACTAATAACTGCACAATCATTCCTCATAAAGATGAATGAAATGAAGCATCTGCAGCATAAAATAATCCAACTTAAGTTAACATACCATAAAGTCTTACTAAACAGACAAACTGAAAGATTATATTGTTCCAATTTTGCAAGTAAGTAGTGCTTGCTGTAAACCAAGAAAATTTGAATCTAAAAGCCTTGCTTTTTGTATTCCCATATGCATAGAGTAAGCTATGGACATGCTTACTGTGTGTATGTGTGTGTTTGCTGATCATCTATGCACACATCACCATGCACAAACACTTGCATGCATGAGTGAAAATTCTGTTGCTTAAAATCTGTAAAATGCAAATATTCCTGATAAGCTTACATAGATAAGTTTGACATCTCTTCTACCATTACCTGTTACAGCTATTACCATCATCACTTTCTTAGGATTACTTTTTATTTCTATGGTTACTAAGACTCTCTCTGGAAATTAAGACTTCAGAAGTTTTTTTTTTCTTTTTCTTAAGATTGGTAAAATTATCAACAAATTTGGAAAAAAAAAAACCCCAAAAACTATACTACTATGGTAAAGTTAGTCTGTCTGAGGATGATAGTCAAATGGAAAATTCCTGAAGCCTGTTTTTTTTTTTTTTTATTCTTTTTATTTCAATTTTTTATAAAGACTTTGATATAAAGTACAATTTAAATTTTTTATTTTAACATAAATGGTGGAATGGATAAGAAAGAAACAGATATACAATATTTCTTCTTTTACATGGTTAGCTATATGTTGATGAGCAAATATGTTAAAAGGAGTACATTTGCAGAAGATGAAAGAACAATATTGTGCAGAAAGAGGCTTTCAGAAACTGATAACAATTTGTCTTCATAAAAAAAAAAAAGAAGAAATTTGGGTGTTGTTGTGTATGATATTTCATGTTATATATGCGCACAGATTTTTGCACTTGAATGTTGTAAAAAATACCTTAACATTATCTTTTTCAGATATACTTGGGCATATTAACACAGTGATTTGTTATTTCTATCTTTAGCTAAAGAGAACCACTTGTCCTGCTGATACAGTTTGATCATTTATATAACTTTATGAACTTGATCTTGGTAGTAAACCAACCAAATGTGTAGGAGTCAATTAAATTCATTTTTCTAATTGACAGTTTTACATTGATAAACCCCTATCAATGTGGTACTTTGGGAAGAAACATTGGATCTTTCTGTTCTCAGTTTCTTGATCTGAACCAAAAGTGTAGACATTGTGATTTTTAATAAAACATACCACCTACTGATTATTTGACTTTTAAAAAAAAATTTCTTTTTTGTTGGGAGCAGAAATTTTAGGGAAGGGAAAAGGAAAATCCTAAGAAAAGCATCTCTGTTGATTATAATGACTTGTGCCAGTTATCTACTATGGGGTGGCATCTTCCAGCTGTTGTGCCCCTCATGTCTCTCCTTGGGTGGGAGCTGAAGATGCAGTCCTCCACCAGCCCACTAAGCTCCTTCACTTTATCCACTCCATATGCAAGTAGATCACAGGCTCATAGCAGTTTCAGGCTTTGTGAGTTGAGGAGAGTAATATTTGTGCTTTAGTGTATGTGTGTGTAGATATATATATATATATATATATATATATATATATATATATTAAAGCCATACTCTGGTGAAGGAGGAGGTTAAAGTGACAGCTCTCTCTTCTCCCTGTTCCATTGCATCTATCAAAGTGCTTATACATAGAAAAATACATACACACGTTTACTCATTCTTATGATGTCTACAGACTTAGATTATCTGCTTGGTTAGAAGAGCTTAACAAAACTAACTTGTGATTTTGTCATTTTTATGATTCACTATTTGTACACTGATTTTTATCTGATTACTAATATGATTCAGCTTTGTTAACTTTGGTTCAAAACAACTTTATCATATAAGTACATAGCAGAATTTTAAATTTATGTATGTGTGCGTCTTAGTGTAACAGTTATTATAGGAAAGGGGGTACAGCAACCCAAGCTCAAGTCCTGGACGAGGCTGTTTGCATTTCAGATAGTGCTAATACCCCTGAGAAAGGTATGCATCCAACTATTCTCCCTCCAGCCTTGGGTAAATAGTAGGGCAGACAAGGTTCTTTAACCTTGTTATGGCAACTGGTCTAAGAGAAGGAAAACTGAATTCAAATCTGTTAAACTCTGCTTTAAAAAAATTGACCGTGTCACATTTTACTAGTGGTGGAGGTGTTGGTAAATTCATATATTTTATTGAAAATAAGTATTCAGCTTTTCTTGTGTCAAGAAATTCCTTGAGCAAAGATTAAATGCAACAATCCACAATGCATGAGTACCTCTATCCTTGAAAATGGTTCAAAATACCCATACTTAGATTATATAAATAGACAGTTTTTAAACTGTCTACAACCATAGTTGCAATACCTTGTTGGCTTAGAAAGAAAGCTGAATTAAAAGCTCAACACAAAATCCTTATGTTATATTTTTTTTTTTTGATAAAATATACTTATAAGGAGAATCTGCTATGTAAATACATATTAACATTACTTATATATGGAAAGTATTTCTTTGGATTTAGCTTATTGTATTTGCACATGTATAGCTCAAAATTTAAACAGCTAATTTTTAGACTAAAAAAAATTTGGCATCCACCTTATACAGAGTAATCATTATAAAGTTGACATTCAAACATAATGGGATGGATTAAGAATAACTCTTTGGTTTCTAAAATTAATTACATAAATTTGATTTCATGATCATGAATCAATACATCAGGATGTACATGGCAACTTTCTGCTGGCTGCCCTGTTGGTTGGGCTTAGAATACATGAACTGTATCCTTCCAATAAAAGTTGGGTCTTGGGTATGGCATAATTGCAGCTGACAGTTAGGCTCCAGTTTTTGGCAGTGTGTAGTGCCCCTTTATTTCCATTACTCCCAGGTCCACCGTGACCTGGAGTGGCAGTACTTGTTAGTGTCCCATCTATGGGTTAAATAATTAGGTTGGCTGAAAGCTTCCTTTTCAATAGCTTTTGCATCAAGTTGTTGGGAGGGCACTACTATTTTCCCCTGGATTGCTCCACTTACCCTTGATCTGTTCCTTATAATGCTGTGCTAAGAAAGGAGGCATCAAGTACCCTTTTTTTTTTTTTTTTTATAGTCTTTGGCATGACTTGACCTGGGATTGAACCTCAGTCTTCCAGATCATTGAACACTATTATGCTAATGAGCTGGCTCAAATGTAACTGTTTGCAAACAAAGGACTATTATTAAATAGAAATAATTGAAACTAGATAGTTATTAGGATTCGGTAGGAGTACATGAAACCATAAAATTCTGTGTGTGTGTATATATATATATATATATATATATATATATATATATATATATATATATATATATATATATAAGAAATAATTAAAACTCTGAAAATTATTTGTATTTGGTAGGAATACTTTATATATAACTGCAAAAAAAACAAAAAAACCTTAAACAACTGCACAAAAATGTAAATATAAATGTTCAATGTACATAATTGATTAACCTCTAGGCATAAAATCACTTCAGATGGATAGACATGCTGTTAAAACCAATCAACATTATGCTAGGGAACACTGTATCCTACCATTAATGTAGAAGGTATTTTGATGTTTGTCACCTATCTTAACATTGCAGACAGTATTTGTCCATATTGTATTTATATACTTTTTTTGTATTTAGTTCACAATGGAAAAAAACCAAAGGTTAAGTCTTTGTCCTTGTTTGAGTTATTGAGTCATGTTGATAATTTTTTGTTTCAAGGAGATTGTGGATTTTTTTTTCTTGGTGGTGGGTGGAGTGAGTGGGAGTAGAATGAAGAACAGGTAAAGATTGAAGAATGCATACTTGAGAATTTATTGATTAAGAACTTTCTATTTTATTTACCTTTTCCTGCCTGTTAAGAAAAAAAACTGTCAATAGTATTTGCTTTTATTTTTAAAAGAAGCACTGTGCATTAGTTTAACTATTTTGCTTTTAACTCTTTGAGTGCTAAAGTTTTTTTGTTTTTTTTTTTCTTTGTTATATTTTCCTCTACTCTATCTTGTTAATTAAACTCGATTTGAACACTTTTCTGTGTGTTAATCATGTAACCAATTAGTAAAAAAAAAAAACTGCTTTATTTATATTTTTTGTCTGTCTATTTAAGAAAAGAGCTATAATGAGATGTGATGAAATGTGCTTTCCTATCTGTTTTAATAGCCATTATTCATTTGGGCAACCTATGACTGTTCTCATCGAAATATAAAGTTGATATTTATTGTTATAGTCTTTTTAGGTAAGTAGGGAATTTTCTGTTTATTTTAACTGTATACTTAAAATTGTATATACTGGGATTTAACCCCTCCCTCCCTCCCTAAGCAATTTTTAAACAGATCTGAGATGAGGTCATTATTTCAATTCATGCTTATTGCTATTTTTATTTTTGTGTTTTAAGCCTGCCAAATATTAGCATTCATTCTAGAACTTGGGTCTACCTTACTACTTACCCATAGCTGAAGGAAAAACATAAATTCATACCTTTTCTAAATTCATTGGTTGATTTTTCATTTCACAATCACATCCAGAATTTGAACATTGGTTGTCAATTCCATTTTGTACCATGATAATCATTAAGAGAACCTTCAAGTGTATGTTGGTTCTTAAGACCACTAATTTGGAATTATTTGAGATGCTCTATGCTGATACTTTAAATCATATAGACACCTTAAGATATTTAAGTTGTAACCAATCATATTATGTATTCAAAACATTGTATATTTCGACCTCCTAGTCTAGGCTGAAAAGGAGTGCTTTGGTAATCTACCCATGGTATTTATCAATTAATTTTTTATTTTTATTTTCAATGGAAATTTTTTTCCCCTCAAATAAGTCCTGGGAATAACCACCAAAATGGAGTGACCTAATAAGAGAATGCACAAAACTAAGTTTGCTAATGGCATAAAAACTGGCAAAAGACAGGATCAAAATGTAATTCTGTGGACAAACATATACGAAAAAATCCTTTTCAAATTCATGCAGATGATGATAAATTATAATAATATATACTGAAAGGTGGCTGGAGAAAGGACTAACTGAAATATGTTCAGAACTGAAAAAGAATTAAGTTACTGGTCTATATAATTCATTAAAATAATCATCATCTTCACTTTTTTTCCCTTTCTGACTGCTTTCTGTCTACCTTTTGGCTTTTTATGAAACTTGACTTGACTTAATCATATTTTATTTGTGGGCTCAATTTATTTGAGAATTCCTTAGTATTTCTAAATTTTTCATGCATAAACTTTTTAAATTATGTATTCTAAATATTTACTTGTCTCTAAGAAGGGAAGAGTTATTTTTTGACATTGCTCTCTTACTGAAATAGTAGATAGGATGTTGGTGAAACTAATCTGGTTTTCCCTGTCAGGTGTTTTTTTTTCTTCTGTCTTTAAGGTTTATTTCATTTAAAGTTTATGTATTGACCCAAGATCACTTATTTGCAAATCAAATTCTATTAACACCTGAATGATTAGTGAGGTGCAAAATTAAGTAGAATTTTCATCCACATGCATTAATCTTCAGTTTTTAAAAAAATTTTTATTGTATATATTCTCTTTGATCTGATGGTGACTTTTAGAAGAGGTTACTTTAGTTCAAACTGTTATGGTGACCTGTCGACATTATAATGAACTCTTCCTCCTTCATAAATTCTAACCCTATTTTATTCTCACTGAGACTTTCTCCCAGCAAAGTGGAGCGTATGCACTACTTTCTGAGAGGCACTGGGTTGGGACACACTTTAGCCTCGTTGGTTGGTACACGGATCAGGTTGGGTGTGTCCTGGTCCCAGTGGTAGTTGGTCAAGATGCACCTTCACCGGCATCTTTGAGCCTTAGGGGGCCATCCTCCCAGTCTCTAACCCTCCTTGGATGAGCTTTGAGCCTGAGGTGCCCTCTTTTTAGGGGAATGCTGATAGGGCCTGAGGCATTTTTGGAGTCGTGTGGCATGTCTGCCCTACACCTGGACCCACCTAAAAAAGACCTTGTGCCATACTTGTCTGGTTGGTGGAATGTACAACAAATACTGACTTTCTGCCAGCAATCAAACCTGACGGTTCGGATAGACACTTCTATCTGCTGTACTAACACTCTTATTTTGTATATATGTTCTGTTCATTCAATACACTTGTTCAACCTACTTTCTCTTTTTCTGTGTCTTCTTTCTGGCCCCTAATAGGCCACAACGCAAACATTTTCATCATATTTGATAGATATCTATGTAGAAAAGAAAGAAGGAAAAGTTAAGACGAGGAATGCTTTTCATTCTATTATTCACAGTTAACAAAAATTTATAACAAGGAAAATTTTATTTTCAAGTTACTTGAATGGCTATTTAAATTATACCATAAAATGGGATGCATTATTTTCTCTCATAAAATGTTCATGTATGGTTTCTCTTCTCTTTCTCTCATGTATATATTGCTGGAAATTGTAGCAAGTTCTAGAATAAAGCCCAAAAATACAAAAATCAAGTTACTGTATTTCTTAACCAATTTATGTAAGTTAAGACCCAAAGGCTCGCTTTTCAATAACCATTACCTTTCCCCAGATTGCTCCATTTACCCTTGATTCATACCTTATAATGCTGAGTGTTAAGCAAGGAGGTATCAAGTACCATTTTGTCGAGTCTTTGATATGACTCGACCTTGGATTGAACCCTGGTCTCTCAGACTATTGAACATTTTTTTTTTTTTTTTTAATTGGTTAATTGATAGTTTTTCTATAAATTGTACCCTGGCCCTCAATTTATATAAATTTGTTTTATTTCATTATTTTTTTTTCATTCATTTATTTTTAGATGGGGGGGATTTGAATTTTAGTTAGAAAATACTTTTTATTCAAAAATAGGTAACATTAGTATCATAATTTATTTCTTTAGGTATTGAATGATAACATAATATTTTTGACCTTATTTCCATTATGTCATCTCTCTTGACTTGGAGCAAGAACCTTATCATTCAATTTTATTTTTTATTTTCTTTATTTTTCATTCATTTTGATCTTGTCCACTGTTATCAATGTTATTCAAATGACCTTTGCATAGAACTGATAAAATATCTCTAAATGTTAAAGTATTTATTTATTCATCTTTTCAAAGGTTTTATATAATCTGAGGTGTGCTGTTTTCAGTGCCCTCTGTATTAAACTTTATTTGCTATATGATCATTTATTTCAAATAAGCCTTTGTATAGTCTTAAAAAACAACATCAGGTGCATCTAATTCTAGATGTTAAGTAAAGAACACCCCAAAAAGTTAAAGAAATGAATAATGCAAATTGTGTGGACATGTTTTATTTATTTATTTATTTATTTTTTTAAGAGTGATGAAATTTTGATTAAATTTAACTACGTTGTAGACGAATAATGAGATGATGATTTTAATTAGAATACTGGGAATGTATGTATGGAGGGAGAGGAGGTAGTTAATGTCTGAGAGGTGGCCGATGAAAGCACCCCAGACTGTCGTTGATGATATAGTTCTCTAATTGAATTTCAGCATTTGAATTCATGAATATCTATTTTCAATTATGGAAACTCATTTTCTGTCTTGGAGTTTTGGACCCCACCCTTACCATCCCCTATCTCCTACCTTCACTCCAAACCCTGTCTCCTTATTTTTCAATTTCTCTTATTCATTTTGTTTTCTATCATAAAGCTGTGTACAATGTTCTCTCTGATGTGATTCAAATTCAAATTCATATGTTTTTATGCTTCTGCGTTTATTTTGAATGTAAGATTACATTGGGAATTAATATTCAATATTTTAATTTTTTTTTTTTTTTTTTTTTCTCTCTTTATTCACTAAATTTATATTTTATTTAGTGAAATGATGACTAAATAGACATCAGTGTTGTATGCACAAATTAAAAAAAACAAAAACAAATTTTATCAATATTAATAGTAAAAAAATTTTCCTCCAAATATGAATTTTAAGTAGACAATATATTTATTTTATCTGTCATCATTGTGCGCAAGGGATTCTCACATACATGGACTGAAAAGTTCATATGTTTATGACCGTTTTGACTAATGGGATCTTAGCACTGCAACACTGACGAAAAAAGTCCCCCTTGCAGTCCACACACTGTTGAAAAATTGACCACAAGTGGTCATATTCCATGAGAGTATCTTGGTCAGCCTATGAACTTTTCAGTTGTCCCTTGTATTTGTCCACATGAGACACCTTCATTTCATCCTTAGTTAGTTTTTCCTTGATTAGCAGAGGTTGTGTGTCCTCTCTTATTAGGTCACACCTTCGCTTTAGGGGGTCATCAAGTGATATAGTTGGCTGCAACCTCATACAGGCCTTACTTAATAGAGACAGTAGATTTACATTTATTTTTTTCAAGTTATAGCAGTTTGAGAAATTGTTTCTTTGGAAATTATCAATAAATCCTGGTTCGTGTCTGAAGTTCATATACAAATTGCTTAATGTCAGTGAAATAAATTCCAGCGTCTGTTTGCTATATTTAAAACATATTTTTATTGTATTGCTCAGATATACAACAAATGAGCCCATTAGGTTCTTATTCTAACAGTGGTCCATGATGATATTGATGTTTCTATTTAGTTAGGAGTGAAGGATTCTAATTAGCATTTCATAGTTGTTGACATTATTTGGAGAATTTGGATGATTAAAAAAATGACACTAATTAAACACTGTTGACTGTGTCAATACCATTCAAACTTAGATCTACAGTCTGCTCTATCACTGATATTGAGCACTATTTCTTTTAGAAGATATTAGAGACACACACACTGTATACTTAAGCAGTAAGTTGTTATCTAAACACATTTGATTGAAGACCACGGACTGTTTCTTTTTAAAATCTTCAAATGAAGATGTTCGAATCATCTTGCCATTTTTCTTATGTCTGGATCAAGATGGTGAAGCTAGCACCAAGCACTTTCGATCATTTCACAGGTCATCTTTGGAGGTTGTTAGTGTTTGTTGCTGTGAGTTTTATTTATATTTATTTGAAGTTTTTATATGGGATTAGCTCATTCTATTAGGGTGGGTGGTTAGTTATTGAATATGGTTAGAGTACTTTCTTCCCCATCTTGACCCAGACATAAGAAAAATGACAAAACTTGAACATCTTCATTTGAAGATTAAAACAAAAAGAAACAGTCCAGTCTTCAACCAAAAATGTTTTATATATATATATATATATATATATATATATATATATACACACACACACACTGAAAATTTTAGCAACATATAGATATATATATTTTTTTTTTTTTTATTGATGGCATCATTTTAGTTGTTTGAACTTTTTCTTGAGTCTTAGACTTTATGATCTTTTTCAGGCATCACTTAAATTCTCTTTAATCTATTAAAAGGTGTGGAAAAAAAATCAATCTATATTGTCTGTAAACAATAATGTCACAGTGATAATGATTGTTTTAGATATTTATTAGGGATAAATTTGAAAGGTTTAGATTAAATAAGGAAAAATGGGGTAGGAAGTTTGTATTGCATTTGTCTTCTAACTAGGAAGGGTCTTCATTCAAAATGCCTGCTTTTTTATTTTTTATCTGGGTTTTAATGTCAACCACTAGTACCAATCCAGAGATATGCAACTGTTCTAGCCACCAAGCAGATCAGTCATTCTCTTTTTTTTTTTTTTTAAAAACTTTTTTTTATTTTTGTAATTATCAATCTTAAATATTCTTGCAATAAGTTTTTGGAAGTAAGAGGCTTCTATTTGTGATTCAAATATTAGATAATGAATTCTGACTGAGCAGCAGTTTCTTCATGTGACTCTTTTAAAACGAATTGTGTGGCCAATGACCTTAGTTGATCAGAACTACACATGCACATTCAACTTGAGAAAAAGTATCCGAAATAAGAACAAGGTGGGTGGGGTTGAAAGAAAAGCCATCATAAATTTTCCTACCATTTGTTACTATTGTCCTTTCTCTTCTTTAAAAAAAAAAAAGTTGCATTTATCAATTCTGTTTTTATTTCATTTATTTATTTGGTTTTGTGTTTATAATCTCTTATTTTTTTTCTCCCTTTTTGATAATCTCCCATAAAGTCTTTCTATTCAGTTGCTTTAGGCTTCCCCCTGTCATTTTTCATGTCTCTCATTCTTTTTATTCTTTCTCTCATTCTTTTTATTCTTTCTCTCATTCTTTTTATTCTTTCTCTCATTCTTTTTATTCTTTCTCTCATTCTTTTTATTCTTTCTCTCATTCTTTTTATTCTTTCTCTCATTCTTTTTATTCTTTCTCTCATTCTTTTTATTCTTTCTCTCTTTCAGTTTTAGTTAAGTTTAGAGGAAAGCTGATTTTTATGATAACAAGAAAATAGAACTACTCTTCATTTCATATATATATATAATCTCACAATCAGCATTTCTGACTGTAGCAGTGAGAGAAAAGTTACTCTTATCAGGAGGTTTATTAGTTATACAATGTGTTCAGGTGGCTGGGGCTGTAGAGTACACCAACTGGATTTCTGCGGAGGGGACCCTCTGCCAATGAGTTTTCAGGATATAGCACAAAACAATCTGATGATGAGGATCCAGTATTGGAGTTTTGAGGAATGCAGAGTACTCCTTCATTGCCATTGCTTCCAGGCCCCTTCTGTCACAGAGTGCAAGGACCTCATAGAGTTCTATCTATGGGTCAAATTGAACTGCTTGATATTAAAACTGTGTGCAAACAAATGACTTATGCTAAATTGAATTGTTAGAAATAGAACTGATCATTTAACTGTGTTTAATGACTGATGTTTAATTGAATTGTTAGTGATACATAGCAATAGTTAAAACCATTTAACTGTGGACCAAAAAAAAAAATTAAGCTCGGGCTCATTTAAAAATGTTATCAAGAAAACGTGTTTTCAAATCATGTTTAATGTGTATAAACAGGATTTGGCATTTAAATAACCTATTATGGTTGATATGCCATAAAACCCAACCAAACTAATAAAAAGATCAGGGGTGTCAAATACAAGCCTCAATGACTATTTATGACCTTCAATGTGAAAGATAGATTGATTTTAATGGTATGTCTTCCTGTCTGGTGATTTTATATCTAGGGGTTAAGAAATCACATTCATTGTATCTTCATAGTTAGATTTTTTTGTGCTGCTGTTTCTTTTATTTAATTTTATTTTTTGCACATGATTAATAATTGTTAAACACATATATTTGATTTATAGTTGAGAATTTAACAAGTCTTACCTTCCCAGGTTAGAGTGGAATTGAGAATAATGTCAATGAAGTGCTACTTCACTCTCTCCAAAGCTTAGGAAAAAATATCAATATTGTAATTACCTATGAATAAAATTACATTTTGAAGTTTTTTTATTTTAAATTCCGATAATGAAGAGATTTGAAAATCTGGATTTCTTTTTTTCTCTAGTCATTGCTAAATATCCTTAAAAACATTTTAAGCCATTGAATTTTTCTTTATTTCAGGTACCTCACACGATTAAATTTTTTTTTTTTTTTTTTTTTTTTTTAGTTAAGCCCTGTAGGTGCTCTATATTTTTGGTCTTGTGCCACACTAAACTAAGCTTAAAAAATATTTAAGCTGTTTCCAATGATTGAGTAATTACAGATCTTTAAAAAAAAAAAGTTTTTGTGTACCAAGTTTAGTATAAAAACCAAGAGGGTTTAGGTAATATGAGATTGTATTAAACCTATTTATTAATTGAAACCCTTTTCTGTCTCTTAAAAATTGATATTAAAAAATTCTGGCTTTTGTCCAGTTTCTAATTGTGACCTATGGAACTGGTGAGATAGATACAACTACTTAAATCCCTAAATAAACCCTGAACACACACACATTATACTATGTGTTTTCATAGCAGTAGTTGTAGCAGTAGTATTCCTTTTATGGATTCTCTTTTGAACGATGGGGGGGGGGTGAGTGGTCTATGACTTCCTATAAACATGGATAGGCAGCTGTATCCCTGCTTCTTAATTTGTAGAGGATGTTATATTATTGCTTTGTTTGTAAGTGTGACATTCCTCAAGAAACTCCAGTGAATATTGATAGTTATGTCCACATAACATGAATGCAAGTATCTGATTAAAAAAAGTTCTTTAAAATGCAGTATTGGACAATAAAAAAAGCTTCAGTCGCTTAGACTTAGAAATTAATTTTTTCCTTGATTATTGTCAAAGATCCCTTCATTGTAGCAAAAAATCATTAACAAAGGATTTAGAAATTGGGATATCAAATCAAGGAAAAGAAATGTCTAAGAAATTTACAATTTTTTTAGTATTTGAGAAAACTGTGGGTTTTTGCTACAAAAGAGAACTTTGACAACAATAATCAAGGAATATAATTACTTCCTATGTATGTCTAAGCCATTGAAGTTTTTTAAAAATTTGTGGCAATAATAAGAAAAAATGGTAAAGTTTTTTATCACTTTTCTTTTTTTCTTTGATTCTGTACCTCGTAGTAAAATGGTTATCATAGTAAATAGATACAGTGACACCAGTTCAAATCCTGGATGAGACTGATTGCATTTCATATAGCACTAATACCCTTGGGAAAGGTATGAATTCAATTATTCTCCCTCGAGTTATCGGTAGATAGTAGGGCAGACTGGCTTCTTCAGTCTTGGTTAGGCAACTAATCTAGGAGACAGAAACTGAATTCAAACCTGTTAAATTCCGCTTAAAAATTGACCTTGTCAAATGCTATCCGTATGGAAGGGTTGTTGGTAAATACATACTGTATTTACCATTGGGGAAGGCATGAACTCCCATATCCCCTCAGCCAGGGTTTAAATGGTACCACTGCAGTTCTTCTACAAGGATAGTTTTGGTCATTTGATAACAAAGGTTGATACACCATTAAATAAAGAAACCAAACCAATACTGCATGTAAATATTTTTCAAAAACATTTACTAGAAATAATTTATGAAAACAATCTTTCTGTTTATAAGAATCATTTTTTTAAAGTAAATATATTCATAGAATATTTTCTTTAATTGAATAAAATACATTACACTTGATCTATAGAATATTAGCAAAAATTAACACAAGAAACCTTAAATTTTTTTTTTTTTTTTTTTTTTTAAATCTTATTTTATTAAAATGAAAATAACTTCTAATATTATTGAGTTTTAATAAAAAGAAGTGGAAGAAGCCCCCTGCCCCACTAAAAAAAAAAAAAAATATTTGTAATTGTTTGTAAATAAGATACATTATTGTTGGATTTTTTTTTTTGTTTGTAAAAAAAATTATTTTCAGATTCCTATTATGAAGAGATTTGAAAATCTCAGGATTTGTGTTTTGATGTGTCTATTTTGTGTATTTACTGCTTAATGTCCATAGAAACATTTTAAGTTATCAAATGTTATTTAATCTTCATTTCTCTCTGTGTCACTACAAAGAGCAGATTATTTAAAAAAACAAAAAACAAAAAAAAACCAAACCATTCATATACTTTTTTCTCTCTTAATAACATGCCTGGAAGCAGTTTATTATACTCTTCACTCTGTGTGTGGTTTCTCGTGCACATGTTATTGATCAGATAGATGGTAAGAAGAAAAATATATACCTGCAGTTTTTGAGACTAAAAAAAAAAAAAACTTGGGATATTAAGGGGAAATTAATTCAGTGCATTTTATGTGCATATAAATACTACATTACAATTTCTCTCTCTCTCTCTCTCTCTCTCTCTCACACACACAAAAACCACATTATTAAAGAACTAAAGATATCAGATGGAAAGAAAAAAAAATTGTTAAAGATTTCTCTCTCTCTCTCTCTCTCTCTCTCTCTTGTGTGTGTGTGTATGTATGTATATATATATATATATATATATATATATATGTGTGTGTGTGTGTGTGCACACACCACATTATTGAAAGTTAACCTAAATCCAGTGAAATACTGCTAGAGTGCCTTGGGTTATTGATGTTTTTACCTCAACCCTGGAACCATGTCTGGCCCCTGGGTTGTTATCTGATGAAGACTTTTTACTTCTGCAGATCCATTTCAGCAATGTGTATTTAAAATGTATAATTATACACACTATTATTGTATTCCTTTTTCTTTTTTTTCCTTTGCATTAGACTTATTTTTCTAAAACCTTGTGATAGCTTAATCTTTAATGCATGGTACTGAAAACTTTTGAGTCGTTGTTGTTGGTATTATTATTTTGCTCCTTGTGAGTTTTTCACACCAGCTCAAACTGATGGTTTTTCATTCAAGTCTGAGTGGCACAAAGTCTCTTTAGGTCTCCAGGACTCTTCTAAACATCCTAACTGATTTTAGTATTTGGTTTTGAGGTTTTCAATACTTCCTCTGATTTTTAGGTTTTTGGGGACTACTCTAAGGGCTTCTATTACAAGGTAGTATCACTGTTGGGTTGACATGCTGTTAAAATTAGTCAGAATTGTCAATTACTTATTTTCACTTTTCATTCTCCTTGTCCCTATTTTTGATTAACAAAAACAATTAAAAAATGAAATTGATATATTACTAATATTAGCATTGTTGAAATTCAAATGATTATGGAGGAAACTTGTTTGATTCTGAAATTTCTCCTGGCTGAATATAATGGTATTATGAATTAAGATATAAATGAAAATGACTGCAATAAACTTGTCATGCTTCATTCTTCTACTTCCTCTTTGAAATGTATAATTGAACAATATTAGATTTGTTAGTCTAACCTTAAGTATATCTTATCAATTGGGGGTGGGGTCTGCCTTCTTTCAGTTCTCTCAGATTTATGTCTAATGGTCTTTAATAAAATGTGATTTAATATCCCATGATTAGTTGTGTTGATTTAATTGTCCAGACATCAAGCACATTGGAGCTATAACATGGGGGTGGAGGGTTATGAGGAAGGGCATCAAAATTACAAAAGTAAATAACTGTAAGAATAGCAACAGGTTTTACAGTATTTCTATCATTGATGGGCAAATCAACAAATATCCTCTTTATTGCTATCTTGTTAGTTTTATTGATTTATGTGGTTATGTGTTTGGGGTGTAAATGTTCATCAAATGTATCTCCCTTTTTTCTTTTTTTTTTTCCCTCTATAAATAATCTTTTCTTTTGTACTCTCCCAGTGGGAGAAGAGGTATAAGAAAATAAAGAAATCTTTTTTCATTTTTCAAAAATTTTCTTTTTGTAACCCCCCCCCCACGTCCTTGTCTTTTCTGCACTTTTTTCTTTCTTTCACTTATGTTTGGTATAACTCAATCTGTCTCTTGTATTTTTTTACTTCCTGACTGTATTTACATCTCTCTCCCTTTTTTTTTCTGTTTCTCTTTTCCTTTCTTCCTCTGTGTGTGTGTGAGAGAGAGACTTTCTTTCTGTCTTTCATCCTGTATGTGTTGACCTCTTTCTTTTTGTGATTCTTCCTTTTTTTTCTCTGTCTCTCTCTTTTTCTTTCCCTCCTCCTATGAGTGTGTTTTTCTCTTTCCCATTACATCTATCTATTTGTGTCTCTCTCACTCTTCCTATCTGTGTTTCTTATATGTCTGTCTGTCTGTCTCTCTCTCTAGATAGTTTATGATTAATGTTCGAAGTCTTAGCACCTGCAATGAACTGCAAAAAAAATTTAAAGGAAAAAAATCTGTTTCTTTCTATCTAACATGTTTAGCTCTTCAAATTAATGTGCCATTTGGAATTTGTCTGATATATCATATAAGAGCAAGAATAAATTAAAAATGAATGACTTGTCTAAGATTCTGATTATTCACTCTCTCATCTCACCAGGAGAGAGAGAGAGCGCAACCTTTTTGTATTTTGTTTTTCTACTCTAGTTGTAATGTGTGTTTCATTTTGTTAAAGTTATAGTTGCCTTTTTGTCTGAAAAATCTTGACATCACCTTATTCTTTGACCTGAGGAGAAGGGAGGCAATGAAGACATCTTTTGCAAGATATTAGCTTAATCCTGTCTTACCTTTCTCTGTTCACAGATAATAAGTGTTGTGAGTGTTGTGGCTATTAACTTATGTAGATTGTAGGCAAAATTTCAAGAGGTTGATGCCAGCCATCTTCTAATGAAATGTTCTTGGTTTGCCAAGTAATAATCAGTATATGAGAATGGCTGTCAGCAGACAAGTGACTTGTCAAGTCTTTCATATTCATGACTGTTAAATATACAGTTATATTTTTATCACACAAATGATGTGACTTGACGGGATGTCAGTTTTTCTCTTATTTTAAACTGTTTTGAACAATATACACACTGAAGAACATTAACGAACAAAGAAAATCAGAGATTTTTTCCCTGGTTGCCAGAGTTGTCTCTTTCTCTCTCTTTTTGTTGCTAGAGTTGTGTGTATGTATCTGTTTTTTTTTTTTCTTGATTGCCAGGGTTGGTTTTTCTTTTGTTTTTTTTGTTTTGTTTTTCCCCCCTTCATTTCCAGAGTTGTGTGTGTATCCTTTTTCTTGGTTATCAGTTGTGTGTGTGTGTATGTATGTGTGTGTGTGTCTCTCTCTCTCTTCTTGGTTGATTGAGTTGTGTGTGTGTGTGTGTGTATGTGTGTGTTTCTTCTTGGTTACCTAAGACATCATTCTCTATTCTTGGTTGCCATGATTGTGTGTGTGTGTCTCTCTCTCTCTCTCGAGCTCTGTGTGTCCTCTCTCACTGTTCACCCATATGTTGACCAGTGTTGTGCACTTCTCTTTATTTTCCTCCTCTTGGTCATTAGTGGTGAGTATAATTCATTGTCAGCTGATAAAATGACAAATATTACATTGGTTTGCCTTGTTAGCGAGGTTTAGAATACACTGTATATTCTACTGAAGAATAAGATTCCCTTCTAATAAAAGGGGTGTCCTAGGTATGACACTAAACTGCATCTGATAGTAAGGCTCTAGTTCTTGAGACCTGAGTATTGTGGAGTATTCCTTCATTGCCAGTTCCACTCTGACCTGGAGTGGTAACACCTGCAGCGTCTCATTTATGGGTCAAATAGACCTGTTTAAAAATTATTCGCATTTGATTGTAGGGTTTTTAACATGGCTTTCTAAGAAACAGTTAACCAAAGAATGTAAATATAAATGTACAATAAATGCAATTCCTTAACCTTTTAATGATAAAATAACTCTAGATTGATTGACATGCCATTAAAATCAATCATTTTGAAATATCAGGCTTATGGTATATAAGAGAATAGCACTCAGCCTTAAATATCTGATTTGAGTTCTAAGGGTTAATGCTATAGTATAATGTAAAAACAATCTTATTCCTACAAACAGCTGAATTAATACTTCTGAAGTCTTCCAAGGTCTAGTAATGAGCAGTACCAATACAGCATAGAAACTCTGTTCTTTCATTCATATAAAAATACTTCTAGTAATAAGAATACACATGAGAACTATTACTGAAGCCATAATTGCTTGTGATGTTATGTTTCTCTGAAATGTTTGGAAGGAATAATTCTTACATTTTTGTAAATCTAGAATAAGAAAAAGATATAATCTAAAACACACCTGTTATTATTACTGTACCATCATTACCATTTCTTTCTTTTTTTCCCCCTCTTTAACAAACAAAAGATTTATAGAGTTATTTCTTTTAATCATTTTGCATCTTTGATATCTCAGTTCCCCTAAGACCTTATATATCTGTGTGTAGCACATATAATAACAATCTTGTTTTTTTTTGTGTGTGTGTGTTGCTGTATCAGTAAAAATAGGACATTGTAAAAAAAAATTTTTTTTTATGACTGCAATAACATTAAAAAAAAAAAAAACTCTTAAAGAATAAAATAATTAGCAATGAAATTTGAAACTTAATCCATGTAAGGTCAGCAGTCATGCTCACTTTAATCATTAAAATTTCTCAAGGGAGATAACTATTTAATACTAATTATAGAGAACTTCCTTGTATTTATTTGCAATTATGATATAAATTCTATATTTGTTGGTGATTTGATCTTAAAGTTAATACCCATCAAAGGCCACTTATAAGCAAGAGTCTACATTTTATATATATACACTCTCTCAATAAAAATTGTGACATTCTGATGGGTGATATTGATCTTAGTAAAGTAGGTATATTGAATTTGAGTATTGTTGATACATTTCTTATTTTGGAATCTGTATACATATTGATTTGTATTTATGATATATTGTAATCCATCTATATTATATATGATTTAATTTTAAGTAAATTGAAATATATTTCAGATATTGCAATTTTTTTTCTAAATCTGTGTGTGTGTGTGTGTGTGTGTGTGTGTGTGTGTGTGTGTGTGTGTGTGTGTGTTAGTCAATCCATTTAGAAAACTTAACTTCTGTAACTCAAAATTTTCTTGATCTATTTAGTTTGGAAAAAGGTAGCATATATCTGTGTTCAGAATATAAATTAGAACTCTTGGCTGATTTAAATTGTTATGAAATCGATCATAAAGGTTTTACCCATTCAAAAATGTCTCATTTTTTTTAAAACTAAACATCACCAAAGGGGATTCTTCATTAAACAAGAGATTAAATAAAGACAAAAAAGAAAAGAACTGAATTCTTGAATTGTTAGATTCATTAGAAATTAAACCTAACACTCCATTTGCAGTTTCTCATGAGCCGAGATTTACCTGCTAAGTGCCTGTATTGCTTTAATTTTTTTTTTTTTAAGTTGATAAAATTGTTACTCAATTGATGGAATGAAAATGTAATGAAGAATATAATTCTTTCTTTCTCTCAGCATATCTCTTTTTGCTTTTAGAGCAGAGTTAAGAAGAGGGTGATAACATACATGTGCTCTCCTGCCACTATGATCTTGTTTGCTTTTTATGAAAATGAGTGTTTTCTTTTGAAATATAAAACGCGAATAAAAGCAAAAGAAATCACTTTAACGAGGAAGGAGTATTTGTCTTAAAACCCCTTATATATGCTTATTGTTTGCCATTGAAAGATTACAAAAACAGTTGGGTCTTTCAATTAATCTGTAAATATCTTTTTCAAATCTTTTATCAGCTTAGTCATTTTATTATACTTTCCAAAAGATAATAACATAGCTAAATCAGACCTTGACGAAAAATACAAATCCAAGTTCAGTGTTTATTATAGAAAAAGTAAGGGTTCACTTTACCATTGCAATTACTGAACCCACTACTAAAACCTAAAAAGGGGAGTCTCCATAGCCTAATGGATAATATACTGGACTGAACTCCAGTTGTACTATTACATTCACTTTTGGACTAATGCCCTTGGGAAAAGTACGAACTCCTTTATCTCCCCAGCTATGGGTTATTAAATAGTATTACTTCTGTTGTTCTGCAAGGGTGGTTTTGGCATTAAATAATCCACAAGGGTTGATATGTCATTAAACAAACCAAACCAAAATCTAAAAATTTCAAATTAAAAAAAGAAAAAAAAAAAAAAAAATGAGTGGATGATATAAGTCTTGATTGAAAGCACCACAAATTACTTAAAAATTTTCTATGAAAACTACAAATCACTTATACCAAATCTTGAACAGGATTTATATTTATACGACAAAAGTAGGTAATATAAACCTATAAGTTTTTTGATTATTGGTACCATATTGCAAATGGGGTTATATCACATGTGAGATACAAACTTAGTGTGTTTAACTAGTTAGCTAAGGTTAGGTTATATCTTGTATATGGTGCAACCCCCTAATATTAGACTAAAATTCAAATCTCAAAAGTCACATGATCTATGAGTATATTCAGTATTTTTTGATTACTGAAATTTTTTCTTTATGAATTATAAAATTATGATATACTATATAATTTAACTAGCTCATTGGCCTCGTGGGTAGAGTGTTCACCAATGGTCCAGGAGACCGAGGTCCAATCCCAGGTCAAGTCATACCAAAGACTTTAAAAAAAAAGGTACTTCATACCTCCTTTCTTAACACTCAGCATTATAAGGTATGTATCAAGGGTAAAGTGGAGCAATCCAGAGGAAGGAAGAGCACCCTCGATGTAGTAGCTATTGAAAAGGGAGCCTTAGAGTCACCCTCAACTACAGTTGCCAACTTTACTTTACCTACTTATGTAATTATAGAATATTTTTTATGTGCAAGTTTTGTATTTCATGTGTCAATTCTGTTATAGAGTTAAAAAAAAACCTAAATTCTTAACCTTCTTGATGTACTGTTTGCTATTAAGAATGATATAATAATACTATTTATTGTGAGGATCTCTGCTTGATATAAACTATTCTAATATCTTCAATAAGGATGCATTTAATTCATCTCTAATATTTATAGAATTTCATTGATGAAACATTGTAAATCATCAATTTTTGGATTACTTTTTCATTCATTTCAGTTAATGTTTTATACAATTGTTGTTTCTTGATCATTGATATGGATAAAAGAAATATGAAATAAAAAATGTTTCATGTCAGATACTTAGGAATATAAGTATTATAAGAAATAGTATCAATATGGTGAAAAAAAATTAATAATTCATAATGCTTTAAGAAATTTTAATATTATGATTATTAGTGCATGCAACCCCCCCCCCACAAAACAACAAAAAAAGGACAATGGTGAGACGTCAAGGTTTGAGGAAAATTAGGAATTATATTACATGGTTTGTTTAGAATGGCGGCTAATAGTTGTTGGATAGTTTAATTATTATGAAAAAGGGAGAGTCCAAATAATGTGAGTTTATCTTGTTGGAGGGTTGTTTTTTATTTAATTTTTTCCTTATAAATGCTGTTCATAGAAAGATTTGAGTTTTGATAAGAGATTGTTATTTAAAGAAATACTTGTCAAAAATTGATAACTTCAAATTTATTGTTTATTAGTGCAAAAAAAAAATTCTTTGAACTTCTAAGACAAGTAGATTGCATTAGTGGAATAATCTTGATGCCTTTCCTTTTTCTTTTGAAAACTCTGAAAATGATGGACAAAATGGCTGATGTTTGTTCAAATATTGACACAGACTTTTAACTGTAAAACTTAATGTCAGTATGAATATAAAATGAAAATTTTGGTTATATTAATAAGATAAGCAGTTTTTTCTTTGTTCAAAATGAACTGAAGAGAACTATCCAACAACTGATATTTATATTAATCTCCCTCTAACCCCACTTGATTTCTATTAAAAGTGCTCTTTGAATCAGAAGCCTGAATGTCTAAGAAGATAGTGGAATTTGTTGAATAAAGAATTTAGTGCCTTCAAATAATTCTCTTTTTTAATATCTGGGAGTATTACTTTTATAAATGTAATATTTTTTGGGTGATTTTCATCTGTCTTGGCTGCTATCCCATTTTGAAAATAACTGCTTATTGATGGAGCATCATGGGCTTCAGTTTCAAAAGAAGATATTATTTGTAAAAAGGAGGAAAGAAAAAATTGTTATGAAATAATAAAAACTGAAAGCATTTTAATATCTAAATGTCTGTTAAATTGATTGAATCTGTTTTTAGTTGTTGATGTTTCTTTTTTTTTTTTTTTTTTTTTTTTCTCAAACTGCATTAACTCTTAATTATGTGATTGTTGGTTTGAATTGAGTTTAATTTTTATACAATGTCACACTGGAAAGCCACCAACATTCACTTATGATTGGTGATGTTAAGTAGGGGTGGGGATAGTAAATGCTGAAAAATTCAATAAAAACAATGCTTATGGCTGTCAATGTCACTACTATTTCATTAATAAGGAAAAATATGATCATCTATATTTATTTATTTGTGTGTGTGTGTGTATATATATATATATATATATATATACACACACACACACACAACTGGGTTAGAATAGTATAGACACAATGATCTTTGGTGACTGTTGATTCCTCTAGAGCTCTTGATCTTTGAGTGGTTGTTTTATGGCATATCAACACTTGTTGGATATTTAATGCCAAATTTTGCCTATTTATATATAATTTAAAATTTATATGGTTTGTAACTGAATAGTTTGATGAGATAATTTTTAAATGAGCTGCAGCTCCAGTTAAATGGATTCATGTATTGCTATCTAACACTCATAATTCTATTCAACATTATTTATCTGTTTGCACAAAATTTAATAGTTTAAAGTCTAGAAAATAATTAGATATTTCTATTTAACCCATAGATGGGACCCTAACAGATACGAACAGTCTGAGCTAGTGTGAATTTGGGTGTAATGGCAATGAAGGGGTGTAACACAACCAGAGCCTTACCATCAGATGCTTTAGTGTCATATCCAAGAAACTCATTGAAGGATGAGAGGAATCTCATTCCTTGGCAGAGATGTAGTCTGCATATTCTACAGTCCCAGCTTACTTGGCCGAGCTCTTGGTCTGATGATTGCGTTAGTAAGAAACTAACAGTCATCAAGTGCTGTTGACTCTGTGCCTACATTATTCAAACCTAGATTTACATGTTTTACCACTAATATTGGACACTATTTCTTATGAATATAGCAAATCATATATAGTATATAGAAAGCATGGAATATAAAATATAATTAAATTTATTGAACAGCAGACTTTGTAAAGATATTTTTGGAAAATTAAATGTGGGTTACTGAAAGATTTATAGTGGTATCATAACAAGCATAGTAAGTAAGTTGGCTAACTATAGTCAAGGGTGATCCAAAGGCTCTTTTTTTCAATAGTTACTACACAAAGATGTGGAGGGGGTCCTACTCTTTTCCCTGATTGCTCCACTTATCCTTGATCTGTACCTTATAATGCTGAGTGTTAAGCAAGGAAGCATTAAGTACCTTTTTTTTCTTTTCTTTTTGAGTCTCTTGCACCATTGGTGAACACTATAAAGAATATATAATCATGTATTTTTTTTATATCTCGGGTATTGAGCACTTTCACTTATTGCACCCTTTAAACACTGTGTGTGTGTGTGAGAGAGAGAGGTGGGGAATACAATGTCATTTTATTCCTAGAGATATGATTTATAGACAACAGGAAGATACTATACAATATAAACTATAAAATATTCTAAGCTAAAAGTATAAACCCAAAAAATTACATTAAATACCAGAAACTGGTATATAAAATATCAACAATTACTAAATATGCAAATATGACATAATTGTAATGGTTTACATACATTGTATCATTTGCAGTAGGGGGGTGTCCCCCATGGCATTGTAGGTGGGAGGACGGCCTAACATGTTGAATTGTGATGTCATGGTGAGTTCAGGCTCCTGTCCCTCTATTATGTTCACTTTCAGCGTAATATCATTGGGAAATGTATAAACCCCCTTTATTCACTATTTATTAGTCAAATAGTACCACTTCTGTTGTTCTATAAAGGTGGCTTTGGCATTAAATAGGTTGATGTCTTTAAAAAAAACCCAAACCAATCATGAGGGGGGAAAAAAAAGAACTGTAATTTGAATTAATATTTTTTAAAAAAAGTATAATTTTCTCTGAAGTAAAGAAAACAATAACATCTAGTCTTAAACCTTGAAAATACCCAAATATGTTTGGGAGAACCCATGGCATAAAGTTTGGTCAATTTTTATCTAAGCTCAAGTGAAATTAGAAAACAAAAAGCATTTATTAAAACAAACCATGCCTTGAGTTCTTATAAAAACTGTTTTCCATGACAGATAGCAGCTTATATATATATATATTTATCTTTTTTTTTTTTTTTTTTTTCTCTTATGAGTTGATTATTTAGTATAATTGTTAGGTTTCTCATGTTGTAATCATAAAGTAAAAATTTGATCCCTTTAGGTTAACAAGTCATATAATTGTAAATTCTTGGCTTCTGATTCTATCTATCTAACCAAGGTTGCCAGATGCCAGTTTTCTCATAAAAATCAAGTTGGTGATTTTTATTTTTTTTATTTTTATTTTTTACTGACCTTCAAGAGTGAATATAAGAGAAGTGGTAGTAGATGTCTGTTAAAGTAGTAGTAGTAGTGTCCTTAACAACAATATTTAGGCATTGATTTGTTTTTTAATAGGATTTACTTTGGAAGCTTTCTCCTAAATAAGGTATTTCGGTTTTTAGATTTTGTTTATTTTGAGGCATTTTGCCTATTGAAAATATGAAGTAGCTTGGGGGTTGTATTGCATAAGCAAATGTTGGGGTGTATGAACTCAATATGAAGTGGATTACATAGGTATCTGAACAGTCTACTATATTGACTAGGTGTGAAGCAAATTTTTAAGGGACTGCTACTATATAATTTCAGACTAATGTCTTTATCCTTTTTATTAATATTTCTGCAGATATATTCTTCAGCATTCCTGATTCATGCATTTTACATTGTGCTAAGACACTTGGGAAAGCTATGAATCCATCTCTTTCACTCTCCCTTGCCAGCTGTAGGTAAATAGTCCAGCAGACTGGGCTCTTTAGCCTTGGTATGGCAACCAGTTGAAGAGAAGAAAAAGACAACTCTAAATTCAAACTAGCTTTAGTCAGCTTAAAAATTCACCTTGTGTCACAAGGTTGAATAAAGACATACGATAACAATATAACTAGGAAACCTTTTTTGAAACTGCTACTACATTCCCTTTCCTTTGGCACTGTATGTATTATAATGGTTAGCAAATTAGATTAGCAAACCATTGTTAGTGAGTTTGATTCTCACTGACTGCTTGAGACTTCAGGTTTTGTGCTACAACTAGGCTAAGCTTTGTAGGTAACTTCTACCTCTGTCCCATAATGGTTGTTACATTTGCATATTTCATACACTATATGTATCAACTATTATGGGACATATGTAGTCATTTATTTATTCATATTATTAATAATAATAATAATAATCCTGTCAATACTATAAGGGAATGATTTATCCTGCCAGCTAATTCCTTACCCTCATGACAAGTACTGCTCTTTGATGCTTCTATTCATAGATCTTTCAGTTAAGCTGTAACTTTCTTTCCAGAAGCTGCTTCTCTCTCTCTCTCTCTCTCTCTCTCTCTCTCTCCAGATATAGGCTAATATTCCTTCAATTTTCTTCTTTAGTCTCTTGGACTCCCTTAGATTACTGCTTCTCCATATCCCTGATGGGGGCATAAATAGTGGGTTTTAGTTAAAGTGGACCTTTCTTTTAGGCTGCCAGCCCGGCAAGCCTTGCCCAATCTGCCTGTGAGCCTGCCTGCCTCTTGGGGTGGGGGTAAGATGATGATGGTGATAGACAAGAAATGATAGCAGTGGTGTTACTGTCAATTAGTATTGAGTGTTTTATTTGCAGAACCACTTCTCTCCCCACTGACAGAAGACTTATTGGCAAATTGTTGTGCATCTGACAAGCAAATTATTTTTGTGACACTTTAGCTTTTATTTTGGAAGATGAAGGTCAAATACTTCAGAGCACTGATTGGAAAATTTATAAATTCTTCATTATCGTAGTATTGCCTAGTTTCTCTTGCAATCCTGATTCTTATCTCATTCGGCTATTTACCTTTTTTTTTCTTTGATGTTTGTTATCCAGCGTATTGCAAGATTTGACAAATGCAAAACTGACAACTTTGATTCTGCAGTATTTTATGGGTTAGATATCAGCTTATTTAGATTCTTATGTAATTGAATTAAATTTAGGTTTCTGTAGCAAGGAAAATAAGCTAAACTATTCATTGCACCCTGTATTGTTATAGTCCTGTAACATTTTTCAGAAACCTCAGGTTGCCATACTAAGCAATTCCTCTTTGTGGCATCTCTGAGGGCAGTGGAAGGGTTACTTGGCAGTAATCTTTTCTTTAAGTAATTTTGACAGATTGTGCTAGGTTACATGGTACCAGCTGCAAGGAATGATCTCTGAACTAACAGGGCGAGTTTCTCTATGTTTAGAAGTTTAAATTCAGTTTCCTTCTTTTGGACCTGTTTGCTTACAAGCTGAGTGAGCCCAATATGCTCTCTACCTGGAGAGGGAGAATCAGCTGTTTTAATTTTTTTTTCCCCTTCTGAAATCCTGGATGAAGCTGTTTGCATTTCACATAGTGCTAATATCCTTGGGTAAGGCATGAATCCAATTATCCTCTCTCAAGCTATGAGTAAATAGTAGTGCAGACTGAGTTCTTTAACCTTGGTGTGACAACCAGTCTAAGAGGAGTGAAAGTCAGAATTCAAACCAGTTGTAAACCTGGTGACAGGACCAGTGAGAGATTTTATTTTTACTTTATATGAAATGTTTCAAGGCACTTAAGGTGTAATGGTTATCATCATAGAAAATGGACATGACAACTATAGTTCAAGTCTTGGATGAGGCTGTTAGCATTTCCTAAAATGCTAATTCCTTATGAAAACTATGAATCCAACTATTTTCCCTCCTGTTGAGCAAATATTAGAACTGACTGAGCTCTTTTAGCTTAGTATGGCAACTAATCTCAAAGAAAAACTCTGAATTCAAACCTGTTAAACTTCGCTTAAAAAATTAACCTTGTGTCACATTTTACTTGTGGCAAAGGTGTTGAGTTAATAGATATATGTAATTTATTACTTATTCAGTAATTGTCACAAATATGGTTAAATCTTCTCCTCAATCATTTTAAACAGTTAATAAAGGATTAATGAAGATCTTTCTTTTAATCATAGCAAATCTGTCGTATAAATAACAATCTAAGTCGAGAATTAGAAGCAAGCACCAATTGAATTATGATTAGTAAAAATAAAATGAATAAAAATACAAAACAAAATCCAGAAAATACCTGCTTTTACTGAGTTTATTTATAAACCTATCAACTGTGGGCTTTTTTTTTTTTTTTTTTTTTTTTTTTTTAACTAAGCTGTGAGCTCATCAATTTGGTGTTACTTAGAAACAATTGTGGAGGTGAGCTTAGTGTAAAAGTTATTATATGAAAACGGAATTGTTATCGCAAGTTTAAATCCTGGACAGAGCTGTTTATATTTCATTTTGTGCTAATGCTTTTGGTGTGGAAAAAGCATGAATCTATCTCTTCTCTTTTCCAGGTATGAGTAAATAGTAGGCTAAACTGTGTTCTTTAACCTTGGTAAAGCAATCTGTCTAGAAGAAGGAAAAGTGTGAATTCAAACCAGCATAAGAATAGTTATTTTAAACCCTAATTATGTTGGAATAAGTATTTGATTGGAATCCTTGATTCCATATAACTGTGTAAACCAATGATTATTATAGACAAAAATGTACATCTAAAAAAAAATTCATTGGAAATAAATAGTTAGAAAGACTTTTATTTATTTATTTATTTATTTATTTATAGCCTTGATTTGGTAAACTAGTCCTAGAGAAGGAAAACCCTGAATTCCACCTAGCTTTACTCCACTTAAAAATTGACCTTGTGTCACATTCAACTTGTTGTGGAATGGTCTGGTAAATACATACTAAAAACTACTGGTTGAAGTTGATAATTACAAAATATCTTTCTCATTTAGAAATCAATTGTAAAATTAACTAATTTTTTTTTTCTTCTGCTTTTGTATTTTCTTAGCAGCTTGACTATTGATATTTCTCATATGTAAAATTTAATTGCAATGGTAATTTCCTAGATGTTCATAGCTTATTTCTTATAAGCCTGGGTTGGACTATCACACTTCTTTCCCTCGGGTTGGTCTGATACAGTATACTAATTTTCAATGGTCAAGAAATAAGGTAAGCATTACTTGTCCAAAGCTATCAATATTTTTCTAAATATCTGCCATGTTAAAATTGAAGAATATACAGGGCAGAGTTTACCTATTTATTGATCCTTGGCCAAACTCATCAGTGGACCCCAAATTTATATAAATGTTGGCATGTTTCAGTATCATTTATATTGTAATTTTTTGTAATGGCCATATGTTAACAAATATTTCATATTATTATACCAAAAAAAAATTCATATTTCAATATAATGTATCATTATTTTTAATCAAATTAGTTTTATACCATGTAGATTTTATATAAAATTTTTATATAATAAAAGAATTACAATTAACTTGAAGCCAAATGAATTTAAATAGCACATGAAGTATAACAAATTGTATGGATTTCAAATTAACTTCATGCTTTTTTCCTTTTTTTTATTTTTTTAAATTTTTTTATTAATGACAAATTAGTTACAGTGGGCTTCTAGATATGTGGGCCTTCAGCCACTGGCCCTCTGTCTATTGGTAAATCTGGCTTTCAGAATGGTAACTGACAATGTGATGAAAAAATAAAGACAAAATGAAGTCTTTCATAATATCTTTGGTTATATGGACTAGGGAGAAAATGCTTATTTATTTTTTTTTTCCCCAAACTAGACGTTTTTATTATAGCAGTTTTTCCATTTCCTCCATAAGCAGGTGCATTCCTTAGTGTGAGAATCTACTTGGCATTAAATTGCTTCTTGCAGATGATAGAATTCATGATAGAAGCTACTTTATGAAAGGATTTTTAAAAAAATATACTATTTAAAAGGATGTAAGTAAAAAAAGAGAAAAAACATTAAAAGAAAAAAAAAAGACCCAGAAAAGCTGGGGTTTTTTTTGGGGGGGGTCTTTAGGATTTGTTGAGTTAAGAATTATTTTGAAAACAATCTGTAAGAATCTTTCCTCCTTCCTGCCTTCTCCTCTTCTGATTTAGTCTAGAATTGACAAGTTATAAATAATCCTTGGAGTTCACTTCCTGATCTCCACAACTATGCCTTCCCTCATCCTACCCACCTCAGACCTGCCATTTTGTTGTTTTAGTCTTTCTTCATTCAAGTGACTTAAAAGCAGCAAAACCATTTCCTACCTGACCTTTCCAGAATGATTCAGGGGGGACTCAGACAGTCTGCCATTTTAATCAGTCTCCTCTTCTAATCTGATAACATTGTCAGAGGCAAAAATAATATCCATTCCATCTATTATCCTGATTACCAACTCTATTCACCTCATTGGTAATAACTATCAAAGTCATTTCCATTGTTATTGTTGTTGTTGTTATCTTTTGTAGTCTTATTGTTGTAGTTGGTTGCAATAAAGACTGCTGGCTCCACTGTGTCAGCCTCCCTTCTCTGTTGGGTGATTACACTGGTTCTTGTGTATCTGGGCTCTGAAAATAACATCTGCTATCATTATGGCTTCTCTAGACTCTTGGTGTTGTCAGTTATTATTTCAAAGCATTTTCTGCTTTATATCTAGACATAATATGCATAGATTTGTGGACAGCAAATTTATGACATAGACATACATAACTGCACATATCTATATAGGCTTCATTGTGTGTGTGTGTGTGAGATATATGAGAGTCATTCAATAAATAAGGGGAATTATTTTTTGCAGGGTGGGGGCAAAATAATTTTTTCCCAGAATTTCTTTCCATAAATGTAAACTGTGCATTGTTTGAAATTGGCTTATAGCAGAAATCATTTTAATCCTGCAAAAGTATTTCTTTTGAGGTTATTTAAAATGGTGGCAAATCAGAATGCTCAGATTTTTTGTTATCTAAGTTTTGATGACTGAGAAGTGTAAACTTACAGAAGAAAGTAATGTGTATAGAGAAACATATTTTGAGTGAAAAGAAAAAAAAATTACAAATTAGTTAAACATGGATTTGCCATTAACAGCCTGAATTAAAAAGACAACCCATGAAGTGGAAAAACTCTGTTAAAGAAAAAATTCTTGATGCAACAGTCAGTAAAGGCAATGATGACAGCTTTCTGGTTCAGGAAGACTCTTCACAATTAATTTCCTTGAAAAAAGTGCAACTGTAAACATTACTTTCTATTGCCAACTCCTTAAGCAAAGTTCACCTTATTTATTGAATGACCTGTGTGTGTGTGATGTGTCTTTGAGCATATTTATATTGTGTATAAATCGATAATTTATTTACACGAATGTATAGGTCATGTCAGATTTTGTGTAAAAGTTAGGCCTTGACAATTTGAGTGATGAATGGGTATACAGGATGTGTCTCTAAATATTGGCACACACTTATACATAGGCAAGAAACTGACAATCACCTAGTATCTGTGTTCTAACTTGGATATTTGTGTTTGATCATTGATATTGAGCATCAACCCACATGGCTGGAGCTGTAAAATATGCCAACTACATCTTTGCAGAAGGGTAAGACATCCCCCACAAAAAAAAACTGTCTCCTAGATATGACAGTAAACCATATGATGTTGAAGCCCCAATCCTAGAGCTTTGTGGAATGTGAAGTACTCCTTTATTGCCATTACTCCCAGGTCCACTGATCTGAAGTGTTAGGATACCATCTTTGAATTATAGAACTGTTTAAGCATTTAACTGTGTGCAAACAAATTACTCATGTTTAATTGAATTATGAGTGTTACTTAGCAATACTTGAAACCTTTAAACTGTATGCAAACAAATGAGCTCTGGCTTGTTAAAAATGTTACCTACAAACTATTTGCTTACAAATCGTGTATATTTGATATATATATATATATATGTATGTATAAACAGGATTTGGCATTAAATGACCTACTAAACTAAACTAACCAAGATATTGAGCATTCTTTTTATATATATATATATATATATATATATATATATATATATATATATATTCACTAATTTATTATCAATGGTCAGGAATTAACCTTTTTAGCTCATTACACCAATATACTGATGGTACTTTATTTCTTTCATGCCTTGGCTCCAGTGTTCTACTGTACAGATCACGCATTGACTTAAATAGGGTAAATTTTGGGCTCTGGGTTAAAGCAAGCTTTATTTTTTTATTATTTTAATCATTTGAGTTTTTCACACCAGTGTTAGCTGATGGTTTCTCACTGGAGTGTGAGTGACAAGTCTCCAGGACTCTTTGTATTCTTGCTGATCTTAATAATGCTGTTGTTTGGATGGTTGCCACTCTTGTCCTCTTATTTCCAATTCCCCCAGTCCCTTTATCAATCCTTTGGTGACTGTGTTAAGTGCACTGATTACAATTGGTATTATTATCACCTTTATGTTCGATAGTTTTTCAGTTGTCTAGCAAGGTCTAGGTACTTAACTCTCTTCTTGCCTTTCAGTTTCACCTTGTAGTTAGCCAGGACAACAAAGTCCACTATTTGGCAGGTTCTCTTTTTCTGGGTTGCATGTATACCATTTGTTTGTATAGTTGAATTATTTAAAAAAAAAAAAGAAAAAAAAAGGGTGTCTTTAAAGAAATAAGAATGTGTAGAGAAAGATCATGTAACATAGAAAGCAAAACCATATATTTTAATGAATTTTCACATTTTCATAATCATCACCAGATGTTTTCACATTTTCATGATAGTTCAATTCATTGTAAGGAGCATCTGTTATATCTAATATTGCTTGATGCTTGTGAAAAAATTAAACTAGGAGTTGAAATACATAGTTTTAATAAATTATCCTGCCGACAAATGTTTTAAACTCAGTTATTTTATGTAAGTTTATGTGTTGTGCATTGTATATTTTTTTTTTCCAGTGGTTTCATCTATAATCTTGAATGTCATTAAATCATTTTTTTTTAATGGACTGATAATCATATTTTGAAAGAATCAGAAAGACAATAGAGAGAGGCTTTTGCTCTCAACTTGACTTTTATTTTTTTTATTTTTATTTTTTTTAATGTGAATGATTGGAGAGACAAATGAAATTCAAATAGTTTCTTCTGAGGAATACATTTGATTATTGGCATGTCTGCTGCCGTGCCAAAGCTAACCGAATATATAAAGTGCTTTATGAATCGTCAACTTTGCCAGCTGATAATATTAATGCTATTTCTCTGCTGACTCTCTTCTTCATCAATAATGCTACTTTCTCGCCAGCTGAATTGACTGATTAAATGAAGGAAAACCGATTTTCTCTTTTTCTTTTCTTTTTTTTTCTTTTTCTTTGCTTTACTTTGCTTTGCTTATGTGTCTCCATTGTATTCTTTCCTGAATCTGTCTTTTGGTTTTCTGCCTAAACTATCTTATGATGCTTTCATCTCTTTCTTTTTTTGGTTTGTTTTGTGTTTCTTAATGTTTTATTTAGTTATTCTTTCGCACTTGTTGCAGATTGAAAACTAGTTTTGTTTGGCAATTTCCAGACATTTTTTTTCTTTAAGAGATGGGTGGAAGTGATACTTCATCTCTAAGTCCAAAAATCTTGGCATGCTAGTTCTCAAGTTTCTTTTGAATCTTCCAAATATAAATCATTGATTTTAATGGCATATCAAGTCATCTAGGGTTATTTTATGCTGAGAAGTTTGAGAATCACATTCATTGTACATTCATATTCACTTTTTTGGCGAGGTTTTCTTTTTCAACATTTAGTCCTATCAAATACAACTGATTTTGATTTATCTCTATTTGACTCGTAGATGGGACCCTCACAGTGTGACCCTAGGATTAATGGCAATGAAAGGGGTATTCAACATGCCTTAGATCTCCGGAACTTGTTTGTATGTGTATATAGATTTTAAAGACCTAATTTTTTTGGTGGGGAGGGATTATTATCAACCTGTGCGTGTCTCTCTCTATCTATCTATCTATATCTATCTATCTATCTCTCTCTCTCTCTCTCTATCTATATATATATATATATATATATATATATATATATATATATATATATATAGTAAGGTTGTAATCTATATATTAAAATGTCAGTTATCAAGTATTCACTTTTTAACACTGCATAAACTTCTTGATTATAACTTTGTTTTTGTATTTTCATTGTATGACCAAAATACTACAAAGGACATGACAATCCATGTATAAGATTCCACTTTACCAATTATCAGCAAGTGTTCTTATAAGGGAGAATTGTAACTTTTAGGTCTGTTTCTAGTTTGTAGTAAAACAGGCTTGCTCAGACAGGTGTCTCCAATTGGCTGATACTAACAGAATTAAATAACCTGAGCTTATATAAAATGAGCATGTACTTTTTTTTTCTTTTTTAAACAAATAGACATGTGTATGTTAACATGATTTTTTTTTTTTTACACTGTCTGTTTGACACTGAGTTCTACTCTGATGGATTTAACAGACAGTTTTTCTCTTTGGTCATGTATTTTATGATGGAAAGAGTGAAGTGTCTTTTTTAAATTCATTTATGTACATTCAATTAGGAAATAAATCATTCTCAGGCTGTTTACATTTATATGAGATATAGATACAGAGAAGTTATGGAAATGTGTGTAATTGGATTATTGCAATCAATAATGTCTTGGAAACATTTCTAATTTGATCATAAACTAGAAAAGAGAATATCAACAAGGAAGAAGAGAAGGAGGAAGAAAGAGCAAAATTTGTTCAAATCAATACACCTCACCTGCTGAAGTGTTATTGTCTTCATTACTTATTCTATTCATGATATTTAAAACAAATTTTACAGATTCTTCTGTGTAAGTTATATGTATAATCAATCTTTTTCCTCTCAAATTCTTATTGTCTATGTTATGTATAAATGAAAAAATAATTGTAATGTGTTATCATTGTAGAAAATACTCAATAAGCTATGTTCAAATCTTTGTGATGAATTGAGCAATTTTAATGACATGTCAATCTGTTTGGGGTTATTCTATACCTTGAGGTTAGGAAATTACATACATTGTACATTTGTTTATATTTTTGTGCAATTTCTTTTTATGTTAATATCCTTTGGGATTGTTGTCTAGATCATGTTTAAATCTATAATTTTTGGTTTAATTTTATTTCTCTCAAGAATGAGGTTTGTGTTTCATTTCCCATAATGCTTTTTGGAAAGGCATGAATCTGTCTCTTCTCTCTCTTTAGCTATGGATAACTAGGTCAAACTGGGTTTCTTTAGCCTTGGCATAGCAACCAGTCTAAAAGAAGGAAAAACTTAATTCAAACCTTGAGGATTGCTGTTTGGGTTAATTTTGCTCTACTTACCTGTTATCAGTTCATTCAAAAAGTTTGGTTGATTCTAGACAATCTTTCACCACTTAACTAATCAAGGGAGTCTTCATGGCGGCGTAATGGGTAAAGTGCTGGACTGCAGCCTCGAAGCAAATGAGTTTGAACTCCAGTTGCACTATTACGTTCACTTTTGGATTAATATCCTTGAGAAAGTTATCAAACTCCTTATCCCCACCAGCTATGGGTTAAAAACTACTGCTGCTGTTCTTCTATAAGGGTGGCTTTCGAATTGAATAACCCACAAAAGTTTGATATGCCACATCCCTAGTTCATATGCAAAACTTGAACTTACTTATTGGTCGTCATTGACTCAATAGGTGCATATTATTTATCCTTTCTATACCAATCAAATATTTCTTCTGGCTAATATATGTACTTATCCATCCCCTCTGCATGAACAAGAATTGACCCAAAGTCGATTCTTTAAGTGTTGTTTAACAGGTTTGCCTTCATCTAAACCATTTGCTTTTGCAAGGTTAAAGAGCCAAGTCTAACCTACTGTGTACCCATAACTGAATGGAGAATAGTTGGAGTCTAAGGTTATTAGTGCTATGTGAAATACAACTTGAGTAACCAAGTCTACTTCCTATAAGTTATGCCACAAGCTAATATTTTACTTGTGTAAGTGCATTGTTAGTGGTTTTATTATGTGTCTCTATATTTAGATAGTTCACTAAAGATATCATTTAGACTGGGAATTTATACATACTTATCTATATTATTAAATCTAAAACTATTTAACCTTTTATTCTTTATTCTGCTTTCAGTTATGCTTATCTTATTCTGTTGGCCTGTTAATAATGTCCATGTTATAGTGGAAGTTTAATAGGCTCACATCCCTTCTTAGCAAAGAAATCTGCCTTCTTTTTAAGCACTGACACATGGTGGGACTATAAGTTCCTTGCCTTCTCTATAAACACACACACACACACACACACAATGAAAACACAAAAATAATAAAAGTTAATGTGTCCAATGACATTTATTCAAGACACTGCTTGCAGAAACCTAGTTTGAACTGACTTTTAAGGATAGGGGTGGGTGAGGTGCAGGGTGTGGGGGAGTGAGTGAAACATTTTTTATTCTCTTTTTATTTGTCTTTATTTACTTTTTCCTTTCCTTCCCAACTCCTTTTGACACTTGGCAATTTTTTATTTTTCCTTTTTCATCTCTCTCCTAACACTGACTTTTTTTCTAACTCTTCCTCTCTTTTAACCTTCAACCCAGTCAGTTGGGGCTGTAGAATACCCTGACTGCATCTCTGTAGCAGGGTAAAACACCCCCCCCCAGGAGGGTCCTAAATATGACACTAAACCATCTCATTGTATAGTAAAGTTGGCAACCTTAGTCAAGGGCAATCCTAAGGCTCCCTTTTCAATTGCTACTACATTGAGATAGAGGAGAGGGCACTACTCCTTTCCCTAGATTTGCTCCACTTATAATGCTGAGTGTTAAGCAAGGAGATATCAAATATAATTTTTTGAGTTTTTGGTATGACTTGACCCAAGATTGAACCTTGGTCTACTGGGCCATTGGTGAACACTCTACCCCGTAGGCCAATGGGCCTAAAGCTTTGGGAATTTGGAGTACTCCTTCATTGCCATTATTCCTAGGTCCATTCTGACCCAGAGTGGTTGTGCCTGTTAGTGCCCCATCTATGGGTCAAATAAAACTGTTTGACTATTTAACTTTTAATGTTAGATAGCTATATTTGAAGCCATTTAATTGTATGTGAACAAATAGTTAATACTAAATTATTTGTTAGATGGGAATAGTTGGAACCATTTAAGTGTGTGCAAATAAATTGATAGTATTGAATAGAATTATTAGAGTTGAATTGTAGTACTTTAAACCATTTAACTGTATGCAAATAGAACAATTGTGTGAAACCACTTCACTGTGTGCAAGCAAATTAGATCTAATTTATTTAAAATTAAGATTACCTAAAAACTATTTGCTTACAAATCATAAGTATAACCAATTAACTGTGTGTAAACAAATGAGCTCTGCCTCATTTAAAAAATGTTACCGACAAACTTTGTTTAGAAGTCTTATATATCTAATATATGTATAAAAAGGATTTGGCTTTAAATAACCAACAATAGATTGATATGCCATAAAACCTAACCAATCTAACCTTTAACGCTCTTTTCTTCTCTCTTGGTTCTCTTTCTTTCTAATTTTAAACTTATCTCAACTCTCCCCTCTTTCATTTTTACTACATTTATTCTGTCTATACACCAACCCACTCTCATTTTTTCTCATTTATCTTAATTTCTGCTTTATTGTGGGGGGGGGATTCATACTTCAATAAGATAGTTTTGTATAAAGTAAATAATTTAATGAAAAGAACTCAAAACAAAAAAAAATCATTGTTAGAATTAAATGTACTTACCTATACAAAATGCTTATCTATTTCCCTCTCTCTCTCTCTCTCTCTCTCTCTCTCTCCCTCCTTTCCCCCAACTATCTTTTCTCTCTCTCTCTCTCTCTCTCTCTCTCTCTCTCCTTTCCCCCAACTATCTTTTCTCTCTCGCTCTCTCTCCTTTCCCCCAACTATCTTTTCTCTCTCTCCTTTCCCCCAACTATCTTTTCTCTCTCTCCTTTCCCCCAACTATCTTTTCTCTCTCTCCTTTCCCCCAACTATCTTTTCTCTCTCTCCTTTTCCCCAACTATCTTTTCTCTCTCTCTCTCTCTCTCTCTCTCCTTTTCCCCCACTATCTTTTCTCTGTCTCTCTCTTCTTTTCCCCCACTATCTTTTCTCTGTCTCTCTCTTCTTTTCCCCCACTATCTTTTCTCTCTCTTTCTCTCTCTCCTTTTCCCCCACTATCTTTTCTCTCTCTCTCTCTCTCTCTCTCCTTTTCCCCCACTATCTTCTCTCTCTCTCTCTCTCTCTCCTTTTCCCCCACTATCTTTTCTCTCTCTCTCCTTTTCCCCCCACTATCTTTTCTCTCTCTCTCCTTTTCCCCCACTATCTTTTCTCTCTCTCTCTCTCTCCTTTTCCCCCACTATCTTTTCTCTCTCTCTCCTTTTCCCCCACTATCTTTTCTCTCTCTCTCTCCTTTTCCCCCACTATCTTTTCTCTCTCTCTCTCCTTTTCCCCCACTATCTTTTCTCTCTCTCTCTCCTTTTCCCCCACTATCTTTTCTCTCTCTCTCTCCTTTTCCCCCACTATCTTTTCTCTCTCTCTCTCCTTTTCCCCCACTATCTTTTCTCTCTCTCTCTCCTTTTCCCCCACTATCTTTTCTCTCTCTCTCTCCTTTTCCCCCACTATCTTTTCTCTCTCTCTCTCCTTTTCCCCCACTATCTTTTCTCTCTCTCTCTCTCCTTTCCCGCCACTATCTCTCTCTCTCTTCCCTCACTATTTATATCTCTCTCTCTTCCCCTACTATCTTTCTTTTTCCTTACTATCTCTCTTTTTCCCTCATTATCTTTCTCACTCACTCTTTCTATTGCAAGGATAGACAAAAAGGTATCTAAAAAAATTTGGGTTTTTCTTGATAACATATTTTCCTTTTAATTTTTTTTTTTTTTTTTTTTTTTTTTTTTTTTTTTTTTTTTTGCTTTTCTTCCTTCTCTCTTATCCTCCTCTCTTCTTCCCTATTATCAGCTTGTCTCCATCTTGGAAATGCTCATTTTTTTTTTTTTCCTTTTTGATCCTCCTTCCTCATCTTGCTGCTCACTTTCATTCTTTTCACCTCCCTTCATTTTCTACTGTCTTCTCCATACCATCTACACCCTATATTCTTTCCTCTTGTCTCCCCCCTCTCAATCCTCCAGGCTTCTCTTTTCCTTGTTTAATTAACCCATTCACTTTCATAAATTGCTTATAACCAAACTCCAACAATCAATATTCAGTGTATATTTTGCCCTGAACTCGTTTTCTCCTTGGATTTTCTATCCTAGAAGAATTGCATTTGTACGTTTTATAATTGCACAAAATTTGCCATTATTAAGACATTCAAATGGTAATAGCTGAAGCCTTTTTATTATCATCTTGTCTCTAAATTTTCAAAATGAACTTGTACTTTTATCAACATTTTTTTTTTTTTTTTTTTTTTTTTTTATTCTAATAATAAATTTTTTAATATTACTTGCATTCTAACTGATTATCAACTTATTTTAAAAAAATTAACAATATTAATTAATATCAAAAATGAAATTGGTTTAGTTTTGATTTATCGTTTGTTGCAAAAGGACTTGGATGAGAACATGTCCTTCAACTTTTAAAGAATCATTCAGATAATTAAACTGTTCACATGTTTTGGCCTTCTTCAGGAATGATGTACCAATCAATGTGTAAGCAACAAAAACAGAATTTGGTTGTCATTTAATTAATATTCAAAGAATTATTAATTCTCAAATATATGGATAATATTCTTTTGAAAGGTTTCTTTTAATTGTAAATTCAAGATATAAAATGTATAGGATCCATGATGGTATTTTTGTACCCTGAATCCTCTTGGTTCATATTGATCTTTTAGTATTTGAAATGAGCAGACTTTGGTCCTGCCAATTCTTCTGACATTGGTAAGTGGTTAAGAATTCTTGTTAGAAATGTTTTGGATTCTCTGGAGCCTCTTGAACATTTACACTGGCTACACCCTATTACTAATGGTTTGAACACTCACTTGTTCCTCTTAAGTAGCTCTCTCTCTCTCTTCACAGCTGGGAAAGGGGGGGATAGTAGTCTCATTAGCAGTAATGATATGTCTCCTTTTTAGTTTACCCTTTTGCTCCCCCTCCTTTCTTTGTCTGTCTGTCTCTCTCTTTCATGGCATCTTAATTTAAGAAATATTAGCATTTTAACAATTTTGGGGTAAAAATTTTGTTTTGGAAGTGGGGAAGTATTGATTCAGTGGTAAAAAAGTTTTTGTTATTTATTTATTTATTTTTAAGACAAAATAAATTTGAATGATTTTAATGTTGATTCTGCCCAACCCCAACTAAAAAAACTGGAAATAAAATTAGTGTAAAATGTTTATTCGTTCTAGAGAAAATTAATCTTTCCATTTAAATTTTCCCCATCTGAGTGCTGGGTTCATCATTCAATGTGAAGATTTCAGAAAAAAATCCCTGATGGTAAATCTGCTCAAGAGCACATAATCCAAATAAATAAAACACATCTTCATTCTCCTACCCAGATTTGTTGGGAAGTGTACATTTACTTTTTTAAGTAGGAATATTTTTTGTAGTTACTATATCAGATTAATGAGTAGTGTTCGCCAATGATCCGAGAGACCAGGATTCAATCCCATGTTGAGTCATACTGAAAATTCAAAAAATAGTACTTGATATCTCCTTGCTTAACATTCAGCATTATAAGGTATGGATCAAGGGTAAAGTGGGGCAAGCCAGCAAGATAGCATCCTCCCTAACATTTCAGTCTTGTAGCTATTGAAGAGGCAGCTTTCGGGTCACCCTCGACTAAGGTCACCAACTTAACTAACTTTTTTAATTTTTTTTTTATTGTCTCTTTGTTGAAAGTATTTCAGCTGATACATTCTGCAGCCCTTCCCTATTGTATATGGCATTCAATCTTAAGGATTCATTTAATTCTTTATTTTTTCGTTTGTCCTTTTCACCTCTTTAATTAAAGTATACCGTTCTATCATCATTAAAGGATTTGATATTACTTGCTTAAAACTTTAAGAGTTGGTCTTGTAGATTTGTTAAACCAAAATGTTCATAAAGAGATGAAAGGGATTGCCCGGGGCGAGGGGGTAGAAGGTATTTATACAAACTGAAAATGATATAGACTTAGAAATACTTACAAAATTTCTAATTTGATGATAAAAGTGTATGCTAAGTGTTTACCCAGGTCATTGTAATTTCTCAAGGGAGGTAATTCAAATATCAATTATAGATCAATTCTCATTTCTTTTATGATTGATAATTTCAGTGGTTAACAGATGTAAACATAAAGAACAATTCGGTTCCTCGTGAGAATTAAACTAACTAACAATGGCTTGCAAGCTAGCTATCATTACAGTACTGAAGGTATTGAGAGAACTTTCTCTTAGCATTAGTTTGTTCACAGGCTTTGGAAATAAAGCTATTTTCAACTTGATAATAAGAGTGGTCTGTGTTAACATGGATCATTATAATTTCTCAAGGAAGGTAACCGTAAAATATTCATTATAGACTATTTCTCCTTATTTGTTTGTTTACAATTTCAATATATAAATTCTATATGTGTGACTATGCACCAGACTTTATGGGTGCCAAATGCATCTTTAAAGAAAATGTCATCATTTGTGGCAGCACAGATTCCCTTGACTCTCTCTCTCACCATCCCTCCCTGCTGGTCTTCACTCTTGGACAGCATCCAGCAGCTGCTGAGAGCTGGTGTAAGTTTTTACAGGTTGGCTTACTCTGATGTCTCCATGTGTCAGAGTTTATACATGAAGGTCGGTTATGAGTTTGTCCTTACTTTCCCAGTGTGTTCTGCTTGTTTTACTAACATGGTTTGTGAGATGGGAGGTAAGTGGTCGTACAACTGTTCTTTTGTAGAGTGATACTTCCAGAATTTGTTCAAGACAGCATGCAGAATCCTTGTGTAGTTCCCATTAAAAAGTAAAATAAGATACTGGGAAAATTTATAGAGTTTTTATGTGTAATCTCAGAACTTCAAAAAGCATCAGTCAATTTTTGTTGTGAGGAAAATTATATAAACAAAAGCAAATGTTATTATATGGCCAACTGTATGTCAATATAACAATTATCTTGTTAGTGATTTTTTTAATTTACTTTTTTAAAAGTTGCAACTGTTGATTTATTCATATATATATATATATATATATATATATATATATATATCTCGCACACATGTACATTCCTTGTGATGCCTAATCTCTTTACTTGTATATTTTCATCTGATATATTAGTTTTTCCTTCTGCTCTTGGCTTTCCTGATAATTATCTCATTAAATCAATTGCTAATTATATTTGAGGTCGTTTATCCTCATCATTATCACCGTAAAGCATTGACTTTGTATCGACCCCATTCCTTGTGCAAGCCAACTCAACCTCATCATAATTTGTTGCACATTATCTGAGTCAATACACTTTTGGCAAGATGCACTTTTATTTAAACCTAAAATTTTGATTTTTTTTTTTTTTTTTTTTTTTCCCCCTTCTTGGGGTGAAACTGAAAGCAAGCTTAATGTTTTCAAACTTGAAGTGCTATTGGCTCAATCATTATGGATTCTTTGTTCCACTATTGTTGTTGGAGTGATGGGTGTTGGTTTCATGATTCCTGCTCAAAGGTTTAAACGATTGACCAAACCCCCTTACAACATTGACAAAAAAGTGAAGTTATTTTATGATGGTGCTGATTTTTAGAGACAAGTGAACATAACTCTCTCTCTCTCTCTCACTTTTTTTTTTCAACTACATAATTTAAAATTTTTTTCTCCTGTTTCTCTTTTAATATGTATGTAAGTTTCTCTATCTCTTTTTCAATGAGCATCTTGCTGTTTCTCTTTCAATGTGCATCTTACTTTCTCTCTCTCTCTCTCTCAGTATGCATCTCTATTTTGCTCTCAGTGGCCTAATGAGTAGTGTTCACCTGGAGACCAGGGTTCAATCCCAGGTCGAGTCATACCAAAGACTAAAAAAAATGGTACTTGATGCCTCCTTGCTTAACACTCAGCATTGTTAGGTATGGATCAAGGGTAAAGTGGAGAAATATAGGGGATGGAGTCATGTCCTCCCCAACACTTTGGTGTTGTTGCTATTAAAGAGGCAGTCTTTGGGTCACCCTTGACTACGGTTGCCAACTTTACTTATATATACCTCTCTCTCTCTCTCTCTCAACATCCATCTTCTCTTTCTGTATTTTAATGTTTCTCCTCTCTATCTTTATATATATATATAATCTGTTTCAATACCGATGTCTCTCCCAGTGTCTTTGTCTTAATACCTATATGATTCTTTCTTTCTCTCTCTCTCTCTCTCTCTCATTCTTTTCCAACTAGTTCTCTTCCTCTCCTCTTTCTATCCCAGCTTCATGCATGACTCATTCATCCAGACCTCCACCCTCATGACTTTCTCTTTTCTTCCACTCAGCCACTCTTTCTATCCTGGATAGAACCATAAGCTTCCTGCTCTTGGAAAGACTAGTAAGAAGGAGAGAGGAATGCCATTGAAAGGAGAAGAAGCCAAGCTAAGCTCATAATGTAAATGCTATGGTTGCTATATGGCACCAGGAGATTCAAGGAATTGACTGATTTTATCACACTCGCTCTTTCCTTTCTTCCTTCCTTCCTCCTTCGCTTACAACTGTGTCATTTTTCTGTAGGAGAACATTTTGTTAGCCTTGTACAACATGCAGCCAATATAGTGCATGCATGTGTGTGTTTTCTCTCTTTCTCTCTCTCTCTCTCACACACACATATATACAGCAAGTGCTTATCAACCTTGTCAAGGTAGAGATGTTGGTGGGTAGGTGATGGGGTTAGAAAGCAGTCATTTCAATGATGTATGATTATCATTCTATTTTATTAAGCAGATACCCTGTAATTAAGACAAGCTAATGCTCAACCTCTGCTGCTGTTTTACTGAATTATTATTGCCCTTTTGTAAAGAATGTCTGGAGAATTAAAACTTATAACATTTTCTATTCGATAATTCTTATTTATTGGATGTTAATGGCATCTATTACATAAGAAGCATAGTCTATCTTCATGTCTGTCACTTAATAAATTCTAAACCACTTGGGACTATTTATTTATCTATTTATTTTATTTAAGTACTGCTTAAATGTAAATTACTTGAAAAGTGAATTTCTAACCTGTGTATGTAATTGCAATGAAACATGAGTCCTCCTGTTCACTAAATAATCCTTTCAGTATTGCCAGAGATAGTCTGGTACAAGGTCATAGGTGTGAGGTACCCAGTGATTTTAAAATTTACTATGTTATAGTAATGATCTACGAGACAAGTTTTCTCATTATCCTATGGCAAGATAGTAAAGATATTTATTAAGCTAAATTTAGTCTGACACAAGGCAACAAATTGTGGTGTGCTTGTTAAAGATCAAACTAGCTACACAGTAATAAGTTTAGGTTGTTGAAAATTTAAACCCTGCTCCCCACATACCCAAAGAAACATTTTAAAATATGATGTTAAGATAAATACAGATATTAGATAATAGCAAGGGTGTTACATGAATATTTGCTTTACTAAAAAGGAATTTTCTTAATTATTTAAATTGATACTCTCTTGATTCTTTTAATTTCATCCTTTCAGCTCATATGATAAGAGAAATAGTAATATTTCTTTTCTGGTAGGGTTTGGTTTCTTTCTTTTGTGGGTTATATAATGTCAAAGTCATCCTTGAAGAAGAACAGAAGTGATATTATTTAACCCATAGCTGAGGGGAAGGATAAGAGTGTTGTTCTTTATCATATAAAGAAAAATGAATTATACACACACACACACACACAATCTTAATTGATTTCATTAAAGATCAAGTTTCTTTTTTCAAATTTTTTTTCTTTGTAAGAATTTTCATGTTTGCTTCTGTTTTATAAAAAGTTATCTTTTTATTTGTGTGTGTGTGTGTGTATGTGTATATATATATATATATATACATACACACACGGTATGCTTTCTATTCAGACTAGAGATATTTTCAATATATGTATTTTTTGTTTTTTAATTTTTTTTTTTAATTTGAATTATATGTGTTCATGATGTATCAAATTATTAATCATAGTAACTATTAAGTTAATTTTGGTTATTGAATACCAGTTCAAAGCTGAATTAGATTTTGATTATTATATATATATATATATATATATATATATATATATATATACTTGTAGGATTACTAATTCTTTTTTTGATTTGTGATGTTTTTTATCAGCAAGTATTTTTCTGATATTATTTAGAATAGTGGCCTTGTAACTTGTATGTATCAATCCTTGGGCTGATGATCACATGTGTGAAACTGACAGTCACCAAACACTGTTGACTCTATCCTTGCTACCCTGACTTAGATGTGAATTATCACCAAGGCAACTACTCTAGAAGAAGGAAAGCTCAAACCTTAAAAATTGACCTTGTCACATCCTGGTGGTGGTGGTGAACGCACACACACACACACACACACACACACACACACACACACAAGGTTGAGTCAATAATTCTCTTCACTTTTATTATTTTTATTTGCTAATTCTATGTATTGTACTAAAAGTGTAAGGGGAATTCACTGTGGTGTTGTGGTTAACATGTTGGACTGAGTAAGTTCAAACTCCAGTTGTGCTATTACATTCACTTTCAGACTAATGCCCTTAGGATAGGTATAAACTCCCTTATTTCTTCCCCCCCCTACACACACACACACACACACACACACACACACACACACACACGCAAGCTATAGGTTAAATAGAAATATTATGGTTCTTCTACAAGGATGGTTTTGACATTAAGTAACTCGCTCACTAAGTTTGATACAAAAAAACAAAACAAACAAAACATACAGTAAATATTGACTTACCTTTTCATAATCTCTCTCTCTTCTTTTTTTTTTTGTTTATTTGTTGATTTTTCTAAAATATATTTGAAATGAATGAAGCCATTATTTATATCTACAAGATGGGATTTATTTAATTTTTGCTGTGATTAAATTTTAAGAAGCGTTTTTTCTCTTCTACTAGTTTTATTTATTCACTTTAGTAGAAGTTTGGGACTTTGTACTGAACAATTCCTATCTAAATGTTTGTATTTGCTATTCATAAGTATAGTGAATAAAAGCCAGTATTATTGTAGCTCAAAGAATTTACTTGAGGACATTCTTTTTTTCATTTAATTTCTTTTTCTAATCTTCCCCATGATTAATCTTGATAATCTTTGAGTGTCAAATATTTACCATATCAGCTTTTGAACTCTGTAAGCATATATGTTTGCTCAGATAAATTTTTCAATATTTACAACATATTAGTACTTTACCAATAAAGATATATGAATAATGTCATCATCCACAAAAGAGGTTATTTAAGAAGCATTTATTTCAACCCTAAGAAATTCTCATCTCCCTCTAAAAAGAAAAAAAAAAAGTGGGGGTGGTGATGAATAAGTTTCAAATTTCTTTGGTGTCATTTCCTCTTCTCCTAATCTCATGTGTCTGGAAATTTAACTTCATGATTCCCTTTTCTTTAGGTTGATGCTTCTTTTTTTTTTCATTTTCTCTGCTTACAATCAAATAACATTGCCATTTGTTGCCTGATAAAATTCCTTGAGATCTTGTCAAAGTCCAAGAGCTCTTCTGTCTATTAAAATAAGTAGATTTTATTGCCATGAGTCACACAATAAAGATGACCAATAAGCACTTAGTACACAATGGATGTACTTATCTGAAAAAGAAGAACCTTAATGTATATTTTGAAAGTAGACACAACTAATCAAAGGCTTCAACCAATAATCTTTTTATATTCTTTCTCCCAACAAACTGAATTTTGAATGCACTTTGATCGGGCCAACAAAAGTCAACATAATGGCTTTACAATAAAAAAAGAGAGAGCAAAAGACAGAGAGAGACCTTAGCCATTCCATCTTCCAGCTTTTACCCTTAAAAAAAAAAAAAAAAAAAAAAAATTGGTTGTGAGTGGGGAATACTCAATTTCTCTGGCTTGAGGCATCTGGGTATTGTACAAGTTTACGTTGAAAAGATATTTTGAATGAGAGCCAGTTATTCAAAAACCAGCAAAGAATGAAGAGTTTACAATTTAAAATGTTTGTGTTGAAGCTTTTTATTCCGAACACTGATATTGTCCTGATGGCTATGAGGATATTCTTGGCAACAGAACCAACCATATCTTCTTCAGTACTAAGTTCTATGGGATAATGTAACTTAAATATATTTTTTAATCTAACTCTGCTCAGTTTCTTAGTAAATACTATATGTACTTGTACATAGATTAGATTTCAAAGACCTGATTATTAACCTCTACCCCAAAGAAAACAGTTGGGGATGGACATATATCTGAGTAATAATTTTGCAGCATTGAAATTTAAACAGAATGAATAGGAACAAACCCTTGGCTTAAAAAATAATTCTATAAATTATTGAATTCATGACCCTAAATAAAGAGTCAATCTATAGACTAGATTGATTCAGATACAAGTATATTCAGCAAATTTATAAAAACTTTGTGGTGTTAAGTCTGGTCTCTCAGCACAATACTCCTTTACCCATGTGACCCACCTGGTGTTGATGAAATATCAACCTATAGTTAGGTAAGAAGCTCACCAATACATTATGATTTGCTTTTAAATGAACTTACATATGCCTCAGTCAGATATATATCTCAGCTAGTAAATCATCTAATAAAATGTCTTTTATATAAGACATTTTATTAGAGGATTTACTAGCTGAACATGGGATGCTATCAAATTGATCCATGAGATGAGCTTGTTTATAATCTCACCTGGAAGGGGTATCCCTATGGTGTAATGGCTAACGAGCTGGACTGCGACATTTTAGTGAGTTTAAACTCCAGTTATTCTATTATGTTTACTTTTGGACTAATACCCTTAAGAAAAGTATAAACCTCCTTATCCTTCTAGCTATTAGTTAGATAGTACCACTAGTATTATGCAATGCTGGCTTTGGTATTGTTGATATGCTATTAAACAAAGAAACCAAACCTAATTATCTTGTTGGGATAGTCATTTACTAAGCTCTGTTAAGTTTGGTACATGGCTAGAAATATTGAGTACCCAATGTGAATCAAGATTGCTTATACTTCATTTGATGGATCTGTGATTGGTACTTGATGATTGGAAGAGCATGTTATAACAGTTGATAGCTTAGGGAATGGACACGATAAATAAGAGTTCAAATTCTGGACAAAGCTGTTTGCCTTTCACTTGGTGAAGGCCATAATCCATCTTTTTTTCCTTCTTCTAGCTATGGATAATTAGCAGAGCTGACTGAGCTCTTTAGCCTTGATATGGCAACTAGTCTTGGAGAAGGAAAACTCTGGATTCAATCTAGCACTACTTTACTTAAAAACTGTTTCATTCTGTCCATTGTGGACTGGGGGTAGGAAATACATACGTGTTATGATGATAGTAGATTCTACAGTTTATCATTTATACTAAGATTCATATCTGTTTTATTTTTCTACTTTTTTTTTCTTTTTTAAAGTAAAAATATTTTTAAAAAATTGTTAATCTTAGTTGAGATGAAATTAACAAGGGTAGTGGGGAGTTTTTAAATATTTGTATAATTGAACAACTTCCTTTATTAATTTTCTTTTAATTTAAATATTTTCTACACTACAAAGCCATTTAGAAAATATGACCCATTCATGTTTTTCTTTCTTTTTTCTTTCTTCCCCCCAAACTTTAATTTTATCCTCAGTGATTGTTCTACAAATACCAAATTGGCTTTTTTCTTTTCTTCATTACTTTCTCGTTTAGATTATGATCTTTTATTATTAATAGAATTTTTTTTTTTTTTTTGCTTTGAATTGGCCTTAATTAATTATAGAATTAATGTCGAGTTAAGAGTTGATAAAAACAAATGGAAAAGTCGGATAGGAAGGGGGGAAAATCTCTGAAGTTAAAAAGGAAGTAATTTCTTTTTGGTTCACTGACATTTCACATTGGGGTAGAAAGAATTCTTTAAATCTCTAATATTTAAAAATTAATTTTTTCTTTTTTTAGCTTTTGAGTTTCTTTTGTAAAGTTATAGCAACTCATTCTCCCCTCCCCTGACTTGTAAGAATAATACTTACTCATTTCCATGTCAAACCCTACCCCACACTTATATGTACATATTTGGGTTTTGTCTTATCCTACTACTGAGAATGTGATCTAGACTCCAGTCTGATACTCTTTCCCCTTTCATGTCAATCCACTTCTTCTAAACCCCCACCCCCCAACTCATGTACATACTTGGGTTTTGTCTATCATATCAACCTTATAAGAATGATGGTATCTGGTCTTGAGCCTAATATTCTTTTTCTGAATAATACATTCTATTAATATATATATATATATATATAGACATGCATTCTATTTACAAATATGCACATGTACATTCTATTTAGAAGTATACACACATGCACTTTGTTTACAAAAACGTGTGCATGCACTCTATTTTAAAATGCATTCTATTTATAAATGCATATACATCTCAAATTCATAGCATAATGAGGAAAAAATTATTTTATACAACACACACACACACACACACAATCACTTTTCTTCTCAATATTCTTAATTCAACACTTGTCAGAGATCCAACATTATACAAGGAAAATTTCAGAACCAAATCAAGTGTGTGTGTGTGTCCAATTTTTTATGTGGTCTAACCTGTAATATATAAATAATATATAAGTATTTCTTTCTCCTGATCAATTTGTAGTCAACTTACTCTATTTGCTAGTATAAGAAAATAAACATTTTAATTAAAACAAACAAAAAAAAAAAAAACACCAACTGTACAAATTTGAACTTTTCTTGAAAGTAATGTTAATTTACAAAATCATTTGTATTTAAATGTTTTTAATGAAAATATTTTTACTTAGTTAAACATTTCATTAATTCGTTCAATTTTTACTCATGGCTAATGAGTAAATTACTATCATCTTGGAAATAGATAATTGTACTGAAAAGTTTATGAATACTACTGGAGATAGATAGTATTATAACTAAAACTTATCCATACAAAACTTGAAAAGAATAACTATCTGGTCAGGGTGGATTGTATTCTCCCTACCTAAAAAGAAAAAAGTTCTTCTAATCCATCTTAAATATTAGCCAGCAAATTTGGTACACATTGGTTGTTTAAACTTTCTGTGTCAGTGAGAAATAGTGGATTCCCAAAATTGGTTGCCTTTCCATTTTACTTTCTGTATTTTTTTTCATTTTTTTAATTTTTATAAATAATCTTCAATCTTTTCCTTATCAACATGTATTCTCTAATCCTATGGGTGGCAGTGAAACTAGTTTGAAAATTTTGAATGGACAGAAGAGGAGATAAAAATAGTAAAGACAGTAATAAGAAAAGAGCTTTGATCATAATGATGTATCTCCCCACCCCATTCCAAATGAGATCTCTTCTTTCCTCATCCTTTTCTTATTGCCTAACGTTTGGCCAACCTTATTAACTTCAACATGTTTTCTAATCACAAGTGTCTGATGATAATTCTGTTACATGTAGTCCTTTTTCATTTCACTTGTTTTGACAAAGACAGGAAATCGGGTTAACGAGAAGCAACAACAACAATCTCAATTCTACCCCTTCTCCACAATAAAAACGAAAAATATTTTTTAATGCTTGTTTTAAAAAATCATAAAATTAATTAAATTTTGGAGTTAGGTTAACAGATTAAAAAAAGAAAAATTAATTTCCCTCTCTCAAATATTTATATTGACAGTAATTTTCTAATTTATCTTGATTGAAGAGGAAGGAAGTTCATTCAAAATGAAACTTTCTTGTAGCATATTGTTTATTCTGTGATTGAACTGATCGATTCTAATGTTTCATCTGAGATTTAACTTATGTCATAGTTCAATATCCTTTTAATAATTTATGCTTGCTTGATTGGTTTTTAACAGCATGTTAATGTGTTTAGGGTTATTTTATGCCTTGAGGTTAGAGAATCACATTTATTGTTTATATTTAGGTTTTTGTATAGTTAAAGGTTTTTTTTTTTTTTTTTTTTTGTACATGGTCATACAGATCTATTTGATGAGCCATAGATGAGAAAGGCATGAATCCATTTTTTCTTCTCTCCTCCAACTAGGAGTAAATAGGACAGACTGGGCTCTTCTGCCTAGATATGGCAACCAGTCTTGGCAAAGGAAGGCTCTGAATTTGAAAACCAGTAGTATTCAGTTGGAAAATTGACCTTGTGTCACCTATCCATGACTGAGGAGTTAGGTAAATACATAAAAATCATAATTACTTAGGTCCATTTCCCCTCCCTTTTTATAAAATAATTTTTGAACCATGTCTTCAATTTCGTTTTTTTTTTTTTTTTTTTTTTTTTTTTTCATGTTCTTCATACATATCACACAGAGGCACATTTCAAGGACTTTTTTTGTATTTTTTTATTTTATAAACAGTCTATGGCTTATAAGATCAGTTTTCATTCTTTCTCTCTCATCTGTCTTTCTTGTGCTGCCTCTGCTAGTTTTCTTGTGTGTTTATTTATTTCTACTAATATCTCCAAGTCTACTTTCCATACTTATGTAACATACTTTAATCTCTGCTTGGAGCTTTAAGAGATAATCAGCTGTTAGTAGTTGTAACTTGAGCTTTAAAAAAACCTGGGGATATGGAGGATGGGAAGGAGGAAAAAGAAAAAGTAGATATTCTTATCCAATCCCTCATTTGCTGTTCTAAACCTTGTCTTGCTTAACACTTTCTTTCCTCTTTTGGAAAATGTGTAACTTAAATAAAGTTTACCATCTTTTTATTTCAGTCTTGCCTCCATTCACCATCACAGCTGATATTGAATTATGCCATCATTTTTTTTTGTTTATTTAGATGTAGGATTCAATTTAAAAAAAAAATCCTCAGTTTGAAATGAACTGGGTGCCTGGAAACCGTATTCTTTTCATGTCAATACTTTTCTGGGATGTATTTATTATTAAAAAGAGAGAGAGAGAAAGAAAAAGATGAGTTTGATTTAGAATGAAAGCATATTTAAGTAAAATGATGCAATTTTTAAAAGATTGACTAATTTTCTTTGTTAATGAAAGTAAATTCATGTCTTAAAAATAATTGATGTGGATTAAAAGGTACATAGTAATTTTTGTAATAATATTGCTCCAAAGTGTCTTCCAATAAAATAAAATTTTGGGTGTTATATATATATGTATGTATGTGAGTGTCTAGTTTGCTATATTTATCGATAAAGAGTGATTAATATTGTGTAGAGAGCATGTATGTTAGGATAGCATAGACATGGTCATTGGTGCTTGGTAACTAAATTTCTTGTTCATATGTTGTTTAAACCAAATGTTGTTGATACTTTTGTCTATGCTATTCTAAATTATATATATATATATATATGTAAGAGAGAGGTAAGAGGAATTATCTGATTTTTGAAAAAAGATGAAGTTCATTAGTTTAACCCCCCTTTCCCCCCTCCTTTGTATGGATTAAGAAGTTGATAAATTATGCTTAGAAAACTGGTTTATTACTAATAACAATGAAAACCTATTTTCATTGTCTTCTACTTGTATATTATTTGTGATCATTTGGAAGTTCTTTTCTGATGAGGCAACATCCTTCCTAACATCAATAAGCTTCAAGAATAACATTTGTTAGACTTGTTTCAATTTCTGCTTAATATTTTCTTTCGGGATCGAAACTTGATCAGCGGTGGCATTTACTGAATTTCTATCCATTTTCTAGAATAAATATGAAGGTCAGGTAAGTGTATAATCTTGGTGGAAGGGTATTTAACCAGTTGATTGCTTTCAAATAGGATTATTCTACTTGTTAGGTTATTTGAAAAATTCATAAAAATCCATGTGTCTAGCTCACTTCCGGCCTCTCTCTCTCTCTCTCAGTCTTATTTTAGGTTGTGTGAAAAATTCTCCAATGCCTCCCACACCAGGAAAACCTATCACTTTATAGTTAAGTATAACTTATGAATGTATGCAATTTATTAAGAAAAGTGTTGAAGATGTGTTGAAATTGCACTCGGTGTTAACTCAGCAAGGCATTTTCTCGATGCTGCAACTATTTTCTCCCATGCTTTATTTTAACGTGCACTACCAAACAAGAAAAGAAAGAAAGAGAGAAAAAAAAAGCCGAATTCGCTCGAAGCACCGCCATTATCGCCACTGCCATCACCTGCTTTTCTCTTTATCCCCCACCTCCTTCTCCCACCCACCCATCATCACTGCCTGCCCCGCCATTAGATCATCCAACTGGCGCTTCTCAAACCTCTCCTTGTTCACTATCTTTTTTTTTTTTTTTTCTCTCCCTACCCCCAACATGCTTGCTCTTCCTTGCTTCATTTACACTCACTGGCAAATCTATAGATACATGAGCATAAGGGCAAGTAGACTTACTTCACTCAGACTCTCTCTCTCTCTCTCTGCTATCAAGTTTATATCAGGAGTAAGAACTCTTCTCCACAGTTATTCCTAGGATGATTACCTAAATATTTTAGAGTTCATGGAGCTTGCTTTAGGTCAAAGCCTGCCTTTTTGGTATGAGGTTTCAAAACACAGACATTTCTTTGTTCCTGACTGCTTTGCTCACTGCCAAGGGGTTGTGAGTTTTTACTGGGTTTTTCATTGCCCCCGCCAACTCTATTGGTGTCTCATCTCCTGCTATCACCATTCCTCTTCCCTATCTTGATGGTACTACTATAGATGCCTCTCTCCTCTCCACCTGGTCCTATTTGGTTTACTCACTCTTGCATGCCTCTAAGATGGGTCTAATAATGTAACAGCCTGTGTACATGTGTGAATCAACCCATGGGCAGCTTTGAAATGAGCTTTATTTTCTCTTTCTCCTCTCACTTTCACTCTCTCTCTCTCTCTCTCTCTCTCTCTCTAGATATATATATATATATATATATATATATATATATAGATATATATATCTCAATATTATTGAGTTAATCCATACACTTGTGTAACAACAGTGTATATGTTTTGACTGATCAATTTGATAGTGTTCAAGTAAGTATGAGAATGAATCAATGAACATCGATCATTGAACCTTAAAAAAGCTTTTTAAGTATTTTCTCAACTAACCTTACTGTATATTAGCATCTATAATAGCTTAAAAATGTATTTATTTACTTTACTTATTTTTGTTCTTTTAGTAGAGGAGACTGCTTAATGATTAACAATTTCAGAACCTTGGCAGTGGGGGATCTTTTGTTGTTCTTGTTCTGTCTTTGGTTAACAAGAAAGCTTAATCTTTTTGCTTTAAACAACAATTACTTCTGAAATTGGATGCTTTGTCATTCATTACAGTATGGTTGATTCAAATTTGAATAAGATATAACTTGATTTAGATTTGTTGGGAGGGGGGGTAAAGGAATTCAATTATTTCAACAAAGAGAGAGAGAGAGAAAAAAATATAAATTTTCATCTGATCATTGTTTTTTTTTTTTTTTTTTTTTTTTTTTTTTTTTAATTTTTAAAATTTTTTTCCTCTTCATAGAAGATATATGAAACTTGGGGTAATGAAACAATATAAGCTGAAATTTTAATTACTTTTGATTATATATTCTTTTAATTTGGATAAGAAATAACTTGATTTGGATTTGTAGGAAAAATAACAATTCAATTATTTTGATGATAATTATAATAAAATTTCAAAAATTCATAAATTTAATCATGGATATAAGTTTCATTTAATGATTCTTTTATTCTTTTGAAGATACTATCATATCATTACTATAATGTAAGATTTTAATTACTTTTAGTGTGTGTGTGTGTGTGTATATATATATAATGTAGACAGTTAAGTGTTCTTGGTCTGATCTAATAGACAAGAATATTAAGCACTGTGGTGTTTGCCAATGGTCCAGGAGACCTAGGTTCAATCCCAGCTCGTGTCATACCAAAGACTTGAAAAAATGGTACTTGATACCTACTTGCTTAACACTCAGCAATATAAGGTACGTATCAAGGGTAAAGTGGAGCAATCCTGGGAAAGGAGTAGCGCCCTCCCCTACACTTATGTATAGTAGCTATTGAAAAGGGAGCCTTCTGGTCGCCCTCGAGTACGGTTGCCAACTTTACTTTTACTTCTATTTATATCTAACTACATTTGTGTATGTATGTATGTGTGTATATATATATATATATATATATATATATATATATACACACACACACACACAAATAATTTACTTCGTTGCTACTGTTTCCTCGTGGCTGAGGGGTAGATGCTTGGATTGGCGTTTGAGTCAACCGGGTTTCGATCCCAGCTATGAGAAGCTAGTATGTCTAGCTACACTGATGAATTCTGATAGAATGAAACAGATCTGTCAGTGGATAACACACACACACACACACACACACACATATATATATATATATATATATATATATATATATATATATATATATATATATATATAAATTCTGGTGTTAAAAAGAAATATCTCTTGGAACTGTATTCTCCTTATAACTGGTGATAACCATTTTTGTTTATTTTATTTTTTTTTCAATTCATATCTGCCCAGTTCATTATGCTGATACTTTTTAGCCATTTATAATAGGCATTTCCAATTTAATGGAAAATTGATGGATTAATAATGAATGAATACTCTTTAATTTTACAGTAACATTATTTTAATAATAAAAATGAGTGATCCCCCCCCTTCCAAATTTTTTTTTCTATTGATTATTTGAAGCTATTTTTCATTTTTGTTCTTGTCACTACAACTGTCAAAAATAAATTTAGTCATATTTTGAAAATTCAAAAATCCATTCAGGTTTTAATTTCTTTTTAAAATTGTTATAATTTCTTTATTTGAATTAGTGATGATGAAGAATTGTCGAAGACACAATTTGTTCTCTTTATTTTGATTATGCTATGAATGAAAATCCTATAATCAATAACAAAATGGTTTCTTATAAAGATTAATGTTTCATGCTATGATTGTTTCTTTACTTTTTAAATGAATAAAAAAAAATTCAGCTTTGCATTGTCTTTTTGTTTAAAAATCTACATTCGTTTATTTGTTTCATGGCATTTTAATCTTTCTTTGAAATCTGTCTGCTATTATTCAGGTTGTTTTTTTTTTTTTTTTTTTTTTTTAAATGAACACATTTCTTTATTATTAGGTAACAATTGTATTGCTAAGTATTTATTTAAAATTAAATTTATCTTTTAATAATAATAATAGAATTTAAATGTCGGTTTTATACCACCTAACTTCATTTATGAACAAAATGAAAATAAATAGAAAATATTTTCTTTTCTGAGAGGAATTATTATGGTTTGTGCTTAGGGGATGGTGTTGGGGGGGAAGAGTGTAGGTTTTAACTTTGATGTTGTATAATGCATCGTAATGGCTTTGAATTTTATTTTATTTTTTTTTTAACTTTTGATTTTATCAACTTTATCTTTTCCCATTCTCTTTACTTATATTTCACTCCTGTATAGTTTTTCCTCGTCTCTTCTTATACTGTCTCCATTTTAGATAAATATGTCTGTTAGTCTCCTATACTTGTTTTGAACCCCTCCCCTCTCAATCAGCTTCTGCTGACTGTTTATGGCAATGTGTATCTCTCCATAATCTTCCTTGAAAATTCCATATCAATATCTTCTCTTTGGCATTGATATATCTTAAGGGCATCTATTAAACTTACCTTTTGTCTGCCAAAGAGAGGCACATTTAATATAATGATTATTATTATAGGAAATAGAATTGGTGGCCAGAGTTCAAATCCTAAATAAGGTGTTTGCGTTTTACTTTGTGTTAATACCCTTGAGAAAGGCATGATTCTGGTTGTTCTACTCCCAACTTCGGATAAATAGTATGGCAGACTGCTCTCTTTATCTTTGTGTTATGCAACCAGTCTAAGAGAAGGAAAACTCTGAATTCACACCAGCTTTACTTTGCTTAAAAATTAACCTTGTGTTGCGTCCTGCTTGTATGGAGGACTTGAATAAATATATACTAGTAAGAAGAATATGCTTTAAAAAAATCGACTTTGAAATTGTGGTTTTTCTCAGTATTTGTATGCTGGCCATTAATGCCAATGACAAATACACAACTGCTTCACCCACCACACATACAGGAAGTTGAGTTAACCATATCCTGAGGTTTTTTGAAAATTTAGAAAAAGTTTTGTTAGGAACTTAATACAGCATTATTCACTTGATAGGTTTTCACAAGCAAATTAACTATTAGGTTTTCAATCAGTTTTTCATACCCTCAAAGTCATCTTGAAATTCAGTAACAAACAGCAAAACAATCAACTCATCTAGATTATCTTTTTTCTTCTCTTTTTTTTCAGTGTGAAACTTGATGAATTTGTAGAATTTTTTTTTTTCTTTATTCTTTCTGGACACCTCTTTCTGTAGCCATTATTTCTACTCAATCATATTTCGTCTTTTTTTTTTTAACAGCACTTAATATTGTCTTTGACTCCTACTTCCTCTCTAGTTACCATTATCTGTCTGTTCATAGCTATCAATCAAAATGTTTTTATTCCTTTCAACTACAGATCTTTATGACTGCATCAGCCTTCATTTCTGTATAATGAGTTCCATAAAGTTAGAATTACATTTAAAAGAAAATATGATACCAATAAGATCAGAATGATTGATAAAAAGCTTTGAAAAAAAGAAAAGAAATAAAGGTGGGTACCTAAATTTCTCAACTATCATACATCACTTAAAATAGGGTTTTATTGATTCTGTAGGAAGAATAATATCCCGTGATTTACCGCTCTCTTGTGTGTGTGTGTGTGTGTGTGTGTGTGTGTGAGAGAGAGAGATAATTTTTCATTATAAAACATACCTTCTTCATAAATCATTTTATTTTATTTAGTAAGTAAATCTGATCTCAAGGAGACCTTTTAGTTTCTTAGATGCGAATAAGAAAAACTTCAACTTTCTATGTAAGTCAATTTAGAGTTTGAGTATCTGTTTAGTATTTTTATTATGTGTTTTGTTTTCAAACTGTGTGTGAGGACAATATTTCTATCTTTATTTTTTTGTGTACAGTTTTAAAAAAAAAAAAAAATCTTACAAAATCTTGGAATATATCTAACTGATGATGTACTTACCCTGTTGACAGAATGTAGAATATGCTGATTGTATCCACTGTGGGGGAGTAAGACCCCTCTCCCCCTGGGGGAAGGGGGCTTCCTGGATATGGCCCTAAACATCATTTTATGTTGAGATTCCAGTTCTTGAGATATAGGTAGTGAGGAGTACCCTTTCATTGTCATTACTCCAAAATCCACCCTGATCCAGAGTGGTGATACCTGTTAGTGTCTCATCTATGGGTGAAATAGATCTTTTTAAAAATTATTCATATTTGATAACTATCTAGAGAAAAAAAAAAACTCTTGAGAAACGACGAAAAAAAATCATAGCTATAGAATGCATACAATTCTTTAACCTGAAGGAATAAAATAACCCTGAAAGGTTGACATGCTGTTAAAATGAGTCATAAGATATCTTTCCTACACTTTTATTTTATTTATTTTTTTAAAATGAATTTAAAAACTGATAGACTTATCCTGTATAAAAGTTCTTTTTATCTAATTTATTTCTAAAAAGTTTTTTCTTTTAATCTAGCGTTGAAATAGCGTAAAAAAAAATGCCAAAGCCAGAATGTCTAAAAATTTTAAACAAATGTTAATTGTATTTTTTGTCTGCTTGAGAAGAGTCATTAACATTCCATTTTTTGTTGTTGACAATTGAATCTCTGTGTGTTGTGTGAATGGTTGAAATGTTTTGTTGACAAGATCATATCCGCACAATAAATAAAGTAAAAGTGCAGTCTTATTGTCATTTCTACTGTAGTCAATGAATGATGGAGTCTTTTCACAAATATGTACATAGTTCTTAAATTACAGCTCATTTATTTAAAAGCTAATGTGGATTAATTCTGGTTATAATATTCTCTTGTAATTATTCATGGATCTGTTTAAATATCATTACACTTACTTTCTCTGGAGGTAGCTTTTATTAGATTGGTGACTGATCTAGGCATTGTTGCCAGGCAGGCTGAGGATCATAAACTGGTTAGATACTGGTTGCTTTTAGAGATTTCTTTTTACCTTATTGTAGCTGAAACATATTGTGACCCAGACTCGGGAACAGCTTTATTCTACCAGATTGGTTCATAGATTGCCATTTCTGCTTTTCCAAAAGCTAAAATTGCTATTGAAACACTGTAGATGAAATTAAGGTGAATGAAGTGAAGTAACTGATTGTTACCAGTATCGAGCACTTTGCAAACGTTTTTTTGAAAAGTCGAAGGGATGTTGGGATAAGTGTGAGGTCTTGGGGGAAACACTTTCAAGGAGACTAAGGCACTATTGCCCTAGGTAGGCTACTTTTGCTTTAATGTTAAATGGCTTGATAATTTCTGGACAGATTTTTTATATAAATAGCCTTGAGATCAGCTTTGTCACTACGGATACTGATGTAATACAATACCAAAGTAAATTTGAGGAAAAACATTGCCTCTGTAAAAGAATTTAGCTTCTTATAAATTGTCTTTTTTCCAATGATAAAATTGCTGTTGAAACACTATGGATGAGACTAAGGAGAATGTGATGAATTAGCTGATGGCAATCCCAAGAGAGGACTTAACAGATTATTTTGAAAAGCTGAAAGGATGTTAGAATAAGTGTTTGAGGTCCTCAAAAGAATCACTTTGAAGAAGGCTAGTTTTTTAATGTTAAATGGTTGGATACTTTTTGGACAGACTTATATTCTTAGATGTTTCTTTTCTTTTTTCCCCCCATACACACTCCTACAAAATGTATGTATTTAGTTTAACCACAGTCAATTTTAGTATTTTGAATTTACTCATTTGTTTTTTGGGGGTTTTTTTTGTTCAATTTGTATAAATTGATTTATAACCTAGAAAGCATTTTAGCAAACTGAAGTGTCAATTTTCAGTTTTAGTTCAGGAGAACAAAGGGTAGGAATTCAATAATAGGTGTTAGATTATATTTCTGGGTGGGGGGTTAGGACATGAGAGGAAAGCAGTAAAAGCCAAAAAGAAAAATACTGAAAACATTTCTTTCTCATATAAACGATGTAACTATTTTTTTCCTTTCAGAACTTATTTTATTTATTTAAAAAAACAACAACAAAATATTGCCTAAAATGCAATCTTTACAATTTCTGAAATATCTGTGTAAACAATTATTTTTTTGCTCTATTAAAGAATTCTTGCATAAGAAAATTGCATCCTTTCAATTCAAAGGTAATTTGTAAAAGATTTGACTATGAGGGGAATTACCTGTGACAAAATATTCTCATCGTGTGTGTGTGTATTTTTTTAAAAAATTTTTGATAGGAAACAAAGGCTTCAGTTGAAGAGGAAGAATAAAACAAAATGAAATTAAAAACATTAATACTATTTAGCATAAGTTATCATTGTTGTGGGAAATATAATTGATGCTCAGAGTACACGTCTTTGAGGACACTTTGTGTTGCACTATATGTTAATGCACACAGGAAAGGCATGAAACCTGTTCTCCCTACTGCTATGAGTAAATAGTAAAGCAGAAGGAAAACTCTGAAATCAAATCAGTTCGTCTCCACTTAAAAATTTACCTTCTGTCGCATCCTGCCATTGTGGAGGGGTTGGGTATATATGTACTGTGTTTGGTAGTGATGTGATTACCTGAGAAATGATTATTACTCTTCATAATGAACTGAATTAATAGTTTGTAAAATGGCTTCCTTTTGATTGGTGTCTTTCTCCTTGTCTGGTTGCACAACCCACAGAAGAGTCTAGTCTACTCTACTATTTCTACCAGAGCTGTTGGAGAAAGTGAGTGAGATGGATTTGTGCATCTTTTCCAAAGCCATTGGTGAAATGTAAATAACCTCAGCAGGAATTTTTTGAACTTGTCTTCTTGATTCTCTAACCTCTCAGCATAAAAAGTGCTGATTCCGTTTGCTATGGTGATACTACTTGCATAAATCTTTTCTCTCTATCAACACACAACACACACTCATACATGATATATACATGCTCATTTGATTCCATTTAAGTGGGATATATTGGGAATATAAATTGTGGTTTCTATAAATCATTTCTTTTAAACTTTTATATATATATATATATATATATATATATATATATATATATATATATAAGGGGTAAGACATTGCACCTATTTGATGTTTCTGCACTATTGGCCATACTAAGTAGTTGTTTCTTGCAAATGAAATCCACCATATATATATATATATATATATATAAAAGCAAGACTTAAAGAATAACATCTGTTAGTGTGTGTGGTTTCTCTCTTTATCCATGGGTGTTTACAGATGGAAATAATACATGTTATGCATTAAAATAAATCTTATGAATATTTGATCTACAATTAAGAAAGCTATTAATTATGACCAGGGTCCAAAAAGAAAGAGACAAATACATGTGTTATTTAGTAATAAATAACATCGTTTTTATATTAGAAAAATAAGTCATTTTTCTTATTCAAAGGTATATGTATAAATTAATCTCATATTTTCTACATTAAAATAAATCTCATCATCATGAACTTTGTTTTATTGGATCCACAATTGATAAGTGTTAATTAATGGACTTGAGTTGAAAAAATAGACAAATGCAATCCAGGTGAATGATAAAATGATGCAATCTATCTTTCTACCTTATAATTTTTGGTGAAGACACTTCATTTCAGTTTGTTCTGAGAGAGCAAAACCCACATCTCATCCTTATTCTTAACAATGGCCAGAGAATGGTCAAAAGTGCTTCAATCCAAGAACCCACCCAGAAAAAACAATCCTGGTATACATTCAATTGTTAGTGCATAAGGACTTGTTGTAATTTTTTGCATAGCTCAGATCATCTACTATGCTATTTGATGTTGGAGTTCCAGTAAAAGTTAAAATTTTTAATCTTAATTTTCAGACAAGCTATTCCTACTTTGATGTCTGGAATATATTTCTGATGACCAGCCAACCGCTATTAGTAAATACCAATTATAAAGAAACCAATTCACAATGTAGAAAATTTACTAGATTATATTATCTACTTGTATATATCTCAAATTTTAATAAATTTACTTTAGACCAAAAAAAAAATCTCTTTTTCGCCTGTGTTTTATTTCTGTGTAAGGTTTTATTAACAAGGATAGGAAAAGATAAATTGTAAAAAAGACAAATTAAAGAATCTATTTTTCTATTTTACATGTCTGCTTTTAACTATTCATTTTCTTTCAACTGTTATAATTATTTGATAGTTATCATTTCGTGTACATACAAGACTGTTTCATCAAATGGGTAAAATTTGTCTAACTTTCAAAGTACTTGTTTTGAGCTGTGCTTTAACTCTGACCATGAGTACTGATAGAGATATATATATATATATATATATATATATATATATATATATATATATATATATATATAATTCCAATTTTTAAAAATTCTTGTTTTCGTTTGTGCTTGAACTCAATCTGAGTACTGATACTAAAACTGATTCCATTGTGTTAGAGCATGTTATGATTATTAATTTTGGACACTATACATAGTTTTTTTCATTCTTAATCTTTATTTGCATATGTGTGTATGTATGTGTGTGTTTGTATGTATATATATATATATATATATATATATAATCACTTGGTGTTTGCATAATTGGTCCTATTAAGCTGTTGTTCCTTGCAAATAAAATCTCTCATTCATATATATATATATATATATATATATATATATATTCTTGTTTTTGTTTGTACTTTAATTCAAACTGGTATGGATTTGAAATATGCAACTTAATCAACCACAAAGTAAACCTTGATAAATACAAAAAGATAGGTTTCAATGACCATTTCATAGAAATGCTTTACTGCAGTAAATTTTTTTTTTTTTTTTTTTTTTTTTCCCTTAAACACTTAGAGGTTGACTGTTATCAGAGAAAGCATGAAACATTTCTGTTTTTATAATCAAAAGCTAATCTAGCCTGTAATATCGGAAATTTGAAAATGTTTCTCATTATTCTTCACCCAACTGTGTCATGATGCAATACGATTGTGTTCCTGAGCTTTGCTAATAGGGTGAGGTAGGCCTAGTGGGTGGGTGGGGTTAATGAGTGAGTAAGGAGAGGAAATTTTTTTTATTTTTGTTTTTGATTGCACTTTGCAAGATTGTGCACTTGCAATGTGAAAGTCAACTCACAATTGTTCAATTATTTTCTATAAATTGAATTTCTATGCTCAAGTCATTTATTTTTCTTAAAATGAAAAAGAGATGAACCACTAAATTAAAGGTGATTATTTTTTTTTACCTTATTTTTTTCAACGTTCCACTTTTCATTTTTTTTTCTTTTTTAAGCTGGGCTTTTAGATAATTATTTCTCTAACCAGCACAATTTTTTTTTTTTTTTTTTTTTTTTTTTTTTTTGTTAAAAAAAAATAATGAAAGAAAAGGTGTTTTCTTGTGAGTGTTTTTCTTTCCTCCTTTCTCTTTTTTTTTTTTTTTTTTTTTTTTGTCACAAAGAATTAGTTTGGGATATTTTCTTCCATTTTTGGTTGTTTACCCCCAAGGCTGGTTTCTTTCAATCTGCATCTTCCACCTGTCGTTTTCTATTTGTCTGCTGTCTCATGTATTAAAATCAGTATTGGACACAAGAAGCCTCAAGTAATATGGTTCAACTCCAGATGCATGATTGATGATACTCATTACTAATTTTAGGTGAAAAGAAATACAATTGAGATGCGCAGATAGACTACCAGACTGGAAAACAGTGGTTGAGGGTTTTTTTTTTTTTTTTTTTTTGCTGGCTAGGGTAGTTATATATTCTCCCTAACCTTGAGGGGCCTGTGTGTTGGTGTTAGATCAATAAATAAATGAAAATTTTTAAAAAAACCTTTTCACAAATTTACCATGTATACTTGAATTTTGAATATCTAATTTTTGAACAACCCCCTCCCCCTGATATCTACTGGTAATATATCCCATAAAGACACTTCGGGATATATATATATATATATATATATATACACACACACACACACTTGATTGAACATAATAGACATTTTTTGTTCACATATTTTTTGTTAATCCTTTTGAATTGCTGTATTGATCTTATCATATTTGGCAGGAATTAGTTGATAAACCTTCCATAATTAGTTATTTCCCCAAGTACTTTATGCCCAACTTTGGGCCATCATCAGGGGAGGATGTATTACAAAAGTTATACTTTTGTATGTACATTACTACTTTGTAAGAATGAGCATTTGTATTTTGTGGCGTTTACTTTTCAAATTTTTCTATAAATAGCGTCAGTAGCTAAAGACATTTAAATACATTAGCACTGATTTCAAAATTAATCCTGTTAAGTTTGGGTTGTATGTTCCTATTATGTAGTGCCTCCAGAATCTAATTTTTGCTTGTTATTTTGTTGTTCTAATATTGTGTTTAAACTGACATATATCTTAACCTCAACTACCCTATATAGATGGACCTTTCTGATACAAGTTCCCTAGCACAGCATTTAAAAAAAACATTCATGCCCAACAACAGAATTACGGAAAATTCTCACCAAAAACACAATAGAAGATAGTTTAATAAAATCATATTAACATGTTTTGCGAAATCATTCTGATGACACTAGACCTTTGATGAAAAGTGTCAATCTGGTTTTCCAAACTATCTTTTTCTTTCTCGTGTATACAAACTTAATAGAAATGGTGAATAAAAATTCAAAATTGAACTAATATCAGGATATTGGATTTAGAGTATTTCAAGATATTACACTATGAGAAAACTATTTCGTCAAAATCACCTGACCATTTAGATACTTGTAAAATCTGTAATAAGTCACGTGTTGTTTTTCAAAAAGCTACTAATTTTTTTTTTTTTCTTTCTCCTCAATTGTTTTGATTTCTGGTCTTCATTTTTCTGACAACTGACAAACTTGATTTTTCTTTACAATTCTTTATCAATTCTACTTGCTGGGTTTTCCTGTCAGATGATAACCTCCAATTAAGTCTTTCAGCTGTGAATCTGGTTTAAATGAAAGAAAGAAAGCAAGCAAGCAAAATGGTAGACTTGTTGTTTGTTGATAAATAAATCAAAGCAAACAGACATAACACACAAAAGAACAACCTCTCGTTTTGATTTATTGCTCTGTTTACTTGTAATAAACAATTTTTCCAACAATCTTTCTCACTTTTTTTTTTTTTTTTTTTCTCTCCCACCATTATGAAACTGGAAGTATTTCAGTTGGAAATGTCCAAGAAATTTCTTATGAACCAACATGTTAGTTTTGTATTGACTGGATGAACACACAGGTAGAGAGTTGGACAGACAGATAAGAGAAGCAAGCACTTAAGGGATTAGGTATTTGTGTGTTTGTGTATGCACATGTGCACTTTCTAGATTTTCAATTAGAGTTGAGAAATTTATTTCCATTCTTAACTGTTATCTTGAAGGTTGCTTCTTCAGTCTTAAATCCCACCCCCCGGTTTTCTGTAAAAGAAATTTTCAAAGTATTATTATTTTTGAAATATTATGGTTAGAACCACTCTTCAGTTTCATTATACTATATATTCACCCAACCCCTCCACCATGAGTAGGATGTGATTCAAGGTAAAGTTTTAAGCAGAATGCTACAGGTTTTAGTTTTCCCCTCTCCTCTACTAGTTACCTAATCAATGTCAAAGAATCCAGTCTGCCCTACTATTTACTAATATCTAGGGGCAGAACAGTTGGTTTCATGCCTTACCCAAAAGCTTTAGAGTAAAGTGAAATACAATCAACCTCATCTTGGATTTGAATTCTGGTCACTATTTCATTTCCTATGACAAAACTGTTATGCTAAGTGCTTACATCCACAAAAAGATTAATTGTATTTCATTTCCTTATTTTATTAAAGAGTTTTCAGGTTAGCCATTTTTTATTATTATTATTATTATACTTAAGAATTACACATGTTTTAAGAACCAAAAAAGAAGTGTTTAGTCTTTCTCAAATTTCAGTTACTTGAAGCCCACCTTTTCTCTCCTCCCCTAAATAAAAAGTAAGCTCGTTTGAGATTCCATCTTGGCGGAATTTTCTGTAATTAATACTCAGAGAAATGTTGATTTGATAAAATATACTTTTGAAATTGAATTTTTTTTTTTAAACTTTCTCTTAAAAAAAAAAAAAAAAATTTCTATAAATTAGTTTAATTGATTTCTACTTAAAATCAATTCTCAGGTTTAGTGTGTTTAATTTTCAATTTGTATTTTTAAATTTGGACAACTTACAAGTAAAATCACTGGCTGATTGACAACAAAATTAATAATATTCAATCACTCCTCTCATTTTAGACTCTTACATATTTATTTCACCTTGGCAACAAGTTATGGATTTAGCTCTTGAAGAATTCTTCATTTGAAGGACCAATGAAATTATTGAGTGCTTTATTCAATTTGATCCTGATAGTTCTTGCCTGTAAGGATGCTTGGGGGCAAAGGGTGATTCAGGATGGTAATCTTTTGGTGGGAGACTGAATGAATAGATAAAATGTAATAAAGAATCTCTCTATTTCCAACTTATGATGTAATAACCTGTAAAATTCAATCTATACAAGAGTATATAATTTTTTTTATTTTTATTTCTATATATCTTTTATCATATGTGAGAACATGTGATACCCTGACCTCATCAGCCACCAACCAGAGATGATACTACAGTTTCAGTAGCTAAGGTGGTACAAGAATGTGTTTATATATATATTCTTTAAGAAAAACAACAAAACCGGTCACATAGGATTATAAATTTATTTCCATCCTGTTACGCATTTTTGAAATTTTCAAAAACACGAAAAAAAAATTAACACTACTTCTTCAGATCTTTTTTATATATATATATATATATATATATATATATATATATATATAGTGTGTGTGTGTTAGAGTAAATAATAATTTTGGTAACATGATCATACAGCAAAATTATATCTATATATTGATTCACTGGCTTTATTATCAATTTGAGGCTTCTGATTTGAATTTAGCCATTGTACTGAATTATCTTTAGTTATTACACAAAATATTTTTTTCATTAGTGAGATTATGATATTATACAAAGACATATTGGTTTCCTACCATTCAGTAATAATAATAATACTATGCAATTTTGTTATTCAGTCAAATTATATGTGACTCAATTTTTTTTTTTTCTTGATGGTTTACTTTTAAATAGTTAAAAATTACTCTGATACTGTCATTGGTCAGTTCTATTATGTTTTTGAGACCATTTTTCCTGAAAACCTTCAAAACTTCAATTGATGGTTTTGACTGACTTCTCTCATGCTTTTATCTCAATCTCTATTTATTCTCAATTGTCCCCAAATGAGGAAGTTTTCATTCCTTTTTTGTTTGCATTCTGTGGTGGCTACTTAGCTAAGACAGGTGTCACAAGTTAAAAGGCTTTTTTATTATTAGTTTAAGAATGAAGTTATTTTCTTTATAATTGAAGAAAGAAAAATTTCTTTACCTTCTTTACATCAGATGCATGTTCCACCTGAACCACATTTTTCCTCAAACATCTACACTATAGGTGAAACTTAGAAATATTTTCCTCCCAGCTACAACGGTAGACTTTATAAGTTCTGAGTTTACAAGTCTCTTACTCTGTCTTGGTTTGGATTTCTGCCTTGTTTTTTTTGCAATATTTCTTTGATACATCCTTACTCACCTTTTATTAATTTGTAACCCTTTTGATCATAGTGGCCAACTAACCTTACTCTTAGGCTGAATTTGAGTAAAGATATCCAAGCTAAGATATATATTTTTATATACAGTTTCCAACAAACAAGTGGTAGAATCATCAGAGACTCCATTGACAGAACAGTACACAGAATTGACCACTTGATCAACAATACAATTCAGATAATGGAATGTTCTTAGCTGGAATGAACTTATATCAATCATACACAAAGTGCAGGCTATAGTTTACATGTGGCTAGTAATGCTTTCTGAATGGCTGGCCAAAGACTTCAAAAAAAAAATTTTTTTCAAAGAAAAAATATTTTTGGAAAAAAATTAATTTTTCTCTTTTTCTAAAGCAGATGCTTATGCATATGGTCCCCTACAGTAAAGGTGGTTGAGGTACCTTTAATGCAAAATTACCTTTTTTTTTCTTCTTAGCAGTGCAGTTTTATCTGATGATAAACCATGTCTTGAGTAAGGCCTTTCTCAAAAAAGGTTGCTCATGGCTGACTTAGATCAATGTATGTAAAAAATCAAATTTGAACTTTTCCAAAACAATGTTTTATTTCTAGAAATCAATTTTTGATCAATATTTTTTTTTCTTCCTTTGGTATTTGTCATGGGCCATTTTAATAAGAGTATATATCATTTATATGATGCATTAACTTAGAAATTTATTCAAAGAGTCACTGAAAGTAATGAAATATTTTGTTGGCTCATGTTTGTTGTAAAGTAAAGTTGACGACCATTGTTGAGAGTGACCCGAAGGCTCCCTTTTCGATAGCTACTACACCATGTGTAGAGAGAGCACTACTCCTTTCCCTGGATTGCTCTACTTTACCCTTGATCCGTACCTTATAATGCTGAGTGTTAAGCAAGGAGGCATCAAGTACCATTTTTAAAGTCTTTGGTATGACTCGACCTGGCATTGATCCCAGGTCTCTCGGAGCATTGGTGAACACTCTAACCATCATGACAATGTGTGGAAGACATTAAAATGAAGAGACTTTGACATATTTGGAATATTATCTATTTGCTTTATCTTGTGGTTTGGAATTTATAAGTTTCAGTTATTAAGTCTCTTTGTCTTATTTTGGATTTCTAGTTGTCACTTTGCAAATATCTTTTATTACATCCTTACTTGTTTATCATTTTGTAACTCTTTGAATTACAATGACCAATTAACCTTGCTTTAGATGACTTTGAGTATTAGAATGAAATTAAGGATCATCATCAAATTGTACTGACGGCACTCAGTTCCTTGTCTCTCTCTCTCTCTCTCTATAGCCATCCATCTCAATCTTCCATTGTTCCTGGTGCGTTTTCTAGATTGCATCCAATGTCTGCACAGAGCTGATATATGTAAGTCTTTGCTGGTTGGCCAACACTGGCATATCCATGTGAAAGAGTTGAAAGGAGAATGTTGCTTATGAGTTCATTCTTGCTTCTCCATCAGTGCCCTCCATGTCTTCTTTGACTTGCTTGGATAGTTTCTGAGGTGGGAGGTAGATGGTTCTACCACTGCTGTTTTGTGAGGTGTTGCATGTAGCATTCTTGCATAGTTCCCAACTAGCTTTTTTTTTTTTTTTTTTTTTTTTTTTTTTTTTTTTTTTAACATTTATGTTGTGCATTCATGTAGTTGTATGAACACAGCTGCTGCTTAGGAAGAAATCCTGTTTTATTCTATCAGATTGATCAGATTTCCAATATTTAAAAAATTGTAAAACTGTCAAGCTTAAAACAAATTTGATAATTTCATGATGAATAAGTTAATGAGTATATTCTCTTTTTAAATTCTTCAAATATACCTAACTATTCACGCACACACACACACACAGTTTTTAGTCTGTATTAATAGTACAGTGAGGGTAATCTTCGGCTTTTTTTATTTTTTATAACTTAATTTTTCTAATACAGGTATGATTGGGGAACCAGAAGTTTTGGTAAATGAGTCAAAGCTTTTAACCTGGATTATGTGTGTGTGTGTGTGTGTTATTATAAAACATTCATACAATGTGGATTATTTTGTAATGAGAAACTCCTCTGTTCAATTTTTGAAACAATTTGTTTGGATTTGTTGAGCTTGAGATCTGGTCACAAGATGAAAATGGAAAATGTCTGGTGGGAAAGAAAGAAAATTAGTGGGTGGGGGTGAGGATAAAGACTTATATTTAGTGTAGGGGAACATGACTGTTGGAATAAAATTAGCTTCAGGATATAAGGAAAAAGGTATGTATGTTTTGATATGAATATGTTTATTCTGTCTGTAAATTACAGTGTGCTATAATATCCATTCTGTTGCATTGGTTGTGTCTATAAAAATTCTTCGTGCCATTTATCTTGTCTGCAGAAAAAGAATGAAAAATTTTCACTATTCCAATAGCCAATATCTTTTAGCTTTTATTATTTTCTCTCTTTTTCTCCTCTTATGTTTTTCTTCGTACTTCTTTGAGATTTTCTTGGTTCACTTTTCTCTCTCACACTTATCTTTTTAATTCTTTCAAATTCTCTAATTTCTTAATTTTTATCTTTCTGTTAGTAAATTATTTGTATCAGACAGGAGTAGCTGATATCATGTGTGTGTGTGTGTGTGGGGGGGTTAAACTTAAGAGACTTACACAAGAAATGTAAATATAGATTACATATTTCCCTAAACTCTGAGCATAAAATAACCCCAGGCAGGTTGAAATGCTACTTCAATCAATCAAGCTTCTTTCCTTTTTTTTCTCTCTCTCTCTCTCTCTCCTTCCCTCTTTTTTGTAACTTCTGCAATTTTTCTTTTCTTTCTCTCTTAGTTATTTTTTTTAATTCTCTTGAATTCTTCAATTTCTTTCTCTTCTGTCTCACATTCTTCATTAGTGCTCCTCCTCTTCTCCTTTTTAAAATTCTCCTCCACAGGTTGCAAGAAAAGCCAGACCCTCTTAAACCCTTGACTTCTCTTCCCAACCTCCTATTTCTTTTGCTGGCCTGCCCACTAAAATGATTGGGCTTATAGCCAGAGGAAAGATGGCTGCAGAGCATGGGTCAATTACCACATTTCTACCCATTTGTATGTTCAAGATGCCCAAAGAGCAGACAAAGGGTCATGGTTGGACATAGCTGCCCATTTCAGATTCCATCTTGCCACTACAACCACAATTCCTTTTTTCCTTTCTTCTCAATTTTCTATCAACTTCATTCCAATCAACATGCACATTGAAATTTTAGCATATAAAGTGTGTGTGTGTGTGTGTGTGTGTGTGTGTGTGTGTGTGTGTGTGTGTGTTCATAAAATTGATTTTATAAATAAACAGTACTTGAAATCGGTGTTAGAGCATATATATCTAAATTAAAATATTGTAGACACAATCTATGGTGCTTGGTGACTGTCAGTTTCCTACCTCTGTGATCAGCAGACTAATCACTTGAATCTGTATCTATTTCATCCTAACTAAAATATATCATCCTGTTGTGCTGATAGCATGAATTATCTTGCCTCTCTCATCATCTGTCTCTATTACTCACCCCTCTTGGCAGGTCATCTAGATGGCATCCATTGTCCACTCAGAGTTGATGAATATAGATCTTTTCTGGTCGGCCAACATGAGTGTGTCTGTGTGGGAGCCAACAGGAGAACTTTGGTTATGAGTTCCTCCCGACTTCTTTAACAGTGTCCAGCATATCTTGTGTTACTTGGATGGTTTGTAAGATCAGTGGCAAGTGGCCATACAGCTAGTGTTTTGTGGGGTGCTGCTTCTAGTATTTGTTCAAAATGGCACACATTTTTGTAGTTCACATTAAGCTTTTCCTCCAAAGCGTTGTTTTTGCTTGGCATTTGTCTAATATGTAGCCACCTATGAGCATCTTTCTAAATCCAGTGCAAGACTGATACCTTCTATAATATTTAGGGACTAATGAGCCTTATCCTGCCAAACTAGTTTATAATATATTGACCAGGGGTTTGATTGAAATAAGTTTGACCTTCTCCTAAACCTTTATCAAGGCTGGAGATCCCAGTATATCTTACTATTCTACCTATAACAAAGATGTAGAAAGAATGGATGCTCAACCTGGGGTGTGAATGCAGGCAGCCACAGCTGGAAATTGAATTAGGCTCATATTTTCCATTTTCTATGCTAATAATTGTCTTACACACACACACACACACACTATGAGCTTATATCAATAAGTCTGCTGTCTGTTATGAAGTTATTAGCTAGGTTTGGATCTGAAATGTCCTCTGTATAATGCTAGAATGATGATATTAATATCCACCACTGAATCGCATTAGCAAGATCATATTGGGTGGGGGGAAATCACTGAGTAAAATAAATGCTTTTTGATCATTTGGTTGATTAATGTACCTGTGCAGCACACACACGCACATACACTTGTTTGATTTTAAATGACTTGGAGCATGTAAAAAGAGTCATCTGAGGAGACGGAGAATATACCAACAATATTCTCCGCCGAAATAAATTTATTATGACGGCTTAACCGAGTTTGAGTTTCCATTTAATTGTACTAATATATATATATATATATATATATATATATATATATATATATATATATAACCTTTTCTGCAATATTTTTTCTCAGTATCATTTTTAGTCCTGAATATCTTTGTTTTCTTCTCACTCACTTTGTCTTTCTTAACTCTCTCTCTCTTTATTCCTTACTTGCTCTTTTTTTTATTTTTTTTTATTTTTATTTTTTTTATTCGCTATCCTCCTCTTTGTGTATTCCCTCTTTCTCTTGCCAGTATAGCTGTTTCAATGTAAATACACTTTTTTTTTTTTTTTTTTTCTAAGACTAAAACATAATGTCCCCTCCACACACACAATCTGCTATGTGATAAACAAGTTACAAGCATTTTTTTCTTTTTCTCTTCCTTGTTCTTCCTGTTGAGGGGAAACATTTAGTCATTCTCTCTTTCTCTGTCACTTAGTCTCTCTAACTTAATGAATTCACTCCAGGAATGTCTGATGGGCTATTTTCATTGTCAGCTTATTATCTTCATATTTTTTTTCCAACTTAAGATTAGTAGGAAGCGGTAGAGTGGAGAAAACCCAACGTTGACTGGATTTCTCCAATCTCTGACTTGAATGAAAGATAAACTCCTACAATCTTATCGGGAGATGAGATAACATCTTTCCTCCTTGTAATGCGATTAGAACTCTGTAGAAAAATGAAGGAAAGACAAGATGTTTGCAATGAAGTGAGAGGGAATTTTGCACTGAGCTAATTATTTAGAATGACAACACTAACAGCAATTTAGTTACAACTTTTATGTTACTATCTCAATCTTTCTCTTCCTGTTGGCATTTACTGTATCTTCTGCAAAGGAGTAAGATCTCCCACCTAAAGGAGTGTCTTGGTTATGATGCTAAACTGCATCTGGCAGTGAGTATACAGTTTTGGACAGTGGAGTACTACTCCTACGTCCACTCTAATGTGTTGCGGTAATACCTGTTTGTATTTCATCTATTGGTAAAATAAATTTTTTTTGAAAATTATTAGTATTTGATAGGAATGATTGAAGCCATAGATCTGTATGCAAAGATATGATTATCATCAAATAGGAATAGTTTCTTTAAACAATAATTGTTTTGATTGTAAGTATTAAACAAAGTCTTGATATTATATCTATATAACTGTGCAAATGAATGATTATTATAGCCAAAGAAAGTGTCATTTAGAAATTGATGCAATGGTAGGATTTTTAACAAATAATAGTACAGTTTTTATCCGGAACAGCATCATTCTGACATAACATGAAATGAGCATGAAGAGCTCTATGTGTAGCAATTCCAGATTCACCAGTATTAAAAATGTTATCAACAAAAAGTGTTTACAAGTCATTTATATTTAATGTACATGTATAAAGAAGACTTGGTGTTGAATAAACTACAAGGGTTGAAATGCCATAAAAACCAAACCCACCAACCATTTCAACTGTACAGGGTGTGACAGGAATATCTCCAACATTTTAAACAGTTACTTGTGCAATGCAAGTGAATGTAGGCAAGTGGTAATGATAACTCCATTGAGCTAATATCATACCATTTTTCTATGATAAAAAATTGCTCCTGCTATGAGTGGAAATTCTATTTGGAACAGCATTGTTCTGACATAACATAAAATGATGAAATGCTCAAAGAGTAGCAATCATTGATTCACCAATTTTTAAAAAACATTTCAACAGCATACACTGCTCCAAATCATGATCATAACTGATTGAATCTGGAGGGGGGTTAGACATTTGCTAGATTCACCAGTATTTTAAAAAACAAAGAAAAAAAGCATTTTAACAGCAATCAATGATGTGCACCAGTCCAAACTAGGGTTGTACTTTGTGGGGGTGGGTTTAATGTATATCCACAAAGATGATACTTTAAAATGTGGGTGGTATTTATGTTGCTCCCTATATTATCCCCCTCCTCACCTGATGTAGCATTCTCTATTACATTCGGTTTTGCACTGTTACCCTTACTGAAAGTGAATTCTCTTTTACAATCCAGTGTGGGTTAAATAGAGCAGTGGAGCTCGTTAGGCATATAATTGCAATCCATCTTTGTTATTTGATAATAGGTCAGGTTAGAGAACATTCCATTCTACTGGTGTGAGGTAACCATATACAACTTGTTGCATTTTACTTGGATAGACATTGTCAAATAACTCTCATTGCCTTTGGGTAAGAATTACCCCACCCTCTGACAAACTAATGTTATAGGACACCTCCAAAATATTAGTTCAACTTTATCCAAACTTAGACATTTTTATTCATCAGAAAAGTATTCATTTACTTAGCATTGCCTGATTTAGCAGAAGGTCAGAAGTATAGGTCATTCAGTGAAAATCCAACTCAGTAACAATGGTTTGTAAGCTTAACTTGCTAACCCTTACACCATTCAAGCCCCCTCTCACCTGTTGAGATTATATTGCTGTTATCTATATTATCATTAATGCTAATAATAACCAGCAATGTAGGTATTTTTTTCATGAAGCAAGATAGTATTATAAAGAACTGACTTGGATCTTCACTGGGTGTTCAATATATTTTGATAAACCGAGACTGGTAATTAATTACCTTTTTGAACCTCTTTAATTTCCAAGAAAATTTTTTTGCTGTTCTTATAACCAGTTTTAATTATATTTGTGTTACTCATGTTGCATATCTTAGATTGGAATTGGTTTACAACTGGTTTAAATTCTGAGCTCTCCTTCTCCTTGAATGGTTGTCACACCAAAGTTAAAGAGCTGAATCTGCCCTAATATTTACCCATAGGTAGGATAGAGAGGAGTTGGTCTGGTATTTCTCACCAGGATATTAACGCTATATGAAATGCAAACAGCCTTATACAGGCCTTCAATTTGGGTAGCCGAGTCTACTTATGATGAAAACCCTTAGGTCACAAGCATCTCCCCCAAGAAAATATCTATGTATAAAATATAATTTTACATATAGGATATTTAGTGATTTGTTTTTCAATCCTGAAATAGTAAAACTTTCTCAGTTTGAATGTAAAAATCAATTTTTCTCCTAAACTGCCCAATGACTTGTTAACTAATAATTTGTAACATTTTAAAATGAGCCAGACCTCATTTGTTTGCACACAGTTAAGTGGTTTCAAGTATTGCTACTTATTGGTTATGCACTGTTAAATAGTTTCAAGTATTGCTATCTAACATTAATAATTCAATTTAATATTAACCATTTGTTTACACACAGTTAAGTGGTTTCAAGTATAGTGAATGATTAAACAGTTCTATTTGACCTATGGTAATACCTGTTAGGGTCCTATCTAATCAGGAAGTAATGGCAATGAAGGAGTACTCCATATTCCCCAAAGCTCCAAGACTGGAGCCTCACTATCAGATGCAGTTGAGTGTCATATCCAGGATACTTGTTAGGGTTGGGGGTCTTGCAGGAATGCAGTTGACATATTCTCCAACCCTAGCCGACTGGGCTAAAGCATCTAGTTGTAAAGAGATTATTTAAAACCAAACCCAAAATTATCCTTTCAACTTAACACAAATACCTTGTAGCTGCTGCAGATGCTATTATTATTGTTATCATTCACTATTTCTGGCATTTCCCTTCAGTTATCCAATAAGTCAGACATTTGGCCTCCAGGTTTTTATTATAATCAATTTTCTGTGATTATCTGGGATTTTATCTGGATGAATAGATGGAACCTTCTTTCTATTCGCTTCAATAATCAATTTATCAGGAAGCAAGAAGATATAAAAAATTGAATTATGCTTCAACTGGTGGTGTTTGTTTTTACCTTTCTTTTCTCTCTTTATTAGTACTTTTGGTGTAAACATTGTCAAGTCCCAGAAAATAATTGTCTGCAGACTAAGTGAAAGAATAACAGTTATAGTTGATAGGGGGATGGTTATTGCCTGCTGTTCGAACTTAGTAACTAGTGTGTGTGGGGTGATATTGTTTATTTTTTATTTATTTAGGGTCAAGTCATGCACATTTCTGCAAATCCTTACCCCCAACACATCTGTCCTTAGACTACCAATGCAAATAACTAAATGCATAGCAAATAAAGTATATCAACAGACTCCTGTCATAACAAAACAAAATAAAACTGATTATTTGAATTATCTACTTATCTACCATTATTTAGGTTTAAATCATACTAACAAATTTTAATCCAGTGTATTTATGTAATTCTTCAATGTATTTAGAAACTTGATGACATGTAGCCATATTTTTAAGAGGGGGTATGCGCGCGCGCGCGCGTTTGTACACATTCACACACCTTTTTAATGGATATACATGTTTACTCATATGTAAATCTGATCAAAATAGTCTGTTAGGTTTGGTGTTTACTAGAATTTCTTTATCATAATTGTTATACTTTTTTTTCTTTTTCCCTATTTTTTGTTTGGATGAATGCCAATGACAAAGAAAGCCTTTTTTTTTTTTTTTTTTTTTTTTTTTTTTTTTGAATAGAAAAAGCTGATTATTTTTGCTGGAGTTGTTTGCCTATTGGATGTTGGCTATCAAATGTTAAGGATATTTCCCTCTCTGTCTCCTTATCTCTATCTTTCTATGTCTCTTTCACTTTCTCTGCTTCTCTCTATATCTCTCTCACTATGTTTCTGTGTGTCTTGGGGTCTCTCTCTGCATTTCTATGTCTCTTTCTCTGTATGTCTGACAATTTCTCCATATCTTTGTATTTCTCTCTCTCTCTCTCTCTCTGCATTTCTACATTTCTTTCTATATCTCTTTTTCTGTCTTTCTCTCTATCTTTTTCTCTCTCTATCTTTCTCTGTGTATGTGTCTCTATCTCTCTCCAATGTTTTCTTTTGCTTCATTGTATGACTAAGAAAATTCAAGTTAGTCAAACTTACATATATAGACATTGCCCCTCCTTTTTAATTAAGTACTAAAATTATACTAAATTAAGTACTAAAATAACTCGTTTTTTTTTCCTTTTTAACACTAACATCAATAAAAAAAGAAAATTAGACAAGAAACATAATGTTTCATTGTGATAAAATGACGAAAGAGATTTTAGAATGTTATTTTGACTTGTGGTCTTTCTTCAGATTTTCCACTGATATTCATTGTTTTATATAAGAAAGTGCAATATATATATATATATATATATATATATATATATAATGTGTGTGTGTGTGTATGTATGTATATATTTTGTAAATCTTTGCCATAAAATTTTCTTTTGATTCATTTTCTTCCTTCTCTCTTTTTACAAGTGATAATGAGAATAGAACTTAGAAATTCACCCTTGTTGTTGACACCTAAGCAGGCAATACTGTTATATACTTACATATTCTTATCACTGCTTCTATGCTAACATGTTTTCTTTCACAAACCTTTTACATGCAAATATTCACACTACCTGTGTTTTTTAAAAGCAAAAAATGCACCAAATAGACATGTTATTCAAACTCTTTGCTATACATTTAGCTGTATGTGTGTACGGTGACGTACAATTGATGCTGATATGTGATTAGCCTAACCAAGAAGGAAATGACCTTTTATTATGATTATTATTAATTTTATTTTGTTGTGTTTAATTTTTGAAAATATTTTTATTATTAAAAACTTCAAAATTGATGTTTCAAGCATATTGTGTGCGTGTAGCTGACATGGTACACTTGTTGGCCGAGCAGTCTGATACTAAGTCTAGCGTAAAGTGGGCGGGTTTCGATCCCTGCTTCGAGCGTCGTACGTGTCTAGCCACACTGTTTCGTAGTATCACAACACTTCAGTCTGTCTGTGGATGAGTACACACACACACACACGCACTTGTTAAATTACCTCTGTGCAAAATTAAAAGAAAAACTGAAGAAAAATGTAAATAGTGAGTGGGAAAAGCTAAGTATCTCTTGATATATGATATTGATAAATACATAATAATGCTGTCACTTTTGCCAAATTTATAAATAAGTTACATAAGATGTTATTAAATTTCATAAGATTAGCTTATTTGACTTACGTTTTAGAATAAAACAAATTATACAAATTTCATATTGTAAATAAAATAGTAAACAAAAATTTGTACATAATTCAAATACGCATTTTTTTTTGTGTGTGTGTGTGTGTGTGTATATATATAAGTTAGGATAGTTAAGACATATTCAACAGAACTTGGTGGTTGTCAGTTTATGCAATCATGTGACCAAGTTAGAAAGATATTCAACTTAGTCTGATGATCATTTAAACAAGAAACTGACAGTTACCAAAAATCAATGTTTAATAGAAACAGAAATTCAGACAAAATTTATTCAATTTTATTTTTACTTAGATATATTTACTTAAATTTTCTTTCACAAGAAAATATTTTATGACAGAAAATTAAGGTAAATAAATTGGCTATTCTGGTTAAAATGTCTTCATCCCGAATCGAAAGTTAATCTAAAAAAATTAAAAAAAAAAAAAAAAAAAAAAAAAAAAACCTTTTTGAAAAATTTACCTAAACTCAAGGAAGCAAGCTACTTTTCTTGTTGAAACTACTGCTTAAATTCTGGATATGATATTCATTTAGCATAATATGGTAAGCAAGCATCTATTAATGACAAGGACCAGACATTCTATAAAAAGACCTACACCATATCTGTCAATTCTGATGGAAAGACTGTTTTGCCAGAATCAGAAGGTTGATTCAGTAATTTTTCAATATTTCTCTTGGAAATTTGTCAGAACATTTCAAAAACTAAGTCTACTAACCAATTGGATGTTTTGCTAATAAAGTAATACATGGTAGGAACAAATCGGCTTATAAGATCAAAGACAGTAGTGTGTGTGTGTGTAATCGTAATAATAGTGAATACATTCTCTGCAAAGACACTGTTATTTTTTTCTTTCTTTTAAAGGTTGATGTAAGTAGATAGTAAAAGTTGAGAAACCCAAGGAACATAATAATAATAGGTTTTCTATTTTGTCATCCTCTTAAGATGCATCTTAAGTAAGCCATTTAAATTCATTTTTTTTATGTATCACTTGTGCATGACTGACTGATGTGTGTGTGAAAAATGGAATGGTCAGAATGGTGTCAGGAGAAAGAGTTTAATTAGATAAACACTTATATTTTATGTTTGAACTGTTCAGGTTATTGTCACTTAATGTTTTACTACATGTAAACAAATACAAGGAAACTTATTTTCAAAGAACTAGTTTTACAGAAACACTTGTAACTGTTATCATCAGAAGAAATTAACCCATAGACCTGAATTGAAACTCTGGGCAAGTCTGTTGGCATTTCGTACAGTACTAATACCAATGAGGAAAGTATGAATCTATTATCCCCCAGCTACTGGTAAATAGTAGGGAACTTTGGTATGGCTACCAGTGTAGGAAAAGGGAAACTCAGAATTCAAACCAGTTGTACTCTGAAAATTGATCTGGAGTTGTATTCAGCCCATGATTGGAGGGTTTTGAGAAAATACATATTCTGTAGAATAGTAGGTTTTTCCAAATTCTGAAAATGAGAATTTGGTAAGGTTTGAGATATGACATGGATGTGTTTTCCAAATAAAATTTAAGTACATTTATGAAATGTTTTGGTTACTATCATATTTTTGGCAAAGGCTTTTTTAAATTTTATTTTTGTGGGAGATATGTATTTTATCTTCTGAGTTGTATATATTTATCTAACCCATCTATCTTAGGCCGGATGTAACACAAGGTCAATTTTTCATCAATTAAGCTGGTTTTCCTTCTTCTAGACTGGTTGTCTAACCAAGTTTAAAAAAACAATCTAATCTTTCATACTATTTACCTATAGTTGGGTGAAGAAGTGATAGATTCATGCCTTTTCCCAAGGTTGTTAGTGTGAAGTGAAATGCAAATAGCCTTGTACAGGATGTGAACACTGGTTTCCAATTTAATTTTTTCTGAGCTGTATAGTGTGTTCATTTTCTTGATTTTTTTTATTCATTTTAAAAAAATTTCATTGTTTTATTTATCCATCTTGAATAATATATCTGACTAATATTGAATTTTTTTATTTATCTTTGTAGGTAAGTTGTGTACTGAAATAAACTTGAAAACGGATGTAAGTTGCATTTTGTCTATTGGAAGCTGCAAGGATGTTGGGGTAATGTTGGTTGATAAATTCCATTTGATAAGGCTGTTCAGAGGAAGGAAGATTTTAGAAGATTACTTTGTTGGCAGCAAGATATGGGAGGATTTTTCTTATTTCTTTAAATCAGAAAATGTTGTGAGAGGTGGCAAAGGTGGGGGAAGCAGGTTGTTTTCTGAGTGATAGTCTCTATATTAATCACCGCAAACAGAATTGACACAAATGTTAGCTTTTATTCTGAGAATTATTGTAGAGTTGACATAATCAGAATTTATAGACTTTCTTTGATATTTTATCTATTCTGAGCCTTCACACACACACATATTTAAATTTTATATTTGTAAGTGCACAGATGTTACTGTATGCAATATATTTCTCTTACATGTGCATATGAAGGTTGGATCAATAAATGAGTAGCTTGAATGTGATTATTAGCTGAATATTGATCTGAGATTTTCAATGCATGATCTTCAATCTCTGATTAATGTTTGCCACTGAATTAAGTGTATTGCCCAGGAAGGAAGTTATATTGAAAATAAATATTTATTGTGTAAAACAAATGCTTATTTCTTATTAGGTTCTAAGACTTATTGATGTGGTGCGTGTGTGTAATATATATATATAATACTCTCAGACTTACTGATAAAAGTGTGTGTGTGTATATATATATATAAGTGTACTCTCTTATTTTTTTTTTTTTTTTTTTTTTATTATAAAGAAATAATTTTTTTCTGAACCAAAGAGAATTTTATTACTTGTGAAACAAAAAACATTGACACCAAACCCTACACCATTGGAACTCTAACCAAAAGTACACTCTCAAAAATGAATCCCCCCCCTACTTATATATGTCTCCATTTTTTAATTTTTTTGTCTGTGTTAAAAATCTGGAGTGTCTAATTTTTTTTACCCTATGAGTTATGCATGCATATGCTTTCAAACACATGTACATAGTATCAATATTAAAACTTTTTTTTACATAATTTATAAAAATTACTACTCCCCATGGTCAATATTAGATTTTATTTTCTGTGTATATGTGTGTGATTTTATTTTCTTCCTATTTTTAAGAAAACTTTCTCATTGAATGTTTTTGTATAATAGATTAAAGATACTGCTGTTTATTTTGGATACTCTGTGTGTGTGTGTTTTTTTTTTTTTTTTTTTTTTTTTTTGTACTTATCTTTTCAAGTGCTTTCCGGATTGTTAGCAATTATATTGACTAATGTCTCATCTGTCTTAATTGATTTCTCTGAATTCACTGCTAAATTTAGAATATCAGTTTTAGTCCAGCTTCAAAAAATGGGTCAAAATACTTAGAGGAATTAGCTCTGGAGTGAGGAACCTTTTCAAGGCAACATTGATATTTATTGCCTACTCATAAAGCTATGCGAAAATTCTTAGTAATTTTTTATTTTACAAAATCTAAAGTTTAAACATTTAATTCATATATACTCAGAAGAATTTTTTTTTTTTTTGTTTTTTTTTTGTTGGATATGCTAAATTATGCTCTGTGTACAATGTTTTAAGGATTAGAATGTAATTTGACTGTGACACTGGTATACCAGTGAGTGAAAAGATTAAACGATGAAGCTCTTTACTAACTGTTTAGTAGGAAGGAAGTTCTTGTAACATAATGGTTAAAATGCTGGACTGAGGCCTGGAAGTAAGTGTGTTTGAACTCCAGTTGCTTTACATTCACTGCTGGACTAATACCCTTTAGAGAGGTATGACCTACTTATCTCTCTCTCTCTCCCCTCCAGTCATGGGTGAGTATCACTGCTGTTCTTCTGCAAACATGGCTTTGGCATTAAATAACTCAATTAAACAAAGAAACCAAACTGTTTTGATAATTTTTGAGATATTTGGGAGGAGGGTGGAAGGAGGGAGCATTCAGATCTTAAGCTTGTGTGGGTGCTCAGTGTTAATTGGTTGTTCCACAAGGATGTGTAAAGCAACACTTAATGATTCAAAAGGCTGCATCTTTCCCATCAATGGATTTGTAATATGATAAAACTATTTAAAGAAAAGTAAATTGCAAGCTGTTCCAATAAACTACTTGCTTACAAGTCATATTTACAAAACAAAAAAAAAATTTGGTTTTAAATAACCCATAAGAAGTGATATGCCATTAAACAAAATTATCAGACAAGTAGTAGTTAGTTATTGTCGTTTAAGTCACTTCCCATATGAGCCAACCTTATTCATTTATCTCTTATGATACCAGCAGTTCTTTCAAATCGAATCATTTGATAAAGTAAATTTAAAGAAATAAATACCTCTTATGTTTTTGTCAAATAAAAGTCTAAGCAAGTATTGTAGTAGTGTTTCTTTCTTCATATGTCAAATGGTTTCATGGAGGTAGAGTTGTTTGAAGCATTTTGTTCTTTCCCTGTGGGAAGCTGAAGAAAAAGGTTGGAATGATGAATTACTTGAGGTGGAGGAAGGAGTTGTTAGATCATCATCCCCATGGTTACTCATATGAACTCTGAAAGGGGAAGGAGTTAAGTGCCCTCTTTTCATTTATTTATTCATTTTTTTTTACTCTCTCTTCAACTTTCTTTCTCTCTCTCTCTCTCTCTCTCTCTCTCAACATCTCTATCTCTTTTTCTCTCTTTAAACATCTTTATATATCAGCCTTTTTCACTCACCTTTATTCTCTCTTTCCTTCTCACCCATGTTTATTCTCTCTCTTTCTTTCTCATTTTTTTCTCTTTGCCTTTATCTATCTATCTATCTATCTCTCTTTCTCTCTGGCACATATATTTATTATTCTTTCTCTATAATCTTTTTTCCGAGTAAATTGTGGATATTGGATCTTATTTTGCATTTTCCTCTGCACTTGCTAGAACAGCAGACCACCCCCAACACTGCAGCAGCCAAATGTTGATGTATAGCCCATCTGCACTCTGCTACCTGATTTCTGGAGAGCAGGGATAGCAGAGACTTAGTCTCCTTCCCCAACACCACCTCTATTTACTGCCCTTGCTCTTTACTGCTTGATGGCTCTTTACAGATTGGCTATTCATCCAGTGAATAACAGAGAAATTCAACACCTGGGTAAGAAAAAGAGACCAGGCTGGGGGTGCTGAAGAGAAATATCAAACACATGTTGAAAGTCTTCAAACAAAGCCAACCAGTTTTTGGAGTTTTTTTGTTTTTTCCTTTCCACCTCCCATATTTTTAACTATTAGAGTAAAACAACAACAACCAAAAAAAAAAAAAAGTTTTCAATAGAAAGTTAACATCAATATAGTTTCATAAAACTATCTCTTGTGGCATATTATTATTATTGTGTCATTATTGAATTTACAAATGGCTTATTAAATAGCAATATGTGTGGCTTAATTTTAAAAAAAAATTGTAAATGATGCAAATGTAAATTTCACATGTTCAAAATCAACTTTTATACTTTTTTTTGCCTCAAAGTATAAAATATTTTTCCAGCAAGTAGACTAAAACTATACAATAAATTTCATTGCAATGTAATCATTCAATAACCTGACATAAAATTTTTAAAGAGGGACCTATGGTTGCAAATTTTAACATGTCTTTTCCTACATTTGTGTCTGAATCAGTTCACCTCCTACCTGGTATATTCAAGGTGAGGGTGTGGTACTATTTCATCTGGAGTATAATTATACTAATGATTTTAGCTTCCTTAAATTAGTCTTATTAAATCTTTAATATCTAAAATTAATTCCATACTTAGATCTGTTATAAATTATAAACTTGTGTACGAGTCCTCTTACTACTTTTTTTCTATTGATCAATTATGGTTTTTTTTTTTTTTTTTAAGCTAACTGTATGTATTTACCTCCCCTGTTCCCGGCGGCCATTGGGAAGAGGCAACATGAGGTCAATTTTTGAAGTAGAATAAAGGTGGTTTGAATTCAGTGTTTTTTCCTTTTAGGCTGGTTGTCTAACCAAGGCTAAAGAACCTGCCCTGCCCTACTATTTATCCATAGCTAGTAGGGAGGATAAATAGATTCATGCCTTTTTCCAAGGGCATTAGTATGAAATGTAAACAGCCTTGTCCAGGATTGGAACTTGAGTCAGTGATTCCATTTCCTATGTTCATAACCATTATGCTAAAAGTGTTTGTTACTTTGTGTATGTCTGCCATTTATTTTATTTATTTTATTTTGTGCATTTTTTATAATGCATCATTCAACTTTCTACGTTTAGCTCTTATTTGAGAACATCACATAAATTAGATGTTGAAATTTATTACCTATGAAAGCAAGAAAGTATTTTTCTCAATCAAATCAATAAGATTCAAATTACTCTGAGTACAAGAGCCGTTCAGAAAGTTCTAAGCCCTACCCAGAAAGAAAAGCTGTACCTGAACAATAACTTTGTATAAAACTAGAAAAAACTAATTTGAATTTTTCTCGTCATAAAACTATCTCTCTCTCTTAGCATCTTTATATATATCTCTCTCTTAGCATCTTTATATATATCTCTCTCTTAGCATCTTTATATATATCTCTCTCTTAGCATCTTTATATATATCTCTCTCTTAGCATCTTTATATATATCTCTCTCTTAGCATCTTTATATATATCTCTCTCTTAGCATCTTTATATATATCTCTCTCTTAGCATCTTTATATATATATCTCTCTTAGCATCTTTATATATATCTCTCTCTCTTAGCATCTTTATATATATCTCTCTCTCTTAGCATCTTTATATATATATCTCTCTCTTAGCATCTTTATATATATCTCTCTCTCTTAGCATCTTTATATATATATCTCTCTCTCTTAGCATCTTTATATATATATATCTCTCTCTCTTAGCATCTTTATATATATATCTCTCTCTCTTAGCATCTTTATATATATCTCTCTCTTAGCATCTTTATATATAAAGTTATAGTGTGTTGCCTCAACACAAATGTTCAGCTAGGGTTCTTCTTTCTGGATGAGGCTTAGAACTTTTTGAATGACACTCCCAGAATCTAAAAGTCCACAAGAAATCCTCAATCTTACCTTTAAGGCAGATGACAGGTGAAAACTGAATCCACAATATCAAAATGATTCACTAGATTTGAATGAGTCCTCATAAACTTGTTTGGTTGTGGTGACGCTACTCATGTAGCATGAATAACCTGATGTGGCCTATCCCTCTCCAAGTCTACAACTAGTTTGGATTCAAAGTTTACCTTCTTGTCCAATTTCCATACCAAGACCTATTTATTCATAGTTGGAGGGAGAATGGTTGGTTCATATCTTTCTCAAGATGTGAAATGTAAGCAGCTTCAGGATTTGAATGATTGATTCAATGAACATTCAGATAACAGATAATACAATTTAAATTTGGGATTAGGTTTTTTTAACTACAGAATGGACTAATTTTACATTGGTATAAGGTCATAGCATTGAAGTCTGTGTGAGGATTGTACAATATGTTGCACAAGTGCTCTAACCATTGGTCTATAGTTAATACTTTTAAGGTTGGGGAGATATTTCTTTGTTCATGTGTTCATGAATTTGACAACTGATGTGATGAAAGTTCCTTTGTTCTGGTTTGCCTTTGTGGTAAGGATTGTCCACACCTAGGCACCAGAAACAAACATGAGACCTTTTTTGTTCTGATTCATACAGGCAAGACTAAATCTACAAATTCCTAAGGTGTGTCAAAAGATTTTGAATTTAAATCTGCAAAAAGGAAATTCCATTCCATTTCTTTTATTAAAGTGATTTCTCTCATTGCTATCGAATTCTTCACTGTATATGTATTTAAAAAAGACAGACAGAAAAAATAATAACCACACAAATTGCTAAAATTAAAGAGACTATTAAACTTGTACTTTTGATCACCAATCTATAAGTATACATAAATATATCGAGTAATACAATACTTTATGATGTGAGGATATGGAAAGACTGAAAATTTTTTTTGTTGATATTATTTGTCCATATTTTAAAAAATATATTCTTATTGTTTACTCATAAGTTCTCTGGCAGTTAGATTGTGAGAAATAGCATTCTTTTGTCTCCAATGTCCCTACCCCTAAATCTTAATATCTCTCCCAATATCTCTCCCAATGGTGTCAAGAGATTTCTAGAATTTTGTTCCACACAAGTTCCAGGATATTTATATCTGTCAGAAAGATCAAGTTGTTAATGAACTTTACAAATGTCTGTTGGTTGGCTGGCTGGCTGATTAGTTCCTCTCTTTGTCTGTCTGTGTATCTGTCTGGCAAGTTCTCTTGGTGTCCTAGAAAAATAAATAGGTGGGTAGTGAAGGTGGGAAAACTTTCATCAGTCAGAAAGAAAATCTGATGGCTTTGTTATTAGTCCTTTTTTTCTTCTTCACTTTGTTTCTTAGAAACTGTTAGAAAAAAAATAATGAAACTTTTTTTTTATTTGTTTCTCCCCCCCCATTTTTCTTTACTGACTTTTTCCCCATTCATTCACTTATACATGTTTTCTCTCTCTCTCTCTCACACCATCTCCTCCTCAAAAATTTTAATGAGTAGAAAATTACTTAGAAAATTGACCAAAAGCATCTAAATAGCCATCTCCTTCTCAACAAGACTCTTAACAAAATCATCCTATTATGTATCTACTCAAGATTAGTAATGAGAATTTTATGTACACACATACACAAATGAAAGAGTCCCTGTGGCACAGTGGTTGACATGCTGTACTGCAACAACATTGAGTTCAAACTCCAGTCATGCTATTATCTTCACTTTTTGACTAATGCCCTTGGTAAAGGTATAGAACCCCTTTAGCTATGGGTTAAATAATATCATTGATGTTCTTCTACATGAATGGCTTTGACATAAAATAAACCTTGAAAGTTGAGAGATATATATATATAAGCCAAAACCATATGTATTTATAGATATACACACACAGCAAGAAGAGGTGCTTGTTTGTGGTGTAATGTATATTATAAGAAATGGATGTGGCAACTCAAGTTCAAGTCCTGGATGAGTTGATAGCATTTCACATACAGCTAATAACCCTTGGGAAAAGTATGGATTCTACCATTCTCCTTCCAGCTATGGGTAAAATAGTAGGAGAGACTAGGCTTTTTAACCTTGGTATGGCAATCAATCTGAATTCAAACCTGTTAAACTCAAAAAAATTGACCTTGTGTCACATTCTGCTCATGTAGAGGGGTTAGTAAATACATAGATAGTATGTTGATTATTCTGTGATTTCATGAAAAATTAACTTGGATATCAATACTATAAAAATAAACTTTGTGTATATGCATATGAAAGAAACTCTTTGGAGTAATGACATTGTCTTTCAACAAAAACGAAGGTTTAATTGAAAATTTGAAGTAGACATTTAGATAATGTGTAGGTTTTAAGTTGATACATGATGGCTGCATTGATATTTAGATCCAGGAATTCAGATTTAAGAGGCCAGTGAACTTGAACTCTGAATGGTGAGCGTGTGTGTGTGTGTGTGTGATTGATAGTCACTACAAAATTACTTTTTCAGATACCAACTAAATTTTAACTTCAGAAAAAGTTTGGTGTTGAAACACTATTTTAAAATCTAACATTAGGTTTGAAGTAATTTCACTTCTCTTGTTGTAGGGATTAGAAAAAATTTAGTTCTATTAAACGTTACCTGTCAAGATTTCTCTACTTGATGGTGATTTTTAAGGGTTACTTACATACACACACACACACACACACACAGTATTGATTGATTTTGATTTTTATGCAAAAAAATTAGTGTTGATCTATACATGAGTAGTAACTTAACAGTTGAAATTCGAGTATAATGGGAAGGCTTAGAAGCAAAATAAAATTAATTTCATAGGTTTATGATTTCATGACTCTAAATCAAGGGTAAACTTGGACATAAACAGTGTTTGTATGGTTTAGTTTCTTTAAACCATTGTATATCAACCTTCACAGATTATTTGATACCAGACATCCTTGTTGAAAGACAGTACTGGTACTATTTAACTCGTATCTGAGGAAGAAAAGGAACATACTTTTTTTAGGGGTCTGAAAGTGAAGATAATAATATAACTGCTATCAGAACACACTATGGTGTTGCAGTTCAACACTTCAGCCATTACACTACAGGTATTTCCTCTGTGTGTGTATTTTTAATGTTTGCCAATGGCTCTGGAGACCAGGATTCATCCCAGGTTGAGTCATACTAAAGACTCAAAAAAAAAAAAAAAAAAAAAAATGGTTCTTGATACTTCCTTGCTTAACACTCAGCATTATAAGGTATGTCATCAAGAATAAAGTTGAGCAATCCTGGGAAAAGAGCAATGCTCTCCCCTACACCTTGATGTGGTAGCTATTGAAAAGAAAGCTTTCGGGTTACCTTTGGCTATGGTTGCCAACTTTACCTATGTGTGAAAAACACATGCAATACTCAGCTGCTAACCAGGGGTGATACCACAGTTTTGGTGGCTTAGGTGGTATTGCCACCCCTGGCGCCACCAGACAGGGTATGAAGATAAACAGAACAAAAGTTCCTCTTTGTAGCTTAAGTTGGTAATGGTGTTAAAGGTGTTTGCTTTCAGATGTTAATGATGTTTTCGTAAAAAGTTATTAATGATCATTCATATAATGTACACACTTGATTTACGCATGTTATACCATAGCTTTGCATGCATTTTGCTTTGATGTTTTGATTGCAACCAAATCATTCCCATTGTTCACGGGTCCACTCTGTCCTGGAGTGGTAGCACCTGAAAGGGTCCTGTCTATTGATGAAATAGAGGTCTTTGATTTTTAAACTGTGTGCAAATAAATGACTTAGGTTAAATTGAATTGTTAGAAATAGAACTGTTTGATCATTTGTGTAAATGAATGATTGATGTTAAATTGACTTTTCATGATACATAGCAATACTTGGAACAATTCAATTGTATGCTAACAAATGTATAAGATTGAATAAAATCATCAATGTTGTATAGTGATTCTTTAGCTGTATGCCTAAATTAAATTGTTAGTCTTATGTAGCGATGCTTGAAATGATTTAACTAAGTGCAAACAAATGATTAATACTGAATTTTTCTATTCATGTTAGAATATCTGGAACCATCTTTGTGGAAAGAATACTAATACTTGTGTGCAAAGAAATGAGCTCTGACTCATGTAAAAATAAGATTACCTACAAACTATTTATTGACTTACAAATCTTATGCATAATCCTTTAACTGGATACAAACAAATGAGCTCTGGTTTGTTTAAAAATATCATCTACAAACTATGCATTCACAAATCATATATAATATGTATAAAGAGCATTTGGCATTAAATAACCCACAATGATTGATATGCTATAAAACCCAACCAATTCAGGTATACTAGAAGCTATGAGATTTTTTAGCTTGCCCCTGTATCTGAGATATAGATGTCCAACGTTTTTTTTTCCTCATGAAGCTGGCTCTCTCTCTCTCTCTCTCTCTCTCTCACATATATACACACAATCTATGCAAATTACCTAGGTGTTTAATGATATGCAAAGTATCTGTTGAGGAGCAAGTCTGCCTCTTAAATCATGTTGGTCAGAAGTAACTATTTTGGTCTATAAGCTGATGACAACAATAATGCCAGATGTATCAGAAGTTGTAAGATAAAAATGTGGGGGGGGGTGAGGTCATCATATTGATATATTTAGGCTGTTTATGCTTCTTTCAGATATTTAATATCAACACACTAAACTGAAATTATAAGTTTTTTTTTTTTTTTTTTTTTTTTTTTTTTTTTTTTTGTGTGTGTGTGTCTCTATTTATTTTGCATATATCACTTATGATCTCTTTTGTAGTGATAAAAAATGCAACATGAGATGGTTTAGTTTACTTGCTTGAAAACTGATTCCTCACAGGGAAGTTATTGTACTCACTTCTGATGACAGCTACCTTCTGAGGAATTTCTTGCGTCTAATATATATATATATATATATAAAGTTGGCAACTGTAGTGGTGGGTGGCCCCAAGTTTCCCTTTTTGATAGCTACTACACGGAGGTGTAATGGAGGGCGCTACTTCTTTCCCGGGATTGCTCCACTTTACCCTTGATCCGTACATTATAACGCTGAATGTTAAGCAAGGAGCCATCAAGTACCATTTTTGAGTCTTTGGTATGACTCGACCTGGGATTGAACCTCAATCTCCCGGACCATTGGCAAACACACTACTCATTAGTCCAATGGCCCGGACATTGGCATAATGGTTAGTGTTCGCCAATAGCCCGGGAGAACTGGGTTCAATCCTAGCTCAAGTTATACCAAAGACTCAAAAGATGTTACTTGATGCCTCCTTGCTTAACACCCAGTGTTATAAGGTAAGGATCAAGGGTAAAGTGCAGGAATCCAGGGAATGGAGTAGCACCCTCCCCTACAATTTGATGTTGTAGCTATTGAAAAGGGACCCTTTGGATCACCCTTGACTAATGTCACCAACTTATATATATAAAGGGAATTAAAGATTAAGTGTCTCATTTTTGTGGACAACTAGAATATTTATTGACATTGACAAGCCTCCTCGTCAGGGAATCTTCATGGATCAGTTAATTTTTGTAAAAATTAAAATAAGTATAACCGACATAGATATTTATAAGTTAGGATAGCATAAACACAGTCAGTCGCATTTGGTGACTGTCAGTTTCTCACCTATGTGATCATTGGTTGGTCTAATGACTCTGATATTCTAACTTAAATCCATCACTGATATTGAGCGCCTTTTTATCAAGATTGCTTACTGTATTACATTACATTTTATATATATATATATATATATATATATATATATATATATATATATATATATATATAAAGTGATTAGTAAGGTAATCTTGGATATTATTATTATTATGAATATGATCTTCATGTGGTACAAGTTGTCTGTGTTGACAATTAACACACATGTAATTGCTTGTATCATCAGATGTGAATATATTGTTGAGTGATGTCCAGTCAGTGTTGAAAATGGTTTATAACAGCCTTCTCATAATTGTCGACAGATTATAAGACAGCACACCATATATGAATGTTTTGGAGACCTGAATGAGGCTGTTTGTATTTCATATAGCACTGATATCCTTGGGAAAGGTATGAAACGATCAATTCTCCTTCCAGCTTTAGCTAAAATAGTAGGACAGACTGGGCTCTTTAACCTTGGTATGGCAACCAGTCTAGGAGAAGGAAAACTCAGAATTCTGACTTGTTAAACTCTACTTAAAAATTAACTGTCTTCTTCTGCTTGTGTGGAAGTGGGTTGATAAGTGTATGCATATATATATATATATATATATATATATAATCAATTCAGTCTGTCTCCGCATACCAACATGTGTATATGTAAAGAGATTTTGGCAGGTGATGATTTTTCTTTTTTGTTGATGGTCACATCATATCTATTATGTCTCTCTCTGCATGTGTTTTGTCTGTATCATGAACAAAACAGATTTTTCTTTTTTATTCAATTCATTTTCTCCCTATCAAATGAAAAGCACCCTCTCCTTTCCCTCCTTCTCTCCCTCATTTCTGCTTTCCTTTCCTTTTTTTTTTTTTTTTCCTACCCCCCCTTGTTTTTCTCTCAACACAAAAGAATGACACACACTCACTCAAACTGCAATTAAACACTTAGTTCTTTTTTTTTTTTTGCTTTCTTTTTCTGTGTGTGTGTGTGTGTATATGCACACACTTCTTTCTCTCATTCAGCCAAACACTGCTTCTTTCAGTTTCAAAGAAAGAAAATACAAGTTTTCATCTTGTGTATTGTTTATTATTATTATTATTATTATTATTATCCTTCTTCTTTAATTTGCTCCCAATGTCAGCAGAGGAAAAGAATTAGATTAGATGTTTTCTTTGGCACCAAGACAATCTACAAGACAGACACCAGGGAAACACATGACTAGTAATGCAAGTGTTTGTACCAGTATATAACAAAAAGAAAAAGAAAAAACATTACTATCACTAACATCTCGTGAGTAATTGTAAGAATATTTTATTTATATGAAGGATGTCGTTGGTAATAATAATTACAGAACTTACATGTGTGTGTGAAAAACATATATATATATATATAGTGGGATATTGTTATTAATTATACTATTATATAATGTTGTCTTTATTGACAAGTGACAAAAATAATCAAAACTAATGACACTAAAAAGAAATGTACTTTTTTTTCTTTTTATATCAAGTCTGACAAAGCTAAGAAAAGGTTTGTGTTTTTTCAATCATGATATCACCAACACTAATAAAGAATGTAAACATGAATGTTATTAATCAGATGTCTTCTCTTAAGAAGCAATGGTCTGTAAGCTATAGTTTCAATGATTATTATTCCATTTATAGCTTAGTAAATATTGTATTTGCTGGCATATGATAAGAATAATAAGATGCATGGTTTACAAAGTTATTTGCTAAGATGGTGGTAGGGGGGTATTGCATCCAATGTGGTTTATCCAATACCTAGTCAGTATTAGATTTTCTATAATATTTGCATAGTTTTTTTTATTTTGTTTTATTATTTTATTGAAATGTGCATCTTGTATGCTGGCAATTACAGTACTTTACTTCACTTCACTAACATTTGTCTGTCTCTTTCTGATGAAAATTAAGGAGAAAGAGCTGAGTTTAGTTAATAAACAGTGAAAGTGTCTTAGAAGGAGGAATGGCATAGGAAAGAATGTATATGTATTTACCACCCTCGGCTTGAGCAGAACATGACACTTGGTTTTTTTTTTTTTTTTTTTTTTTTTAATCAATTTTCCTTTTCATTGACTGGTTGACATACCAAAAGTAAAGAACTTAGTCTGCCCTATTATTTACCCAAGCCTGTAAAGAGAATAGTTGGAAGAAGGATATTTGTGCTTTAAGAAATGCTAACAGCCTTATCCAGGATTTGAACTCGGGTTGCTTTAACCATTTTCTACAACAACAGCTATTTTCCCCATATATCATAACAACACTCTATGTGAGCTTTTTGCACCAGTTTTCGTTGAAGACTGAGTGAAAGCAAGTCTCCAGGGCTCTTCTGAGTATTCTAACAAATTTTAACAGTGCTGTGGTCTGGGTTGTCTTGATTCTTCTTCTGATCTCCAGTTTCTCTTTCGGGACATTGGTGACTGTTCTGAGTGTACCAACTACAATTGATATTCTTGTTTTTCTTTTCTTATAATTCTCTTTCTTTTTCCACCTCATATTTTTTCCTTTTTCTGTCTCTATTTTTCTTTGTAAAATTATCTGCAGTAGCAGCTATAATAATAATAAATAATAATAAACAAGATTGATGTAAACATTGTTGTTGCATAAACAATTCTAAATTTAACATGAAGAATGTTTATACAAAAAATAACTTTCATGAAAATCTTTTTTTTTTTTTTTTTTTTTTTTTAATCATATGTTGAGAACCTTATTGGAAAGCTTGTTTTCTTTTTAGCTTTTCTTTTTATGTATAATAATAATAATGAAACTCTTCTCACTTGAAGTCATCTTTGCTCGCCATTTCTGCTGTGTCAAGCTTCCTGATTTGTCTGGGCTAGAAACAAAATAGAAGAAACTAAGACATTGGTTTTAAGGCTTTGTCCATAAAATTCACCATGTTGTTTTAGTCTAGTAAATCTACCATTTATATCTGTGTTTCCAATACTTTGGGAGAAATTTGGAGCACTTTCTTGGCATCCAGTCCTAAAGAACATCTGATTGTGTGTGTGTGTGTGTGTGTGTGTGTGTGTGTCCTAGATATAGTCAATCGATGACCCCCCCCCATTCGCTTACATAGTGACCTACCAAGTAGATTCTTCACATCAGCTGGATATGTCAACTTCTCTCCTGGTCTCTCTCTTTCTTTCTCTCTCTCTCTTTTTTTTTCTTTTAGAGCACTGTTTTATGGTGAAGCAACATTAAATACCCAGTGAGTGTCAAACTCACTATACAACTGGGTGTGATAGAAATACATCCCATATTTCAAATTTTTACCTTTGTGGTGCAGGTGAACTCAGGCAAGTGATAATGGTAGCTCAATCTAGCTAATGTCTTACCATTTTTTTTTTTTTTTTTTTTTTAATCAGTTATATTATGCCTTGAACTGGTACACTTGATGCATTTTTAGTTGTATTTTTAAGACTGGTGAATCTGCAATTAAACTGTGAACTTTTAGTGTTCAGTTCATTTTATGATGAAATGCTGCTGTTCTAGATAGAAAATTAACACTGCTATGGGTTGAAAACCCTATCCAGAGCAGCATTATTCCAAGCCATGATTGTAACTGTGAGGGTATCTGGAAAAATACAAAAAACATTTGCTTGATGGATCTACCATTGCCATTTGCCTAAATTCACTTGGACCTCACAGGTGATAGTTTAAAATTTGGGAGGTATTTCTGTTGCACCCTGTAATAAGTCTGAGACTGGAGGGAGGAGAGAATCTAGTTTTAACATCCTATAGGGAATTAGACAAAAGAAACCAAATGAAATGGTCTTGTATTTATTTGCTTGATAAATACATTAATATAAATGAAATTAAAAAAAGGCTTTTTAGTTTGTTTGAAGTAAAATTTCTCAAATCTTTGTACTCACACGCCCATCATTATAAGAGTGACAAAAAAAAAAGCTGATGTTTTATGAAATGAGTTATTGATTAATCTAAAAAATCTTATTACTTGTGATAACACATTCCCATATGTCTTATTTTAAAGTAACACTAAAATTTTATTTCTATTTCATAAAACAATATTTTTCACTTTTTTTTTTCTTTTAGTGTTTTTACAGATTTGAGTGTATGTAAAATGAAATCGGATAGATATCGAATTACACAATAAGTATCTGTAGTCAGTCTCTCTCTTAAATCATGTTGGTCAGAAATAGCTATTTGCTCTATAATTTTGAGATAATTTTTTGCTAAGAGTTAACATTTATTAAAAGGAATATTAAAATATGATTTTTTTTTTTTAAGCTGAATTATTTTACTCCTTTGAGAGTTTTCACATCTGCTGATGGTTTTTCACTGGAGTCTAAGTGACAACATCATATCTCTTCAAATCTCCAGGATTCTTCTCAGTATTCTGGTTGTTCTTCACAAAGTTGTAGTCTGGATGGTCTCCATTTATCATATTTCCTAGTTTTTCAATTCCTTTATCAATCCTTTGGGGATTGTTCTGGGTGCACCTTTTACAGTTAATATTATTTGTGAGTTTTCCACACCAGTTTTAATTGGTGGTCTTTCACTGAAACTCAAGTGACAGCAATTCTTAAGTGTTTGGGACACTTCTGAGTATTCTAATGATACTGTGGTCTTAATGGTCTTTTCCCCTGATCTCAAATTCCCTCTGTCCAGACCTTTTGGATACCATCCCAAGCTCACTAACTACAATTGGTATCACTGTTACCCTAATATTCTGTAGCCTTTTTAGCTCTCGAGCAGGAAGCAAGTCATTATTTAATGATATTTTGCACAAACAATTTTGTGAATTGGACATCAAGCTGACTATTACAATTTAATTTCATATCATTTGGTTGTATAATTTAACTGATTTTAAATGATTTGCAACATTTGGTTGTTACCCTGCAATTGTCTTAAGCTCAAGGATACTAAAAAGCCATTATGTAACAATAAATCCTGGGTTGTATATGAACTAATATGAAAAGTTCAATGTGAATAAAAACAATTGAAAAATGAATCTCTGATCAAATGCCCTGGAAAATATTGGTTATAAAAATGGTTTTACTGTGAGTATTACAAATTGACTTGGTTGTATCTTGCTTGTGGTAGAGGAGTTTGGTGAATTATATATTGTTGGACATATCTTTGATTAATTTTAATGACATATCAACTCATCTAGGGTTATTTTGTGCCTAGAGTTTAAGAAATTACCTTCATTTTATGGTTATATTTACATTTTTGTATAGTTGTTTCATACGAGTTTTTATTATACAGTTGTGATATCAAATATTCTTATCTTATACAAATAATTTGCATTCAATTGTACGGTTTCAAGTATTCCTATCAAGTACTAATAATTTATACACAATTTATGATTTCAAGTAACTTTCTATTTAATTCATTTGTTTGCATACAGTTATATGGTTTCAAGTAACTAACGATTATCCTTTGTAAACAATTATAGCTTCAACTAACTATTCTTAATACAAAAATAAAACTGGATTTCTTCCAAGCTGTAGCAGTATCAATACTACTATATGGATGCACAACATGGATATAAACAAAATGCATAGAGAAAAGGCCTGATGGAAACTACACAAGAACACTGCTTTTTTGAACAAATCCTGGAAGTGACCTACTTCAAAAGAACAGTTGTATGGCCACCTACCTCTCATCTCATAAACCATCTTAGGGCACTACTGGAGAAGTAAGGACAAACTCATAAATGACATTCTTTCATGGATTTTTACTCATCAGCACCAGTGTTAGCTGACCAGCAAAGACTTACTTACATCAGCTCTGTGCAGACACTGGATGTTGTCTAGAAGACCTAACAGGAGTGATGGCTGATTGAGAGAGAGAGAGAGAGGAAACTCTATGCTGTCAGTATGACTTTGATGCTATCATACCAAATATTCTTATGTAATACATGTAATTTTCGGACAGATGTATTTGATGGGATCCTAACAGAATTGACCTGGGGGTAATGGCAATGAAGTGGGGTACTCTACACTCATCAGATCTCCAGAACTGGACTGTCATTATCAGATAAAGAAGTTTATACTCAGGGCACCTCTTTTTTATGTGGGGGTTCCTCATCCCTTGCTACATGTTTGAAATCACTGCTATAGAGAATAATTTGATATTGTTGATTTGAATAATAAATGACTGTTGTAGATTTATTATTGATAATGACTGATAAATTGTATGGTATGATAATAAATCAAATAGTTTTTATTTAATTACTTTTCATTGAGAAATTAAGTGAACTGATTTTGTGTATAATTGAAGGAACTTGATAGCAATTAGCAAGAAAGACATTTAAAAATACAATCATTACTTGAGACATTATCATAAAAGAGAAATGAATGTAAGATATGTTCATTCTTTGCCATTGAAAAAGCATTGTCAAAAATGTTGGAATATTTTTTGAGCTAATTTTTTTTCTTTTTTCTTTTTGTTTCCACTTGAGTTAAAATCTACAAATACACCATTTCTATGTTGTAACATATTTTAACCAGAATTATTTGATGTGAAATTTCTATTGTTGTATGATCTTCATCATCATTGCTTCAAAACAAAATACACTTTCTCTTGTGGCACCAGGCATGTTTTTGTCTTATTCTCCTCATGTCTCCTCCCTTTTTCTTTTCATGCCTCCCATTTTACCCCTCTTCCTTCACATTTTCTCTTTTTCCCCTTTTTTGTTTGTCATCTCTCTTTTTTGTTCCTCACCTTTCTCTCTCTCTTTTCTTGTTTGACATCTTTCTCTCTCTCTCTCTTCTTGATTGTTATCTCTCTCTCTCTTCTTGTTTGTTATCTCTCTCTCTCTTCTTGTTTGTTATCTCTCTCTCTCTCTCTTCTTGTTTGTTATCTCTCTCTCTCTCTTCTTGTTTGTTATCTCTCTCTCTCTTCTTGTTTGTTATCTCTCACTCTCTTCTTGTTTGTTATCTCTCACTCTCTTCTTGTTTGTTATCTCTCTCTTCTTGTTTGTTATCTCTCTCTTCTTGTTTGTTATCTCTCTCTTCTTGTTTGTTATCTCTCTCTTCTTGTTTGTTATCTCTCTCTTCTTGTTTGTTATCTCTCTCTTCTTGTTTGTTATCTCTCTCTTCTTGTTTGTTATCTCTCTCTTCTTGTTTGTTATCTCTCTCTTCTTGTTTATCTCTCTCTTGTTTGTTATCTCTCTCTCTTCTCGTTATCTCTCTCTCTTCTCGTTATCTCTCTCTCTTCTCGTTATCTCTCTCTCTTCTCGTTATCTCTCTCTCTCTCTCTTCTCGTTGTTATCTCTCTCTCTCTCTCTTCTCGTTTGTTATCTCTCTCTCTCTCTCTTCTCGTTTGTTATCTCTCTCTCTTCTCGTTTGTTATCTCTCTCTCTCTCTTCTCGTTTGTTATCTCTCTCTCTCTCTTCTCGTTTGTTATCTCTCTCTCTCTCTCTCTTCTCGGTTGTTATCTCTCTCTCTCTCTTCTCGGTTGTTATCTCTCTCTCTCTCTTCTCGGTTGTTATCTCTCTCTCTCTTCTCGGTTGTTATCTCTCTCTCTCTCTCTTCTCGGTTGTTATCTCTCTCTCTCTCTTCTCGGTTGTTATCTCTCTCTCTCTCTTCTCGGTTGTTATCTCTCTCTCTCTCTTCTCGGTTGTTATCTCTCTCTCTCTTCTCGGTTGTTATCTCTCTCTCTCTCTCTTCTCGGTTGTTATCTCTCTCTCTCTCTCTCTTCTCGGTTGTTATCTCTCTCTCTCTCTCTTCTCGGTTGTTATCTCTCTCTCTCTCTTCTCGGTTGTTATCTCTCTCTCTCTCTTCTCGGTTTGTTATCTCTCTCTCTCTTCTCGGTTTGTTATCTCTCTCTCTCTCTCTCTCTTCTCGTTTGTCATCTCTCTCTCTCTCTCTCTCTCTTCTCGTTTGTCATCTCTCTCTCTCTCTCTCTTCTCGTTTGTCATCTCTCTCTCTCTCTCTCTTCTCGTTTGTCATCTCTCTCTCTCTCTCTCTTCTCGTTTGTCATCTCTCTCTCTCTCTCTCTTCTCGTTTGTCATCTCTCTCTCTTCTCGTTTGTCATCTCTCTCTCTTCTCGTTTGTCATCTCTCTCTCTCTCTCTCTTCTCGTTTGTCATCTCTCTCTCTCTCTCTCTTCTCGTTTGTCATCTCTCTCTCTCTCTCTCTTCTCGTTTGTCATCTCTCTCTCTCTCTCTTCTCGTTTGTCATCTCTCTCTCTCTCTCTCTTCTCGTTTGTCATCTCTCTCTCTCTCTCTCTTCTCGTTTGTCATCTCTCTCTCTCTCTCTCTTCTCGTTTGTCATCTCTCTCTCTCTCTCTCTTCTCGTTTGTCATCTCTCTCTCTCTCTTCTCGTTTGTCATCTCTCTCTCTCTCTCTTCTCGTTTGTCATCTCTCTCTCTCTCTCTCTTCTCGTTTGTCATCTATCTCTCTCTCTCTCTCTCCTCGTTTGTCATCTATCTCTCTCTCTCTCTCTCCTCGTTTGTCATCTATCTCTCTCTCTCTCTCTCCTCGTTTGTCATCTATCTCTCTCTCTCTCTCTCCTCGTTTGTCATCTATCTCTCTCTCTCTCTCTCTCCTCGTTTGTCATCTATCTCTCTCTCTCTCTCTCTCTCTCGTTTGTCATCTATCTCTCTCTCTCTCTCTCCTCGTTTGTCATCTATCTCTCTCTCTCTCTCCTCGTTTGTCATCTATCTCTCTCTCTCTCTCCTCGTTTGTCATCTATCTCTCTCTCTCTCTCTCTCCTCGTTTGTCATCTATCTCTCTCTCTCTCTCTCTCCTCGTTTGTCATCTATCTCTCTCTCTCTCTCTCTCTCTCTCTCTCCTCGTTTGTCATCTATCTCTCTCTCTCTCTCTCCTCGTTTGTCATCTATCTCTCTCTCTCTCTTCTCGTTTGTCATCTCTCTCTCTCTCTCTCTTCTCGTTTGTCATCTCTCTCTCTCTCTCTCTTCTCGTTTGTCATCTCTCTCTCTCTCTCTCTCTTCTCGTTTGTCATCTCTCTCTCTCTCTCTCTTCTCGTTTGTCATCTCTCTCTCTCTCTCTCTTCTCGTTTGTCATCTCTCTCTCTCTCTCTCTTCTCGTTTGTCATCTCTCTCTCTCTCTCTCTTCTCGTTTGTCATCTCTCTCTCTCTCTCTCTTCTCGTTTGTCATCTCTCTCTCTCTCTCTCTTCTCGTTTGTCATCTCTCTCTCTCTCTCTTCTCGTTTGTCATCTCTCTCTCTCTCTCTTCTCGTTTGTCATCTCTCTCTCTCTCTCTCTTCTCGTTTGTCATCTATCTCTCTCTCTCTCTCTCCTCGTTTGTCATCTATCTCTCTCTCTCTCTCTCCTCGTTTGTCATCTATCTCTCTCTCTCTCTCTCCTCGTTTGTCATCTATCTCTCTCTCTCTCTCTCCTCGTTTGTCATCTATCTCTCTCTCTCTCTCTCTCCTCGTTTGTCATCTATCTCTCTCTCTCTCTCTCTCTCCTCGTTTGTCATCTATCTCTCTCTCTCTCTCTCCTCGTTTGTCATCTATCTCTCTCTCTCTCTTCTCGTTTGTCATCTCTCTCTCTTCTCGTTTGTCATCTCTCTCTCTTCTCGTTTGTCATCTCTCTCTCTCTCTCTCTTCTCGTTTGTCATCTCTCTCTCTCTCTCTCTTCTCGTTTGTCATCTCTCTCTCTCTCTCTCTTCTCGTTTGTCATCTCTCTCTCTCTCTCTTCTCGTTTGTCATCTCTCTCTCTCTCTCTCTTCTCGTTTGTCATCTCTCTCTCTCTCTCTCTTCTCGTTTGTCATCTCTCTCTCTTCTCGTTTGTCATCTCTCTCTCTTCTCGTTTGTCATCTCTCTCTCTCTCTCTCTTCTCGTTTGTCATCTCTCTCTCTCTCTCTCTTCTCGTTTGTCATCTCTCTCTCTCTCTCTCTT
>OY757936.1:46529387-46694387 GCA_963585895.1 Sepioteuthis lessoniana | reverse complement strand
CAGTGTGTCCACAGATGCAGTAGCAAGCGTTAGTAGCATAAGAGGCCAAGTATTTCTGTTCAATAACTTGTAGCTGGTTTTCAGTTCCTTTGCAAATGGAACAATGATGCCAAGTGGCATGTTTCCAACTGATTTATTATATCTGTGGAATTGGTAACAGATGCAGTGATGGGCTCGGCCTTTTTCTATTTCTGTCTGTTTGCATGGCTATCTTACGGTATGTGTGAAAAGATCTTGGAGTTGATTGTTAAGGCACCTAATCATGATTTCCTTTGTTTCTGTTCACACATACATGTAACTATGTGTCTCATCTTTATATGCACACTAGAAGGGTACGGATGCCTGCTGAATCATATATATATATATATATATATATATATATATATATGTGTGTGTGTGTATGCGTGTATGTGTGTATATATATATATATATAGTCTACATGCATTTGACCTGTTTAGATGCATAAGACCCTTTGCAAGTAGATTTTCTAAAAATGTCTATATTTGAAAGCATGTATTTGTGGATGCCAAAATCTTTTCCCCTTGCTTCTACTAAGAAGCCTTATCTCATTGAAACATGTTATTCTTATACTAGTTACCTGGTGATCATGGGTTCAATTCCAGAGTTGAAAAATGCATTAAAAAAAAAAAATTATATACCTTTGTTCAGTGAAAAGGGTAAGACAATTGATATAAAAAAGGTGAATTAATAAGGAAAAATGAATTAGAGATATTTACTAATCATGGACAGAAGAATGGAAATAGTCTCTTGAATCAAAAATAAGTTTCAGTTTTAAATTCTGAGAATGTTATTATGAATGATACCTGAAGGAAGCTGAATGGCAGCATAACTGAAACATTGCAACTATAACAACCAAGAACAGGACTGTAATAAAGACAATGACATTAAAGAAATTAGACCTAGAGAATCAATGTATAATAGTAACAGAATTTTATCTTGGAAATTCTAACAGAAAAAAAAGGATGGAATGTAAAAATGCTAAAATGTGATAACAAGAAAATTGCAACAAAATAATCAATGTATACTATATGGCAAGAAACATTTTGTGTGTGTGTGTGTGTGTATGTCTGCTTCCTTGTATTCTTTTTAGATATTTAATATTGTGTATAATATGTAACATCAAACTGAACTGCCTTTTTGCAGACAGATAATTTTTTTTTTTTTTGAATCCTTGTAGAATAAGCAAATTATTTCAGAAAATTTATGGAATAGAGGGTATATTCAAATTAGTCAATCATATTTAAAAAAAAAGAAAAAAGTGAGACAATTTGATCAGCAATTGTGTGTCATTGTACAATAGCATGAAAACAATAAAGCACTCAATTTTAATTAAATTTTATTTAATCTTCTCCCTTTATTGCCTTCTTCCTCTCTCTACCTCACCTCCTCTCTCTCTCTCACTTGGTCCTCTCCTCTCTCACTTGGTCCTCTCCTCTCCTCTCTCACTTGGTCCTCTCCTCTCCTCTCTCACTTGCTCCTCTCCTCTCCTCTCTCTCTTGCTCCTCTCCTCTCCTCTCTCTCTTGCTCCTCTCCTCTCCTCTCTCACTTGCTCCTCTCCTCTCCTCTCTCACTTGCTCCTCTCCTCTCCTCTCTCACTTGCTCCTCTCCTCTCCTCTCTCACTTGCTCCTCTCCTCTCCTCTCTCACTTGCTCCTCTCCTCTCCTCTCTCACTTGCTCCTCTCCTCTCCTCTCTCACTTGCTCCTCTCCTCTCCTCTCTCACTTGCTCCTCTCCTCTCCTCTCTCACTTGCTCCTCTCCTCTCCTCTCTCACTTGCTCCTCTCCTCTCTCTCTCTCTCTCTCTCTCACTTGTTCCTCTCCTCTCTCTCTCTCTCTCACTTGTTCCTCTCCTCTCTCTCTCTCTCTCACTTGTTCCTCTCCTCTCTCTCTCTCTCTCACTTGTTCCTCTCCTCTCTCTCTCTCACTTGTTCCTCTCCTCTCTCTCTCTCTCTCTCACTTGGTCCTCTCCTCTCTCTCTCTCTCTCACTTGGTCCTCTCTCTCTCTCTCTCTCTCTCTCTCACTTGGTCCTCTCCTCTCTCTCTCTCTCTCTCTCTCACTTGGTCCTCTCCTCTCTCTCTCTCTCTCTCACTTGGTCCTCTCCTCTCTCTCTCTCTCACTTGGTCCTCTCTTCTCTCTCTCTCTCTCTCTCACTTGGTCCTCTCCTCTCTCTCTCTCTCTCTCTCACTTGGTCCTCTCCTCTCTCTCTCTCTCTCACTTGGTCCTCTCCTCTCTCTCTCTCTCTCTCTCGCTTCTCTCTCTCTCTCCTCTCTCTCTCTCCTCTCTCTCACTTGCTCCTCTCCTCTCTCATTTGCTCCTCTCCTCTCTCACTTGCTCCTCTCTCTCTCTCTCTTTCACTCTCTCCTTTCTTCTCTCTCTCTCTCCTTTCTTCTCTCTCTTCACTTGCTCCTCTCTCTCTCTTCACTTGCTCCTCTCTCTCTCTTCACTTGCTCCTCTCTCTCTCTTCACTTGCTCCTCTCTCTCTCTTCACTTGCTCCTCTCTCTCTCTTCACTTGCTCCTCTCTCTCTCTTCACTTGCTCCTCTCTCTCTCTCACTTGCTCTTCTCCTCTCTGTCTCTCTCTCTTGCTCCCTCTCTCTCTCTCTCTCTTACCTCCTCTCTCGCTTTTATTTTTGTTAGTAATCTGTTTCTTTTATCCACCCCCCCTTTTTTAATTATCTTTTCTAATTGTTCTTTTCTTCTCTCTTCAGAAGAGAAAAAAGACACTTATCCTACTGTTATAGTTTTTACATTCTTTTTCTTCTACTTCTTTTCAATCACCTGTATTTTTCTTTTTTCAATCTTCTTTTGGATTCATGCCAGTAGATTTAATAGTATTGAAAACTTGCATTATTTTCTCTCTTCTTCTGCAAAAAGATCAGAGGTAACTGCTATGAATTTACAACCTCACCTAAAACGAATTGAAAAGTTCAGACATATTTAGTTTATCTTTATTTATTAATTTTATCCTTTTTGCTCTTCATGTGTAACAAAGAAATCAATACATTTTGCAAATGTCTTTTTCCTTGCCTGCTTCTAGCATTTTTCTTTCTGTCTAAGATAACCTCATCACTCGGTTGCAATTGTAGGTAGTGTATATGCACACACACACACAGATGGGTATGTGCACATCTTTGGAAAGTGAAGAGAGGTGGATGAACTGAGTGGAGAGAAAGAAATTCGGATGCTGTTGATGAAGAGGTAGAAAGGAGATAATAATGGCACCACAGGTTTTGCTTATGTATATTAACCTTTCCTTTGTTATTTCCTTTCGTCCAGACAGAGAGAGACTTGGAATGCCTGTATCCTGCAAATCACTTGAATTATGTGGATTGCACCTTCCTATTTTGAGATGCAAGTTGATGCATGTATACACACACACACACACACACACACACACACTTTCACTATAATAGAAATGTTCAAACTTGTATTGCTGTCTTCAGTAGGATGCTCACTCCACTCCTAACTCAATTCTTTCTTGTAGTGCTTGCTCTAATCACAGCTTTTCTTCAAGGACAATAGTTTAGATATGACAAGTGGAGGTCTTTCTCTGTTTGTACACACACAGTTTATATCTGGTGGTTTGGCTCCAGTTCTGGAACTGTTTGGAGTAGTCATCCCTTCATTGCCATTACTTGCAATTCCTGTCTGACATGAAGTGGTAGTACCTGTTAGTCTGATCTATAGGTCAAATAATTAACTGTTTACTTATTCAAAATGATTGTGAAGATACATTTTTGTACTGTATATAATTGGAGATTATAATTATTTAAGTGGCTTAAAAAATCAAATATGTCAACAAGGATTGTCATGCCATAAAACCAGCTAACAGAATATCTACTCGTGTATGTAATTTACCTAACCCCTCCACTATGTAAAATTCTAAATTTTTTCTTTCAGATAGGTTGCATTACCAATACTAAAAAACTGTTTTCTCTGATATTTACCTATAGCTGGGGAAAACTGATGGAGTCATGCCTTTCTTTATGGTCATTAGCTTGGAGTGAAATGCAAACAGCCTTGTCCAGGGTTTGAACTTGGGTCACCAATTCTATTTTCCATAATAACTATTACTCTGAGATAATAAGTATTGGTTGACTTTTGAAGGCTTAATTTTCTATGCCCCCAAAAATACTGTCATTGATTTATAGATAAGTAATTAAGACTGGAATTGAAACATAATGGGGGGAAAATGGTAGAGGAAACCATTGACTTGAAAAATTGACTTCATAAATTAATCTCTATCTCTCTATTTCTGTCTTTATCTATTACTCTCACTCTCGTGCCTATAAAATCCACAAATTTTGATTAGATAGTTATTTATGTGCCAAGCACTGTATCTCTATGGAATTTATAAATAGTGGGGAAACCTTCCAAGCTTATTTAGCCACAGGAAGAAATTTATCTTGTGCATGGCAATGCAAAGAGTTTGTTTTAGAATTCAGTTATATAAATCTTTTTCATCAAATAATACTGATAACATGGAGTTCCCTGATAAGTCATGGTAATCTTTTTGTAACTTTGTTTTTTTTTTCTTCTCATCAATAAATGCCACTCTTATAGATGAGATTGGTTAATTTGTGTTCCTGTCACAGATGTGACCTGGTATTCTTCCAAGGAAGAAGACATTCCAGTGGTTCAAAAAAGGTTTATACTTACAATTTTAATCTTGAAGTTTTAACTTAGTAAAAGTCAGACTATACCTTTTTTTTTTAATCTTAATCAGTTTGTTTTAATCTTGTTGACTTCTACTTTATTTCTCTCCAGTTTTTATGGTTAACAATATTAATAACTAATTCCCATTAGAGTTTTCTGGTTAACCATTTTTATTGCTATCTGTTAGTTAGCTTTGCATTTATATTCAATAATTTTTTTTTTTTTTTTTTTACAAACACATACACACAATGAATTTGATTAATCTCTCTCTCTCACTTCTCTATCTTTTTGTGTCCTCTCTTTCATTCTATAATTCATCTATATTTTCAACCGCTTTTATATTTTATTTCTCCATAAATGTATTTGGGCTCCTACTTCTTTCTTTTTTCATCTTTTTTCTTTTTTTTTTTTTTTCACCTTCCCTTTAACAGTCTCTCCCTCTTTATTACCCCAGAAAATGTCTCTGCTGTGCACTTGTAATGGCAATCTCCCACACCTACTCCTGCCCACCCTGTGCATCAGTAACTCTCATCTTCATCTTCCCACAAAGTTGAAATGGCATTCACAAATGTCAACAATCTGTGCCAGTGTTGGCACTGCAGCAGCAGCAGCATCATGATGAAAGTAACAGTAGAAAAGGAAATATTGATAAGATGAGACTAGAAGAAAATGGGGCATGATGATGATGATGATGAAAGCCTACAAGGAAATTAGAGAAGAAAATCATAATGGAAAATACAGGAAGAAATATTAAGAAAATTTGAACATTTTTTTAGCTTTCAAGACAAAAATAAAAAAAAATAAAAAAGAAGCTTGTGAAAAAAAAAGTAGCAATAACTTTAAGCAAAATGCCTGTAAAGTTTTTAATCAATAACACAAACTGAAACTAAAAACTGATAAACCCAAGTTAGCATAGTGTGTCACTAGGAACTGTATCAGTTCACTGAAGAGTTGCCTTTTGGACAAAGAAATGCCCTGCACTCAAATTCATATTGCAAAGTGTTAACTCCTTCCACCATCAGGATAAACTAAAAGAGGGAATAAAAATGACAATAATGTCTGTTCTGGAATTCCTTTTGGTTTTCCTTTTTTTTTTTTTTTTTTTTTTTTTTTCTCTCTCTGGAGTTGACCCATGGTTTATTCACTTTTCACCAAAATCACAGGCCAACTACATTTTTCTTAAAGAGATGAAGTCATTTAGCAGGCAAAACCAGATGAGCCATGGATGATGTTGCCACAACACTTGATTCCCCTAAAATAATTCCATTTTCACATAAATTGATATGAATTACAGAATAGCAATTATATAGAATGAAAATTTTGCTCAAGAGCAAGATGAGACAAAATCTTTCAATGAAATAATTTTGCTATATATTTTTAGACAGAAAACAGTTTTTTTTTTTTTTTTTTTTTTTTTTTTTTTTTTACTAAGCTTAGTTTGGTTTTAGCACAAGACTAGAAGGCACCCAGTGAGAATTGAACTCACAAGCCTCTGCTAATCCAGCTTGCTTGCCATTATATTATGTGATGTACCCAGGATGTTTGTATAAAGATATTAGGAAAAAATAATTGTAATATTGCTCAAGAAAAAAAGATGAGACTAAAAGCTTTCATGAAATAATTTTTATATATTTTTCGATATAAATAAACAGGAGTTTTAAACTTGAAGAAAATAATTTTAATTTGTTTCTAAGAGTCTCTTTGTACACAATATTTCTTGTTTCTCTATCTTTACAAAATAGTCTTTTTTACATTACACATTAAATATCCACTGTAAAGCTGACCACATGAAAAACATTCACATGTCCTTAGCTATCCTATCACTTGGGTGCCCCTTTCATATGGCCTTGTGCCACATCTAAGCAAAAAGCTTAGTAAATTTCTACTTTTAAAGTTTAACAAATATTCTTGTATTTCATTTTGAAGTTTCATTCTCACTCTTTGATCAGAAATGGAAAATATTTTGTCATTTGCTGATTTCAAGTGACCTCAGATGACCTTGTGGGTAATTCAGTATTCATGCAAGAAAATATCAGGTTTCTGGTACATTCTGTTTGGCTGTAATACTTGATGAGGAGCTACACACACACATTGGTAGAGTCTTTGAGATAAACATTTAAAAAGAAATAATAATGGTATCAGAAAGCAAGATTTGGCATGAGTCTAACAAGTTTGAGGAGAATATTATCATTATTTTTATTATGATGATTCTTGAAATTGTTGGCAAAAGAAATCTAAAAATCTGTAATACAGATGGGGGTGTAAAATTATGAAAAAAAAAACATCAAGTAAGAATAAGTGAATTTTTTGGCATTTTCATCTTTGCTGATTTTCCTCATAACATTTGACATTTTTCAGACCCACATAAAAAAGAATAGAATGATTATTTTGTTTTATAACTACACCTCCTACTCTGATTTAATAGAGTGGAAAGAGGAGGAAGAGGGCTATTGCTTTAATCTATCATGTCTGTTGTATCTAAGTTTTAGGTAAGTGTCTTGAATATTGTAATAGTTATCAAACTAAGTGAACAGACCATCTTTAGTGAGTTGGAATCTTACTGAGGGTTTTATGTGTCTGATCTTGTGACAAACTAAGTTAAATTTAGTAAACAAGTTTTGGGTGGAAGAATAAAAAATTTGCTCATATCCAAAATACTAAAAATTCATGATCTAGAACCTTCTTTATCAGATGTTTATTTTACCATAGCTCACATACTTGTACAGTTAGGATTTTTTAAAAGTAGAAAATGTGCTTATTGAAATCTTACCCTTTAAACTGGTTTGGTTTCTATGGTTATAAATTTTTGTTTTTTTTTTAATTTGTTTGCTCTCCCTATTTTCTTTGTGTTTTAAAATGTATGATGGTTGACTAAAAGTTCATAAGCTTACCAAGATACTCTCATTGAATGTGACCAAATGACTTTTTTTTTCTTTTAACTTAGTACCCCTTTTCAGTCCATGCAATTCTTCCACCAGTGTTGCAGTTCTAGGATCCTCTTGGTCAAAAGTCATCAATAGCAGATATGACATCATCGTATCTACTTTTCAGCCAACCCTAATAGATTACTGTCTTGTCAATGGTTTTGTCAAAAACAAAATCTCCAAAAATTGTTCCTTTAAATTTATAGAAGAGTTGATGGTAAAACCAAGAATTTGTATAGAAAAATTGATGTTATTTTTTGAAAAATTTTCTTAAATCATATTCTTTTTAAGTAACAGTAAAGTTTCCTTTTGGGATGAAAAGAAGCTGTAAATATGCTAAACTGAACCTTTACTTAGTGTCTGTCAGGTTAGCTAAACTAAATTTAGTATTTTTTTATTTAACTGTATCAAGACGAAACCAAATTTTAATGTTTATATTTACACCAGAGGTTATAAATATTGACCTTTCTTTGATGTCCTCACAAAAACATAGTTGTAAAGAGTGGCATTAATGAATTTATGGTTATTTTATATGTCTTAAACTCCTGGCTTGGTTTTTAGCTGTCTCTAGGGCCATAGTAGTTCTAATAATACTACTACCTCTTTATTTTAGAAATTAGAAAAGAAATAGTGAATTTAAAAGAAATTCTTTGAGCAAAGCATCCATGAACAAATAAAATTACCACCTTGAAAACTCCTCCTGACCAGTTGTAACCCATTTTCTCTTGTCTTTGTCAAGCTGAGAATAAATAGGTTAAAAAAGGAATCATAAGGTTCCTCATTGGTTTTTGGTTCTATGATTTATTTTAATAGGTTTTTGGTTCTATGATTTATTTTAATAGGTTAAAAAAGGAATCATAAGGTTCCTCATTGGTTTTTGGTTCTATGATTTATTTTAATAGGTTTTTGGTTCTATGATTTATTTTAATAGGTTAAAAAAGGAATCATAAGGTTCCTCATTGGTTTTTGGTTCTATGATTTATTTTAATAGGTTTTTGGTTCTATGATTTATTTTAATAGGTTAAAAAAGGAATCATAAGGTTCCTCATTTTTTTTTGGTTCTCTGACTCTCTCTTTTCCTCATTTTTTTTTTCCTTGACTCTTCCCAGCTTCCTTCTCATCTTGGTTGCCTATAAATTCTCCAAGAAAAAGCTTGAGGAATTCCTATCTATTTTCCTTAACAGGCATCATCTGTGAGTCACTTGGTTGTTTGAGGGAAATGAATTCAGTTGAAATTGTAAAAAGATCTGACGGCAGGCTAACTCATTATATGATCACTTTTTGCTGTTGTTGGGGGAGGGGGTCTTTGCAGAAACAAAGATGAGGAAATTTAATGTTTTTAATTATTTTAATAAGTCAAGACTTTGTCCTGACCTCAAACACTTTTTTTCTTTTCCTTTTTATAGTCTGTTTTTCCTCTCTGTCTCTCTCTCAAACACACACACACAATATGTTTATAATGACCTTAATATATGCATTGTCCACTCCTGCGCAAAAAATAATGCATCTACCATTAGATAGACATTTTGAAATGCATACCTGAGTCAATGCACATCTATTAACTTTTGTTTTATTTATATTTTTATTTATGGAAAAAAAAGGCAAAAGAAAAAAAAAATGAAATAGTAACTTCCATGGCTTTTTCTGGGTGTCGTTATCTTCCTCAAACCCTTTTTCCCCTCTCCCCCTTATGTGAGCCCTGCATTCTTTTTTTTTTTTTTTTTTTTTTAAAGATCCCACAAGCCACAATGCAATTATATGAAAAAGGAAGAATGAAATAAGGGGCACCCCCCCCATCTCCACCAGCATTTCCAATCTCGATTTTGTAGGCTGATACTAATGAATGTTATGAAATGGCTCCACCAGCAGCAGTAGCCTCCTCCCATTCTCTCCTTTCAGTTTTCTCTCTCTCTCTGTCCTCCTTTCTGCCCCCCCCCCCAATTTGTTTAGCAGATGGATTTGAAGAATTTTTTTTTTCTTTTATTTATTCCCTTCTTGATTAGTTTCCAATTCTCTCTCCTTGATGAATTGGAAATAATTGGATCCATTTTCTAACACTTCCATTTTTTGATAAAAAAAAAAGTTTTCTTTTTTTCCTGAAGAAAATAAGAATTCCTATAACATAAATAAATTTGGTTGTTTTTGTTTTCTTATTTCAATCAAGTCACCTTTTATCATCCTTTCTTTTTTTTTCCTGTCCTCCTCCTCCTCCTCCATTTTTTTTTCTTTTTAAAGTATTTCTATTGTTACAAAGTTCTTGTAATATTTTCTTTTTTCTCTTCTCTTAAAATATCTTGAGTGTGATGTTCAAATCTTAATACTTGTTCACTATTGTTAATCTCAAGTATCTGTATACCCTGTTGGCAGGGCTTAGAATATCCTCTGCAAGAGGGTAAGACCTCCCCCACCACCCCAAAAATCAAGGGAATCTCCTGGGTATGATACTAAACTGTATCTGATATGAGACTCTTGTTCTGGAGCTCTGGGAAGTATGGAGTACCTGTTCACTGACATTACTCCCAGGTTCACTCTAATCAGGAGTGGTGGTACCAGTTTGTGTTATATTTATTGGTCAAATAGATGTGTTGCTTATAGTTTGTGTTAGATAGGTATACATGATATCATTTAACTGTTTGCAACCCCCCCCCCTTAAACTATACAAAAAATATAAAAATGTCTATTCAGTGTGGACAATTCCCTAACCTCTTGGCATAGAATAACCTTAGACAAATTCATATACTGTTAAAATCAAGTACCTATGTATGTATTACTAAAATTCTCATTAGGTTTAACAGTAACCTAGCCGAAATGACAACACATAACCAGATTTTTATCAAAGCAATGTACCTAACATGATCTAACTTTGGAAATAAGGCAATTTCCAGTACAATTTGAAACTAAATGATAATTTTGCATTTGCACTGAACATGACTTTTTAATCATTCAAATTTTCAACATTTATTATAACTATGAAATATTAAAATCCTCTCTTTTTCAAATAGAAGTACTGATATCATCATGGACTGTTGTTAAAATATGAGCCTCCTGATTGTCATAGATTGTCCAGTTATAATTTGATATCAAGAATGGCTACACTGCCTGTTCTGTATGTCAAAATTTCAGTCATATTGAGGAATTAGAATTTTGAAATTCTATCAGATAAATGTTAAACTTGTGTCATTCAAAGTTTTCCAAGGGACACACTTGTGTTGATTTGTTGGTAATAGTCATATCATTTGTCAGGGTTTATGCTTAGTAATATAAGTAAATAGTTTGTGTTTGTTATTCTGTTTGTTATTGCACCTAGCTGTTATGACCACATTTCTGATTCTAAAACATACTTTGTTGACAAGGTTTGAACCTCTGGGAGAGATGCTATCATGTAGACAAAGACTTGATGTTAGTGTGTATGTGAGAAGTTTCTGCAAACTTTACAACATTTATTCTCTAAGACTGTAACAAAAACTAAAAGAAAGTGTTTCTATACTTTATTAATATTAAATCAAAGAAATGGGTGTACCAATTATTTTTCTTACTTGAGAGATGGCAGCAATCTTGGTAAATTCCACTTTCAGACATATAACTGTAAGTTCTAAGTTTCAACTCCGCCACTTGCAAAGCTGCAATAAGCAACTTCCTAAGTCAATACAATTAACTTTTATCTTAGATAATTACTAAATTTAGCAACTTGGCTTTATCTAGTCCGCAGCTGAATGAGTCAAGAAGCCTGTGTATAAAATTAACTGAAATAAGACATATGCAAGTTAATAGAACTACTTTTAAATTAATCTTTTACTGCATTAAAACTCATTAAGGTTTGTTTTTTTTCTTTCTTTTTTTGTCTTTGTTCAATTGCACAAACTACCAGTGTATTTTAAAAGTAGGTTTCTTTGTTTAATGGCATATTAACTTTTGCTGGTTATTCGTTGCTATAACCACCCTTGTACAAGAGCAATAGTAGTACTATTTAATCCATTGCTGGATGGATAAAGGGTTCATATTTTTCCCCAAGGTTATTAGTCCAAAAATAAACATGATAGTGTGAATGGAGTTTAAACTTGCTTACTATGATATGCCAGGCCATTGGCCTAATGAGTAAAGTGTTTGCCAATGTTCTGGGAGACTGGGGTTCAATCCCAGGTCGAGTCATACCAATGACTCCAAAAATGGTATTTGATGCCGCCTTTCCTAACACTCAGCATTATAAGGTAAGTATCAAGGGTAAAGTGGACCAATCCAAGGAATGGAGTAGCACCCTCCCCTAAACCTTTGGGTCACCCTGACTAAGGTTGCCAACTTTACTATGATATAGCAGTCTTGCACTTTAGCTACTGCACTACAGAAAACTCTTTTATTTTAATAGGTAAGAGGAGGTATTAAGATAACAGTAACGATTTATGATAGATCAAAAGTAATGATATTAGCTTAGTGACTTGTTTACATACAGCCATACTGTTGTATTTTGCATAAAAATTAACTTGGTGTTGTTTTCTGCCCATGGTGGCAGTTAGATAAATACATTCAAACTGTGAGGTTTTGAGAATTGGAGGCAGTTAGCATAATGGTTATCATCTTAGGAAATGAGATCGGTAATCTTAGTTCAAATCCTGGATGAGGCATTTCTATTTCAATTCAAACCAGTTTTACTCCATCTAAAAGAAATAATTGGCCTTGCGTCATGTACTACTCATTACAGATTGGTTTAGATTCTTTGTTTAATGGCATATCAACACTTATGACATATTTAATGCCAAAGCAATCCTTGTAAGACAGCAGTAGTATTATTTAACCTATAGCTGGGAGAGAGGATAAGAGGGTTCACGCATTTCTTAAAGTGAATGTAATTTAAACTTGCTTACTACTTTATCACAGTCAAGTACGTTAGTTACAGGGACTTCCACTGCCACAGGCAAAGAAGTTAGTTCAATACATACAGCTATAGTGAGACTCTTAAATTTAAAGACATTGTAATAAAAAAAAAAGTAGTGTGTATTTTATATATATATATATATATATATATATATATATATAATCTTCATGAGTTTATCATCCTGGCTCTTAACATATTTAGTGCTTGCAAAGTGCATTAAAATTTTCAATCTATCTTTTAAGCCTGAGGTAGCATAAAGGAAATAACCTCTTGTTTTTGATTGATTCTCTGCATACTCCTAAAGGGGTGATGTGATGATTAAGCAAGCTAGACTAGCAAACCTTTACAAGTAAGTTTGGGTGCCTCATTTATATGGCCTTGTGCCACATCTAAACAAAAAGCTTAGTAAATTACTGCACACTACTTAGATTAATATATTTTTTCTTAGTTTGCCGTTTTATATCTGAAGAATCTAAATTCTATTCTCACCTTCAAAAAGAACATTGGTGCTATTAAACAAGAGTTTGTATGTGAAAGGCTATTTTAATGAAGCATTTACTTGTTGTTTACTAAGTCTGGCACATTGGTCTCAAGTTGTTGATGGTACCTGCTATTCTTAAATGGTTACCTACCTTAGTATTTAACAAGCTCATTGATGCTTAACTATCGTGGTCTATGAGCCTGACTGGACTGAATTATAATAGTCTTTACTTGTTTTGGAAGATTCTTTGATGGATCAGAGCTTTCTTTCTGATTGGATGATTATTTTGTACAACTAAAGACAATTCCGATTTCAGCAGGGAATCTGATGTCCTTGAATAAACATGAGTAGTATTCTGTTAAAAGCCACATAGAGAGAACTCACTGTCAATGACTTTAAATAACTCTTGGGTGAAGGTAGCAATCTTTCAGCTGTTATTGATTTGACATATTGCAGTTTCTACTACTTTCTGTTCTCTTCATAAAGAAAATAAAGAAGTTTTTAAAAGCATAAGGAAAAACAAGGAACAACCTTTTAATTGTTGATATAAATTCTAAAAAGGCTATTAAATATCTCTGCTGTAACCAGTTATTTTAAATAGCAATTATCTGAAATGGTATTTTGAATTTATTGTTTACACTTTTAAATCCAGTAATTCATTGTTATCAATGGTACAACTATGACCTTTGCATTGGGTCACATGGACACTAATTATATAGTGGGGAGTGATGATGGAATTCTCCTCAACATTTTTGCTTCTTCCCCCCACCCATGTGACACTTGTAACACTTGTTGCTTATTGAAATGAAAGGTCAATGCTTTGTGTCTGTTTATTTCAACCCCCCAACCCCAAACATTACTTAGCCAAGATTTTATTTGTTTGTTTTCCTGTAACAGGCTGTAGCCATTGAGGAAAAAGTCTCAAAGACAAATGTCAAATTAAAAAAAAAATCTCTGTAATGTGTGTATGTGGTGTTGGATGGCATATGTCATTAAAGAGATGTCAAGAAATTTTGGGCTTTTATTTTAAGCTTTAGACATGTTTGGACAAAATGAAGCCAGTCGCTATCAGTAAACAGTAAGATATTTAAATTTTTTTCTGAATTCCCATTAAGCTGCAATAGAGACATGGTCATTTTAATGTGGGGTGTCATGCAGGAAGCAAGCCTTCCATTGCAACAGGTTTAAAAATTGTTAAGATTTCATTGGTATTTCTTTGGAGAGGCTTCAGGCACTGGGCAACCCTTACTCCTTTTAGGCAAGGGGAAAGTTGCCTGGAGGGAAGGTCCCCTGGAATCCAGCCATTAACCTTTCTCTACAACTTTGCACAAGAGAAAAACAGCTATACAAATGTGCTTATTCAGCATTTTTTCTGTGTTTGAGACAAGTTGCAATTAGTATAGTGGTTAATGTCACTGGAAAGGAAATTAGTGCACAAAGTTCAAATCTTGGATGAGGATGTTAGTGTTTTGCTTTGTGCTAATGCCTTTGGAAAAGTCAGAAGCCATCAGTCCTCTTTCAATCTGTAGGTAAATAGTATGACAAACTGGATTCTTAAGTTTTGGTAAGGCAACCTATTTAGGAGAAGGAAAACTCTGAATTCAAACCAGCTTTACTCCGTTTAAAAAATTAATCATATGTCATATCCAGCTCATAGATGATTTAGGTAAATACATACTTTCCCACAAGCAAGTTCATGTTTTTGAACTGTGGGCAAGCAAATAAACTCTAGCTCATTTTGAAATGTTATCTACAAACTATTCACTTACACATCATATATATATATATATATATATATATATATATACACACACACACATAAAACAGGATTTGGCATTAAATAACCCATAAACGTTGATATGCCAACAAAGAACAGAGCCATCTGAACAAACTAACCTAAGCCTTTACTTTACATGAAACTATTTAACTGTGTACAAACAAATGATTGATATTGAACAGAATTATACGTGTTGACTGGCAATACTTGAAACTATACAACTATGTGCAAATAAATTTCAGTGTTAAAAGGCAGGGCTTGAAACTATTTGGTTGTGCTGACAAATGAGCTCTGGATCATTTAAAAAGGTAGTGTTACTTGCAAACTATTTGTTTGCAGATTTATTTATTTATATATATATATATATATATATATATATATATATATATATATATATATATATATATATATATATATATATAGTTTGGTATTAAATAGCTTACAAGGGCTGATATGGCATAAATCAACCAACCAACAAGTTCATATTTGAACCCTGTTAAATATTAGAATTTCAAATACTGATTTTCAAGGCAAGCAGATCTTCCCATTGTTAACATGGGTACAGTCATTTTTTTTTTCTCTTGTAGCTTTTTGCAAGATCATTATCATTGTCAATATTGACAAATTACATGTGAAAAGTTCTGTTCTCAAAGAAACTTTCATTATGCAACCACTCTTTATTTTTCAATGGCTTGTTGAAGCATAAACCCATTTTCCAACATCTCCATTTTTTAAATTTAAAAAAAATTTTCTTTCCTAAAAGAAAATAAAAAAATCCTATAAGATAAACAAATTTAGTTGTTTTTGTTTTCCAAAATATCTTGAGCATAATGTTCAAATCTCAATGCTTGCTTATCATTGTTAATCACAAATATGTCTGCTCCTGTCAGCGAGGCTTAGAATATGCTATTTGTATTCTCTGCAGAAGGATAAGACCCCACTCCATAAAAAAAAAAAAAAAAAAAAAAAAAAGTATCCTTGGTGTAACACTAAACTGCATCTGATGGTGAAGCTCTAGTTCTGGAGATTTGAGGAGTGTGGCGTACTTTTTCATTGCCATTACTCCCATTTCCACTCTTACTCTGAACAGTAGTACCTATTAGACTTCCATCTATGGGTCATATAGATTGGTTTAGATATTATACATATTAGTTGCCTAGTTGATAGGGGCTGGAGAATACACTGACTGCATCTCTGTAGAAGGGTAAGATATCCACCCCCAATGAGTGCCCTGGATATGACACTAAATAATCTGATAGTGAGGTTCCAATAATGCGGGAATGTAGAGTACCCCTTCATTGCCTTCACTTCCAGGTCCACTCTGGCCCAGAGTGGTAGTACCTGATAGGGTCCTATCTATGGGTCAAATAGAACTAAACCATGGTTTCGAGAGTTTACTGTTTTGACATCTAAACTGTGTACTTATGCAAAACTGAATTATCTGATATGAAACTGTTTTTATATTTAACTCTTAGTATTGCCCAGTCGGCTGGGGCTATAGAATACACTGACTGCACCTCTGCAGAGGGGTAAAACCCCGGCTCAGTGAATGTCCTGAGATGACACTAAAAAATCTGATGGAGTTCCAGTGATGCTGGAGCTTTGGGGAATGTAGAGCACCCCTTCATTGCCATCACTCCCAGGTCCACTCTGGCCCAGGGTGGTAGCACTCGATAGGGTCCTATCTATGGGTCAAATAGAACTGAACTGTGTACTTATGCTTAATTGAATTACTTGAGATAGAACTGTTTTGACATTAACTGTGTGTTTACACTAAACTGAATTGTTTGAATTAGAACTGTTTGACTAAACTGAATAGCTTAAAATAGAAATGTTTTTAACAATTAAACTGTGTACTTATGCTAAACTGAATTGTTTGAAATAGAACTGATTATTGGTATAAAACTGGATTTGGGATTAAATAACCTACAAAGGTTGATATGCCATAAAACCCAAATAACCAACCAACCTTTTTATATTAAAGAATTATTTTGAAAAAAAAAAGAGGAAAAAATCTTATAAACAACACAAAAAAATGTAAATATGAATGTATAATGAATGCAATTCCTTAATCTCTTGGCATAAAATAGCCCTATACTGGTTAAAATGTATTAACATCAACTGACCAAGCAATTTTTATTTCTCAGTATATTACTTATACTTTCTATTAGAATTTATATAAATGATTATTTGTCACAAAAAACTTGAAACTTTGAGGGGGGGATATTTCGTTAATTTCTCTTTCCTCAGGAAAACTTTTAATAACCAACTTTTTTTTAATTTTTTGTTTTAGTACAAATGTACTTACTAATAAATGAATGAAGTTTACTGCTTACTAAAATTGACTCATTCTGATAGAGAGAGAGAGTGGAAGGGTGTTGGGTTCTTTCAACTATTTACAAAAATTCTGATTAAATTAACACTCTACTGTTGCTTGTAGAGAGTTGAAGTATAAGACCTCAAGCGAATAAAAATTAGTTTTGGTGGTGTAGGTGGTCTAATGGTTAAGAGCATAGAAAATGAAATCAGCAATCTAAGTTCAAATTGCAGCCAAGACAGTTGGTATTTACTTCACTATAATACCCTTGGGAAAGGCATGAATCTATTCTTTCCCCTGAAAAAAATCATAAAACAGGATAGCTTTGTTGGGCAGCCATTCTAGGACAAGTCTGAATTCTACCTTATTAGTTATGGGACTAGAAACTTACTACTGAAAAGGCAGCACCATGGTGAAGCTGTGACCCTATGTCCTACAAAGAGGCAACTAGATGGAGTAGCGGTAGAAATTATTAGTCTACCTCATTTTACTCTTTAAGTGTAAATTCTGAAGTGTACATGTACACATACATTGACTATACCCCAATATTGTAATTTCTTTTTTCTTGAGTAGCATTATATTCTCATTCCTTCATTTTCTTGAAAAATTAACAATACTACTAAATCAGTATTTAAAACTCATTTATCGCCTGATAAGAGTGTATTTAAAAGCTCATACATGTGTTTTACTACACTTAACTGCTTCTATCTCCTCTTAAAAAACACATGCTGTGGGCCCGGCTCCATCACACACAATACTGACAATGGCAGATATGTACAATATCAGTGAAGATAAAAATTGTTTTGGTTTCCTCTGAGCATTGCAAAAATGTTTTTCTCTCTGACAAATGTTGTATAGAAAGGAGGGGGAGAGAAACTTTTCTCTCTTTTTTTTTTTTTTTTCTCTTTCCCTGATACAGTAACACAATTCTGCAGAAATATTTGGCCTGTTTGCTTTGAGAGTTCTTCCACCCTACCATTCTGGGTTTTATTTTTACTAAACATTAACAGATTTAAAGGAAAAAAAAAACAAAGTAAATGTTTAGTTTGATTTTTTTTTTTTTTAAACCCCCCCCACTCACTCACTCACTCACTATTTGCATTCATAGATGATGCATTTGCGAGAAAATCCTATTTAAATTGCATGTATATATGCATACACGTGCTGGAATAGCAAAATTATTTTAAGAATTCTTTAATTATTGAAGTAGAATTTCCTCATCCTCCCATGGGATGGATTTGGATACAGCACAAGGACATTGGTAATGTAGGAGATCACTGTGTGTACAAGAGATTATGGGCTAGAATTGACCAACTTCTACAATATTTCTCTTTGGGGATGGAAATCTCCACTCTGAAATAGGTCTCTGAGTTTTTAGTCATTTACTGTTGATGATAGTTTAAATAGAAACACCAAGTTCATGATATTTACAACTCATCCTAGTCTAATACTAGGATATCAAATAAAAAAAAAAATTGTGATGTACTAATGTTAGCTATTGTTGTTGCTGCTGCTGCTAACAACAACAACAACTGTAGCACGTGTAGACTGTGGTGATAGATGAAACTATTAATGCCATAATAAATGAATACTGCAAACTGGCACAAAAGAAATACAAGTGTAGGCATGATCGGGTTGGAAAAGTGATCCAGTGGGAATTTTGCAAGAAATTAAAATTTGACCATGCTGACAACTAGTATATGTAGTATATCACAATGTTTGTAAATCATGTTTACAAACAGAAAAACAACACTAAAGATATTTATAAAACAAAAACAGCAAAAATAACAACTGGTTTGGTTTCTTGGAAAATGTATTTAAGATTGTCAGGAGATTAGGATTTCTTTCTTTTTAGGTTATTTAATGCCAAAGACAGTCTCCTCGAAGAACAGTAGTGGTACTATTTAACCCATAGCTGGGAGGATAAGGGGGTTCATACCTTTCCCAAGGGTATTTGCCCGAAAGTGTACTATGATTCCTCAGTCCATCGCTTTAACCATAACTTAACCATGACCGGGTACAAGGGTTAACAGAATTGGAACAGTCTATCCCCATGGTTCAAATAAAGGGTTCAGTTTGAGATTCTGTGTGGACTCTGGAGTCAAACATGAAACACCTGAAGAAGGCCAAAGGACATATTGGTCAAAAGGTTGTGATTATAACTAAAAAATGAGGTCAATGGTCCAAATATTTTAAGTTATAATTTTATAAGAACTTGAAATACTCTTTTAAAAAGATAAAAATTTGTTTTGTTGTTCTTTTTTTTTCCCCCTTATTTCTGCCTTCTGCAATTCCTATACCCCAACATTTTTGTTGGGGCATAGGAATTGCAGAAGGCATTTTCTTTCGGTAGACCATTCTGCTAGAAAAACAGAAATTAATATTACTGAAAAAAAAAAAGTTTTTTTATTTTTATTTTTTTCCATTTTGTTTAATGGCATCTCAACCTCCATAGTCTATTTAATGCCAAAACAATCTTTGTAGAAGAACAGCAGTGATACTAATTAAACTATAGCTAGGGTTCAAGAAGGTTTACACCTTTCTCAAGGATATTAAACATAATAGTGCAATGGGAGTTAGAACTTGCTTACTTTTAGGCCACTGTCTAACATTATGGACTTCCCTTCTAAGAAAAAAACTTTGCAGATGTTGTTCACTTTGTGAAAGCTTGTGATATACTAAGCTGTAAACTTATAAGAAACACCGAAGCTCTTCAAAGAAAAAATATTATATTTGATATAAAAAATTCTCTACAAAACTTATGGTCAACTTGTACTGCAAGGCTAAAATCCAAACCTTTACCACTGGTTGAGCATTCTCTGGTAAAGATTTGGATTTTAGACCCATTGTATAACTCCTAGTTTTGTAGAGATTTTTCTGGTTTAAAAGGTCAACTTGTATACCCCAATTTAGGGTATTTATTTATTTAAAAACATTTTTTGAATAGATACTGGATTTGATAAACTGCATCGGACTTTTTAGCTATATGTTGAAATTAATCCATAGATGCAAGTCTAAAGGTGCTATTTTTTAAATGTTTTTTGAGGCTTTTTATTTTTTATTTTTCCCCTCTCCCCCCAGTATTAAAATTACCTGGAAATCCACTTTCTAGGTATATTATGTTGTCATTTTTTTTTCATTTTATTTTTTTTTTTTTATAACATTATTACCAAATTAGTTTTGGTTGCAATTTCTCTAAATATTCAAGAAGCCAGAAATTAATCAGTCCAAAACTTCTTTATCTTTGCATTAAATAACCCACAAAGGTTGATATGCCATTGAACAAAGAAACCAAAACTTCATTAACTACACTGTAAAAAGTCTTTTTTTAAAAAAGATTTGATATCTATTATTTCATATTTAATTTTAGACCAAAAAATCTTGTTAAATATTGATATATTAAACCTCTATGGGTTGACTTTCTTTTTCAAATGGCATGCATATATGTACTTTTTTATTTTTTTTGCTTGGCTTAGGTTATTCAAATTAATCATTGAGAAGCTTTAAAAAAAAAAGAAAAAAGAAAGCAATTAATATACAGACAGTTGGAAATAAAAGGCTGAGGTTTTGTTTGTAAAACATTTATTTTTCCAGTTGATATTTGCACCGAATTGCCTATTAGAACTGTTTCTTTTTGAAAAGGAAGAAACAAGGATCTTAAAAGGAAAGAGAAATAAGGTGTACATCCTTCCCCATAATTTGACAAGCTTTCCCTGGGAATTGGTGGTGAGGGGGTTATTTGCATTTTTTATTTTTTTTATTGATTTAAGGCATATTACTCTTTGCCATTTCTCACCTCTTTTAACCAAACCTATGTTTGCTCAGTACATTCATCTCTCTCTCTCTCTCTCTCTCGTTTTACATGCATGTGTGCTGCAGTATCAGCATGACAGCAGTTTGCAGCGGTTAGAGTAGCAGCAACATTAGCACTTAAGTTCAACTCTTTTTTTTTTTTTTTTTTTTTTTTTTTTTCCTGTCTGGATTTTTTGGTATATTTAATTTTCTCACGGGGGGGGGGTCTATTTTTCTCTGTGCATGTTTCTTTATCTTAGTCTTTGTGTGAATGCACATATCTTTCTCTCTCTCTCTTCCTTTGCATGTGCACACCTCTTCCTCCTCATCACAGATATCCCTCTGTATCCTTTCATTTGCAGGCATACAACTCTCTCTCTCTCTCTATCTCTCTCTCTCTCTCTCTATATATATATATATATGTCTTTTCAGCTGGATGCATATCTCTCTCTCTCTCTCTCTGCCTGAATACATCTCTCTCTCTCTCTCTCTCTCTCTCTCATTTTATCTGTATATATAGATATCTTTTCAGCTGGATGCGTATCTCTCTCTCTCTCTCTCTCTCTCCATCTGCTTGCATACACCTCTCTCTCACTCTCTCCATCTGCTTGCATACACCTCTCTCTCACTCTCTCCATCTGCTTGCATACACCTCTCTCTCACTCTCTCCATCTGCTTGCATACACCTCTCTCTCACTCTCTCCATCTGCTTGCATACACCTCTCTCTCACTCTCTCCATCTGCTTGCATACACCTCTCTCTCACTCTCTCCATCTGCTTGCATACACCTCTCTCTCACTCTCTCCATCTGCTTGCATACACCTCTCTCTCACTCTCTCCATCTGCTTGCATACACCTCTCTCTCACTCTCTCCATCTGCTTGCATACACCTCTCTCTCACTCTCTCCATCTGCTTGCATACACCTCTCTCTCTCTCTCTCTCTCTCCATCTGCTTGCATACACCTCTCTCTCTCTCTCTCTCCATCTGCTTGCATACACCTCTCTCTCTCTCTCTCTCCATCTGCTTGCATACACCTCTCTCTCTCTCTCTCTCCATCTGCTTGCATACACCTCTCTCTCTCTCTCCATCTGCTTGCATACACCTCTCTCTCTCTCTCTCCATCTGCTTGCATACACCTCTCTCTCTCTCTCTCCATCTGCTTGCATACACCTCTCTCTCTCTCTCTCCATCTGCTTGCATACACCTCTCTCTCTCCATCTGCTTGCATACACCTCTCTCTCTCTCTCTCCATCTGCTTGCATACACCTCTCTCTCTCTCTCTCCATCTGCTTGCATACACCTCTCTCTCTCTCTCTCCATCTGCTTGCATACACCTCTCTCTCTCTCTCTCCATCTGCTTGCATACACCTCTCTCTCTCTCTCTCCATCTGCTTGCATACACCTCTCTCTCTCTCTCTCCATCTGCTTGCATACACCTCTCTCTCTCTCTCTCCATCTGCTTGCATACACCTCTCTCTCTCTCTCTCCATCTGCCTGAATACATCTCTCTCTCTCTCTCTCTCTGCTTGCATACATCTGTCTTCCTCTATGTCTCTAACTGCTTGCATACATCTTTCTCTCCAGCTGCTTGCTTATGTCTCTCTCTCTCTCTCTCTAACTGTTTGCATATGTCTTTCTCTCTCTTTTTCTCTAACTACTTGCCTGCCTCTCTCTCTTTCTTTAGGTTTTTCATTTTAACTTGTACCATTCCTTCAAAGTTGAGATAGCTATTTTATTCTGATTAGAATTTTTAATTTGAGAAGCCAGACTTGTGCCCCTTTAAATAAAAAAAAAAAAAAAAATTAAAATAAAAAGAATTCTTCCAAAATGCCAACATGATAGCTGGAATTGGTCTTAGCCTCCAGTAACTCCTTGTTCCCCCAACACCGCCGGTCACCATAACCCCACCACCACCAGTAAATCAAGAGAACCTGTCTATGTCTGAGTGTAGAGCTAGGCATCCATTTTCCTAACATCTCTAATAGCAGCCTGTAGAGTAAATTGGCAGAGAGTAACTTTAGGCTTCCACAACCGAAAGTGTAAGTAGGAAGAAAATGATGCGAGCCAGCCAGAAAATGCCAGGAATCCTTTGCTGCCTCTGTCTTTGAAAGCCAGACCTGCTAAGTGAACTGCATGACATGACTCGTAAAAGAGACTCGCTGCTATAGAAATTACTGTCTTAGATTTGAAACTAAAGCAACCATCCGTACTAAATTGTATTGTATTCACAGACATTACTACAAGCGGGTGGGGGGAACAAAGCTGACTGTAATCATTTTATGGTTTATTTATTCATTTTTGGCTTTAAAGGTTTACTGCCTTTTTGGCTTATGTCTTTGGAAAGTGGTCTTTAAACTTGGAAGTTTTAAATTAGTGTGTAGGAAAGTTTTTAAAAGATGGTTTAATCTTGGCTTTTGGAAAGCCGTCTTGCTTTTATCATTTCATTACATTGTGAATACAGATTATCATACCTGAGGGGAGTTTTGTGGCTAAATGGCTAAAATGCTGGACTATGGCTTTATAGTAAAAGAGTTCAAACTCTACTGGCACTATTATATTCACTTTCAGGCTAATACCCTTCAGAAAAGTTATGAACTCCTTATCCCCCCTCCAAAAGTTATGGGTTAAGTAATATCACTGCTGTTCTTCAAGAACGATTTTGGCATTAAATAACCCATGAAGGTTGATATGCCATTAAACAAAGAAACCAAATTATCACACCTAGGTATAGCTTCTATGAAAGTTATTTACATTCATATTACCATATCTTTATTTTTTTTAGATCATGCATAACCAATGTATAAAAAGAAATGTGAAAAATGTTTTCATGAAACCTTCTCTCTCTCTCTCTCTCTCTCTCTCTCTCTCTCTCTCTCTCTCTCTCTCTCTCTCCACACACTCACAAAAACTTGGTATGTCAGATAATTCCATGCTTATAAAATGCTGAATATCTTGGAAAATGTTTTGTGTGAACTTTTGAGAAGAATTATCATTTTCACTTATGCAAATTTTTCACTAGTCTGAGTGACTGTAAGTCTCCTCAGGTCTCCAGAACTCGGTGTTTTACCTCAGCTTGACAATATTGTAATCTGGATGATCTTGATTTATCTTCTAATCTCCTCCAGTTCTTCCAGTGCCTTTTCCAAGCCTTTGGGGACTATTCCAAGTGATCCACCTACAGTTGGTATCACTGTTACCTTTATGTTCCACCACGTAATTAGCTCTCTGGCAAGATCCTAGTATTTGTCGATTGTTTTTACTTTCTTTCATTTTTCCTTTTTAGTCTGCTGGGATGGCAAAATCCACTTGATAATTTCTTTCCTTAATTAATACTAGGTCTGGTCATCTGGCCCGAATTTTGCAATCCCAAGGAATTTTTTAAAACTCATTTTCATTCTGGTTTGTGCATCTACCATTTGTCAGTATGGTCTAATTTTAATCTCTTGCACATTTCCTAGTGGATCACCTTAATGACTTAGTCAAAATGCTGTCCTAATCTTAATTATGTTATCACTGTGTTTCAGTGTCTTCTAATATTTTTTTTTTTTCAGTGGAATATATAAAGAGTTTAATTTTAAATTCTGTGACTGTTAGCACACAAGAGGCATCTGAAGAAATTCAGAAAGTACAGCAGCTGAAACAGTGTGACTACAACAATCAAGATAAGGGCAACAGATTAAATAAATCAGTGTCTAATCTTGGAAAATGTATTTAAGATTGTCAGGAGATTAGGATTTGAACTGTGTATGTGAATGTGCAAATAAAATCTTTAAAGATATCCTCTTGGTTGTTGTCATGGTCAATAACCACCTGTTATTTTAATTCTTCATTAAGAAAGGGAAAAATTTAAGGTAATCTATTTTATTTATATTATTGTTTGCCAATGAGATTTTCTATTTTGTCTCCATTTAAAGAAAAAAGAGAAATGGTGATTGGCACTGTTATAAATTTTTAATGAATTCCTCACAGGTGCTTTTTCTTGAAAAGATTCCTTGCTGTATATACACAGAATTATTGTAAATTGTTGGTTTCTATAGATAAGAAAATATTAAGTATGATTTTTTAAAATCTAAATATATAGTTTTTTATTTTTTTTATTTGAATTAATTTTATTTCATTTATTAATTCACTTACTGTTTCATCTTTTGTATTTAAAAGCTGCTGTTTCCACCCCCGTCTTTAAATTCCTGTTGGAATTTAGTCTTTTACTAATTTCTATTGATACAATGATGGCAGTTTATTTCCTCAAGTCATTTCAAACTGAGACTAAAAGGCTAAGGATATTGGTTGTCTTTCTCCTGTTTGTTTCTCATTGTTAACATTTATTTTTTCTCTCTTGCCATCATTTTGATAATCACCTTGTCTCTGGTTCCTCCTCCTCCAACTCCACCTTTTATTTGTTTTTGAAAAGATACAGTAAATAGCTCTGAAAAAATTTTGAACAGATATTGAATCTCGTTTGTAGCCATTCACTTTTTGGTATGTCCTTCTGTCAAAATATCATTATCAGCAATGAATCTTATTGTCATGTGAACATTAAATTTCTCTTTTGTTTCTTTTTTTTTCCATTCACCAACACCTACATCCAATACACTTAATTTATATATTTATTTTTGTGTGTCTGTCCTTATGTAACAGGTATCATCTTTTGATTATTTATTGTCTTTCCCATTTCTGTCTCTTTTTTAATATCGTACATGAATTAATATTGTAAATAGATTTTAGAAATAGCAGCCAAAATTACATTCTTGATACACCTGCAGATTTTATCTTATTTTTATTTTGCTAAAATTTTGTCTTTTGAGGTATTTCACAACATTTTGGTTTGGTTTCTTTGTTTTAATGGCATATCAACCTTTATAGGTTATTTAATGCCATAGCCAGGAGGATATGGGGGTTCATATCTTTCCCAAGGGTATTGGTCCAAAAGTGAATGTAATAGTGCGACTGGATTTTGAACTCACATACTACGATTCCGAAGTCCATCGCTTTAAGCATTACACCATGAGAACCCCCCCACATTTTTGTGTGTATGTATGTGTGTTTTTATATATATATACATATCTATCTCTTTAGTCATTCACAGACAGATCTGTTTCGTTCTATCAGAACTCATCAGTGTGGCTAGACTTAACTTCTCGTAGCCGGGATCGAAACCCGGTTGACTCAAATGCCAAGCCAAAGCCTCTAACCCTTCAGCCACGAGGAGCCATTAGCTGCGAAGTAAATTTTAAACGGTTATGAATCACAATTACTATTGTTTACATACATTCGTTCAACGGCTGCCAAGACCTCAATTCATATGTATGAAGAGACTTGCAATAAACGCTAATGGCAATATGATTACTTCATTCGCCGGAGAACTCAACCCCCCTGGGGCAGGGGAATGGGTATCTGACTGAAAATATATATAGTGTTTATGTGAGTGGGTATCTGACTGAAAATATATAGTACAATTTAATGGAGACTCAAACTCGGTTAAGTTGTCATGATAAATTTATTTCGGTAGAGAATATTATTGCTATACTCTCTGTCTCGTCAGATGACTCTTTACATGCTTTCCTCCTGTCGCAAAGTAGCGAATGTGGAGTTTCAGTTCTTATTCAGAAGATAAAATAAGGTAATTAAAAATAAAATAAAAAATAAGAATCAAAAAATAAAATAAAATAAAAAAATTAAAATTAAAAAGATAAAAATAAGGTGGAAATCAAATTACAAATTATTTCATTCATAGCCGTGAGCAGAGGGGGTTAACATGTTATATGCTAGAACGTTCATATTTTTAAGATTTTGTTTTCATTTTTTTGCTAATATTCATTCTTTTGACATGTTTCATAACATTTCTGTGTATGTTATATATTTCTTAGGAATCTTGTGTCACTCTGTAGCTTTTAATATTTGTAGTGATAATCTTGCATTTGCATATACTGCTATAAAAGATATAGTCAAAAAAACTTCAATATGGAAACTTGACATAGTAGAAATTTCAAGTTTGAAATTTTAAAAAATGCATAGCTGAGCACATATAAAGTGATATCAAAATAAGTCAGTGTGGATTTGTTTTAGGTGAGTGGGGGTATAAAACCAATCTTGATATTTTTTGATAAAACACTAGATAATGCAAATGTAGCCCCCTCTATACTTACCATACAATGATAACCATTACCCCACAAATTTCTCCAACAAGTCTTTAACCTCGATGTGTTGGCTTGCCTTTTCCCAGCTACAGATAAATAAGTCAAAATGAGTTCTATATCTTTTGTTTGGCAACAAGGAGTAAGAAAACTTAATTCAAACCAGCTTTACTCTGCTTACAAACTGACCTTGTGTCATATCCTGTTCATGGTATAGAGGTTTGATAAATTCATACAGAGTTATTTACTCCAGTTTTATTTGTATCTAAATAAAGTTCTGGTTGCCCATCTGAAAGAGCTTTTTCTTTTTTTAGTTGGACATACCTGTATACATGCAGTGCTTGTGTCTGATAGCTGCACTCTTTCTCTCTGAGAATGACTGATTGCACTGCTTTATGCGTTTATAATTATTTAAATTGATGAATGTATAATTATCTTGAGGCTTGGTCTTGGGTGTAATTCAAATATGTTCATCTTGTTGACCATGTGGCCACACACATACACACCACTGGTGATTCCCTTTCTTCTTCTCGGCTTATTCTTTCTAAATAGGAAATTAAATGCAAATCACGAGAAAAAAATAATGCAGGTATGTGATTTTCTGATTTGGATTGCATTTGATCCACTATAAGCATATTGATTGATTCCACATTCCTCCCCTTCTCTTCCTCTGCATTTTAGAAGAATAAAAATAAACTACATCATTCGGCACAGCATCTTGAAGTTCACAAGCAAATAAGCACTGATTTTTGAGTGGGGGAAGTGTATTTGAGATATCAATGAAATCTTCCATAGAAAAAAAATGAGAACAAAGAGGAAAAACATAGATGATGTTGGTCTGAACAAATGAACAGCCATTCACAACCTTATGTGTAGTAATTTATTTGGATTCCTACAAGGCCAGAATGTGACACAAGGTCAAGTTTTGGGTGCAGGGGATCCTCCATACTCCCTTTTAGACAAGGAGCTGTGTTAGCTGGAGTGGAGACTTCCTGGAGCAAAGCTGATAACTTTATCTTACTCATCAGGTAATTAAGTGTATAGTGATGCTGCTCAAGACTATTGTTAGAGATTTGTTTGCAGCAATAGAATTGAAAGGTTCAGATTAATGCCTTTCCAAAAACATTAGTGCTGAGGGAATGCAAACAATTCCAGCCAGGCTTTGAACTTAGTTCACTGATTTTGTTCTCTGTGTCACAAAGCATTACATTTCTTACATCTTCATGAAATTCTGAGAGAAGATTTGGTCACAAAAATTCCAGAAAATGTTTGCATGAACCTAATTGGTGGAATATATGAGAAAGGTGGTGGAATTTCTCCTCAATCTCTGAAAACACACACACACACACACACACACACACACAATTATGATTAGAATTTAATGCTAAGAGCATTTTTAATCTGTAAAATCTTTACAGGCTTGAAAAGGTAGAGCAATATCACAATATATTTCTCAGGTAAAAAATATGATATAAATCACAACCTCAGGTCTTTAGCACATCTGATACACACACACACACCCACACACATGCAAACATATTCATGGCCTGAAATCTCTTCTTTGACTACATTGAATAAATTTGTCGGCTCCCCCCCCTTCCCCCCCTCTCTCTATCTCTCAGGACACTTTTCATTTTATATTTTAAGGATGACCTTCAATTTTGTGTGTCAAAATTTTTGCTGTAAATTTGACAAACTGAAAAAAAAAAAAATTCTGCATCATTATTTTCTGGTGGAAAAAGTATTGATAGTGTTACTTATGTTACTTTTGTGCTAAAAGCTAAGTTAGCAGCCCTCCCCACCTTTTTTTTTTTTTTTTTTTTTTTTTAGATCTTGTACTTCACTCTCCTCAATTTTAACAGTGCCAGTTTTATAAAAAAAAAAAAAAAAGAAACAACCAACTAAACAAGGGGACTTTGATGTTGGCTACTTTTTCTACAGACTTCCTTATCTTCACAGTCTCCAAACTTGTCTATTGAAAAATCAACTGCCTGGAGTTTTCTTTTGAAATTTAATACTTTCCAACTGGATTCTCTGGGTGCCCTATATTTGTATGAATATGTTTTAGTCTCTTTCTATTCAGAGTGGGGTGGTGGTCTGTAATATCTCCTCCTTTTCACTCTTACTTGTTCTATTTAGAGGTGTGTCATATTTTTCTCTTTTTATTTAGATTTGGGTTATGTCTCTCTCTTTGTTGTCTCTCTCTCTCTCTTTGTTGTCTCTCTCTCTCTCTTTGTTGTCTCTCTCTCTCTCTTTGTTGTCTCTCTCTCTCTCTTTGTTGTCTCTCTCCTCTCTCTCTCTTTGTTCTGTCTCTCTCTCTTTGTTGTCTCTCTCTCTCTCTCTCTTTGTTAGTCTCTTTTTTTCTGTTTGTCTGGCTCTCTCTTTTTTCTCTCTGTCTGTCTCTCTTTTTTCTTCTTCCTGTTTCTTTTTTTTTTTTTTTTTCATGTTTTACTCTCTCTCTCTCACTCTAAGTGGGTAATTTCTTTTGCAGTTTTCTCTTTTTTAATTGGGTTGTATCTTTTCATTCTTTTTCTTTCTCTAACCCTTTCTCATTCTCTCTGAGTCATGGCTCCTTTTTATCTTTTTCATTGAGTTTGGTTTGTATCTTGACATTTTCTTTCTCTCTCTCTCTCTCTCTCTGTGAGAGAGATGACAGACATATATTTTATAAGCTTGCAAATGTGTTCTTCATTTGATCATATAAGAGATATTTTAATTAACTAATGTCTTTCTGTACAAACATCTTCATATGAAAAATGTTTGATTTTTTTTTTGACAGTGTTCAAAAATATAAACAAAGAAAAACTAAGTTATTCCAGGTAGCTCCAAAATGAACAGCCATCTTTTAAAATGGTGCGAGATTTAAAAAGAAAAGCTAAACCTTTATATTCATAATAAAACAAAAACACCATGTTTATCATAGGATGACAAAAGGCTGTTTGAGAGGAAGATAGTATTGCATTGATCTTCCAAGTTAGAAAAATCTGCCTTCATTTGAAAATTAAAAAATATCCAGTACTGGTGCCTGGAACCTTTTTCTTTACGGAAGAGTTAATGTTTCCACTCGGGGTTGTAGTGGCAAATCCACGTTAAGCCAATTTTTAAATATTTTTTTGACTGAAATATGCTTCTCTGCATACATCATACATTCACATGGTTTGCACTTCTCAGGCAATAAATATTTCATGACAGATGCCTGGAGCACTGTTTACTTTACCACCATTTTAAATAGCTTCCAAAGAAATTTATTTATTCATTTTTGGAATAAAATAATTTTTACTATAAAGCAGTTCCAAACAATGCAGAGTTTATATTATATTAAAAAATTTCTTGTGTGTCTCTCTCTCTCTTTCTCTCTCTCTCTCTCTCTCTTATAAAAATCCCCTTGTTTATTGAATGACTCTCCACCACAGACAGAATGCAACACTAGGTCAGTTTTTAAGTGGAATTTAAGTTTTGAACTTAAAGTTTTCCTTCTCAGATTGGTTGTCCTACCAAGGTTAAAATTCCACTCTGCTCTACTATTTACCCATAATTGGAGAGAGGAATTGTTGAATGTATACCTTTCTCAAGGTTATTAGCTCTATGTGAAATGCCGACAGCCTAGTCCAGGATTTGAACTTGGGTCACCATGCCCATTTCCTATGAAGATAACTGTTTCACCAAGAGCGCCTCCTTAGGAATATTAAATCCAAAAAATGAAATTAAACATAAAAAAAAAAATTGTCAACTGGCATTTGTTGAATTTATTTGATGAAAACCTTACATAATGCAAATAAAGAAGGAAATAAAAGAAAGAACAAAAAAAAAAGGAAAAGAAAAAAGCAACAAATGAATTGCACATATGCCGTCTTTTGTTGGGTTTCTCTTCTTAGGAAGCTGTGAAAATATCTTGTTTTGTGTAAATAAGATTTTTTAGAACCTGTTTTCTGTTGCCCAGCAACTGATCTTGCTGCTAAATCTATTTAATGCCGATCAAACAGTGTCGGATATTGAACACACTGCTGTGGAAAGGAGTGGGGAAAGGAGAATGAAGAAAATCCTAGAGAAGCTTGGTTTTTGGAAGGAGAGAAGAAAATGTCTGAGGAATAATACTCATCGACAGTCTGTACAATTATATCACCTCTTCCTGCTTGATCAACGTGGAGGTGGGGATTGTCTTCGTTATCTTGTCTCCTGGTAGAGAGCAAAGTGAAATAAAATGGTGTAAAAGAAGAAGAAAAAGAGAATATAATCCATTAGAGTGATTAAATTGCTATTGATATAGAAACTGGGTGTTGATGGGTGATGGGAGTCAAGAAAGGAGGATGATGGGTTCTTTTGACAAATGGGTAGAGACTTGCCCCACAAGCCATTCATTTTTTTCCCCTTCCCCATTCACTTGTCTGCCACCCAACTTTTTATGGAAATACTGTTAGAGCCAGGCACACAATTTTGTGTGTGTGTGTGTGTGTGTAACTCAAGTTGCATTTTCTGCTTTAAACTTGCACACACCAGCCAAATTATTCACTGCATTTGTAAAAAAAAATTTTATTTATCTGATTAGCAAGTGCACCTTCCCAATTCTATCAACTTTTTTTCTCAGTCCTCTCTAGAAATCCTCTTCTTTCCAAAGTCTTTAAAACAGAAATAGTGATAACCCTTTCCTTGCCTGAATGACAGGGAGGTTATATTTTGTTACTCTTTTCTAGCCTGGTTGCCCTACCAAACAGACACCTTGTCAGTAGGGCTCAATATTTGTTTGATTGTATCCATTGCAGAAGTATAAGGACCCCGCCTCACAAAAAAAGTCCTTGGTATGATAGTAAACTTAATTTACTGATGAGGCTCCAGTTCTGGAGATATGGGGAGTGAGAAGTACGCCTTCATTGCTATTACTCTGGAATTCCCTCTGACCCAGGGTCGTAGTACCTGTTAGGGTCCCATATATTGGTCAAATAGATCTGCTTAAAAATTATTCATATTTGATAGAAATACTTGAAACCATATAAATGTAAATTATTTGTATTAATAATGATTACTTGAATCTATAATAGTTTACTAAGAATTATTATTAGTCACATAAAACCATATAAGTGTGCAAACAAACGACTGGCATAAATGATTTCCCAACCAGTCTAAAAGAAAAACTGATTTCAAAGCAGCTTTACTCTGCTTAAAAATTGACCTTGTGTCACATCCTGCACAAGATGGTGTGGATAGGTAAATCTGTATTTGCTTTTATTTATTGGTGAAATATTTGTAATAACGATGTCTACTGTACCAATTTTCAATGAAACTGTCATTGTAGTATACAGTATCTGAACAGCTCACTTGGCTGGGGATATAGAATACTCTGACTGCATCTCTGCTGAAGGGTAAGAACTCCTACCAACAAGTGTCCTGGCTCAAATATTTCATTATTTGATGGTGAAGCTCTAGTCCTGATGTTTTAGAGAATATAGAGTACCTCTTTATTGCCATCACTCCCAGGTCAACACTGACTAGGATTGGTAGTACCTGTTAGGCTCCTATCTTTGGATCAAATAGAACTGTTTAATCATTTACTATGCTTGAAACTATTCAACTGTGTGCGAACAAATGATTGATATTAAATTGAATTATTAGTGTTAGATAGCAATACTTGAAACCATTTAATTGTGTGGGAACAAATAATCCCTAGCTCATGTAAAAATTGTTACCAAAAACTATTTGTTTACAAATCATATATATTTAATATATATTATAAAGATTTGGCATTAAATAACCTACAAGAGTTGATATGCTGTAAAACTTAACCAACTAACCAACCAAATCATGATTTAAAACATTGTTTCTAATGTTCTGCCTTGTAAATGATGTAGAGTATGTTTTTCAGCCTTCTTACTGGTTTTGGGAATCGGGGTACTCAGTAAGGACTAAAAAAGTGAACAAAATTTAATGAAATAATTTTAAAAATTTACAAAATGTATGCACTTCTCTCTTTTTTTTTTTTTTTTTTTTTTTTTTTTTTTTTTGCTTGAAATTATTTTCCTATTTATTTTGATACATTTATGTTAATTTACAACCCTTTATTGCTAGTCTTCTTTCCTTCTTCTTCTAAATAATTAGCCTAATAACAGTTTGCATAGGCTGTAACTTGTAGATCATCTGATAATACAGACCGCCTGACCCAGTGACTTTAAGATAAATATTTATCCTTGAGACATTGAAGTTGGAGATTGGCCTTGCTTGAGTTTTTATCCCTTGTCAATAACGCAGGCCTTGTGTTAGGCAACTTAGTTTCTTTCTATTACCACATTCAATATATACTGCAGTAGTAATAATGATTAAATTATTTTAAAAAAAGGAAGAAAAAAAAGTAGCTATTTGCTGGTAGGCAGAAGGGCAGATGTACTACTCTGCTTCTATTTCTCTGTATATATTTTTGCTTCAGGAAAAATCAATTGTTATATTACTAATAATGATCACTTGTTATTTTATCTCATGACTAATATTAGTAAATAATGTTGGTTTTGAAGTGTATATTTGAGACTTAATAGCAAGGTCTTTTTGTCCAAAAGATAAAATGATACTTTATGAAAATACCTAGGAAATGTTATGTTATTATAGTTGTAAAGGTTATCCAAAGATTTTTAAATTGTGTGTGTGTATATATATATATATATATATATATATATATATATATATATATATATATATATATATAAACAAATTTTTGGTAATTTTTATGAATATCTCAATGGATATACTTAAGATGTTTTGTAGAAAGGAAAATTGCTTGAATTAAATTTAATGGGGGGAAAAATACTGAAAAGTTCTTGGACCAACTAAGAAAGACATCAACTGAAGACATTGATGGTGAATGATATTCTATATATTCACTTTGTAGTTCAATACTCTTGGCAAATTGAATACTAAGTTTAACTCTTATAAAAAATGTAATTATCTCTTTGGTAAAGCTGAGAACTATATAATATATAGTGAATGAACAAATTATGAAAATTTCTTGTTTTAAATCAAGAAAGTGCTTAAGTACTGACCAGTAATGCAGGATAAAATCTAAAATAAATTGTTTCTCATGTCGGTTTCATAACTAAAAAGTTTAATGCATTTGAGGAAAAACAAAAAAGAATCTTCAGATGAAGTGGCCATGTTATATGCAAAGATTTTTTTTTTTTTTTTTTTTTTTTTTCAAACTTAGTTTTGAAGCTGACATGAGGTGGTAAGAAAACACACACACACACACAGTTATGTTTTATCCCATATCAACTCTTGTAGTTTATTTAAAACTAAATCCCCCTACACACACACACACACACACATCCACAGACAGTTTCGTTGTATTATAACTCTTCAATATGGCTAGACCTGCAAGAGGCTCCAAGCCGGGATTGAAACCAACCTTACTTTATGTCAGACTGATGATATACTTATAGGCCAAGCCTGAACTCAACTTCACCTCAGGAATTAACATGTGTCAAATTTTGCTTGTTTATATTTTGTGCTATTGGATACCGAAGTGCTCAATTTGTTAGAAGAGCTTTGAATTATGCGAGTGGCAACCATTATGAATAATTTGTAATATTTTTAAACAAGCCAGAGCTCATTTGTTTGCATACAGTTAAAAGGCTTCAAGTCTAGTAAATGATTAAACAGTTGTATTTCATCCATAGATGGAACCCTAACTGGTCAGGGTGGACCTGAGAGTAATGCCAATGAAGAAGTACTTCACATTCCCCAAAGTTTCCAGACTGAAGCCTCACTATCAAATGGTTTGGTATAATATTCAGGACTTTTGTTTAGGGAGTTTTACCCTTCTGCTGCAGACATGCAGTCTACAACTTCAGCTGACTGAACTTATATATATATATATACTCAATGTCTGTAATAGAGTATGTATATCTAATTTAGGATAGTATAAACACATTGAACAGTAATTGTCAGTTTGTCACTTATGTAGTCATCAGACTAAGAGCTGATAGCTAGCCAGTGCTATTGACTCTGTGTCTGCACTATCCTAAATTTTATTTTATATATATATATATATGTATATATATATATATATGCGCACAAACTTTTATGTAATAAGATGATGATGATAGCAACAATAAAACTGGTTTTGTGTTTCCTTTTAACTTGTGATGTCTAATTTACCAATTGGTTTGCTGCCTCCTGACAAAAAAATGCATTAATACCACGAATATCTTTCAGCATAATCACCTTCTTGGTCAATGCATTTAAATTTAATGGTGGATATCAATTGGATTGAACAGTGAATATTTAAAAAAAAAAAAAAATTCACCTTAATAACTATGCTTATCGATTGATCCTTGCTTGTATGTTGTTGATCAAAATCTGTGATGAAATGAACATTTTAATGTGAATTGAGGACTTGTTTGTAGCATCTGTATTCAACTTGCACGAGCATGTGCAGCAAACTAACACTGATTAATTATTCACTATATTCACAATGAATATTAATGTCTTTTAACTACAATAGAGTTGAATATTTGATTGACTACCGTTAAACCGACATTGCATGATAGACGTTACCGTTCTCCACTGATTTTCAAGATAAAGATAAAATCTAATAGAATTTTCCTGGCTATTGTTGAATAGATTTTATGCCAGGAGGACTTGTGTCTCTTGCTCAGAACAATGCTGTTATTGTTGTTGTTGTCAAGTGTTTTAATAGCTTGTTACCATCAGGGTGGAGAAGTGGTGTTTGGCGGACGGATTTTAAAGCAATCTGAATGAAAGCAAAGTCATTAGGCAAAATGAATTTTCCTTTAGAATAATTAATGAACTACAAATTTGTTTAACTGTTCATGCAACAAGATTGATCGGTCAATTGAAAGCATTACTACTTCTTACATTGCTAAATAATTACATTTCTTGGATGCATATTCCTCTGCAATTGCACATGTGAGTGTGCATGTATCAAACCAAATGTATGTGAAGGCATCTTTTATCGTTTTCTGTATTCAGTGTCTGTCCAGAAAGCATCTTGCCATTTTGAACTGGTTGTGTGGCCTTAATGTAACTTTGCAACCAATCATTAACAGATACTCTCACGGAGTTTCTCAGTCAGCAATGAAATAGCATCTAATGAGTTTGTTTATTGTGCAATAGATTCACTCGTCATAACAATTTGCTTACCTATTCTTCACCTCCTACATCTGTCGAAATCCTTCTCTTCCTGTGCAAGTTTTGGTTTATTTTCTTGCAGGTTTGTTTTTTTTTTGGGGGGGGGTTAGCTATGTGTACAATTAAACTGTGGTTGAGATTGATGAGAATGTGACAATTCTGCTGATGGCAATCCCAGAAGAGAATATTTGCTGATGTTGAAAAGTTGAGATCAGGTATGTGTGTGAGTTCAAAAGAGAAAATTGCCTTTCATCACCTTTTTTTTTTTTTTTTATTTTTTTAATTCCTATCAAATGGCCATTCTTAAATAATTTCTCTTTCTTTGTGTGTATTTGTATGTGTGAACTCTTTTGGTAGGTCTAAGAATATGCTTAACTATATCTCCTTCAGAGAGATAAAACTACTCTCACAAAAGGTATCTCCTGGATATGACACTAAACTGCATCTGATGGTGAGAGCCCAGTTCTGGAGAGTATGGAGTTCTCATTGATTGCCATTACTCCCAGATCCACTCTGACTAAAAGTAGTATTACTTGTTAGGGTCCCATCTATGGTTAAAGTAGATCTGTTTAAAAATTATTAGTATTTGATCAGAATACTTGATATCAAATAATTGTTGGCAAAAAAAATTTTTTTAAGAAACTACACAATATAGATGTACGATGGACATGATTCTTTAACCTTGAAGCATAAAATAACCCCAGATTTGATGTTAAGATTAATCTCTCTGTGTGTGTATTTCTATTGGTTAGTTTCACTTGACATTATTTTTAAGTATTTATTCTAATGATTGATTATTTGTTTCCATTCTCTTAATTCTTTAAAGTGTTCCTTTAATATTTCTATGAAATTAATGGCTAGTTGAGATTTGCATTGTTGATATCTTTTTTGTTTTGTTTGAAAACCTACCATTCTTTTACAAGATTTATTAATTCCTTTGTCATTTCTGTTATTGTTTGTTCATCATTCTTAGTTTATTATTTATCGTATGTTACAATAAAGAATCTTTCTTTCCTTTTTGAATGTATTGTCTGGACAACTGCCAAATTTCCAAATCTGATAAATTGATCTATACTCAAGTTGAGTGAACTGTTTTCTGTATTTTTTTTAATCTCCCTTCTTTTTAGTGTGTGTGTGTGTGTGTGTGTGTGTGGAAGGGGTATTTAAAATTCTTTTAAAGTAACAGATTCAATTTGTCTAATTAGACAAATCTCTAAAATTTCCATTCATTGTAGATTTTATCTACATAACATGGCAGACTTATTAACCCCCCCCATTACACACACCATTTCTTTTTTTTTTAGCCTCAAGATTTGATTTGAATGAATGATATGCAAGGCTGGGAGTAGTAGTTTTAGATAATTGTTTTTGACAGATAACAAGAGGAAGATGAGAAAAATATGTTGATTTTATTAGTGTTAATCTTCTAGGAACCCCCCCCTCTCTTTTCCATAAATCTGTTAATTAATAAAAAATTTATTATTCTTCCTTTTTTAGTCTTAAATAAAATAACTGTTAGCTGTGTAACAATTTCTGTTAGTAATTATCTGTATTTTATTTTACTTTTTTCATGAAAATGTGCACATTTGAAAATTTGTTTTATTTTTATTTTCTCTCTCTCTCTCTCTCCCCCTCTTTTTGGCATTAAAAAAAATTTTTTTTTGCATCTGTTAACTGATCGACTTCAAGTCATTGTTTATAACACAGACACTTCAAGTAACATAGGAAGAAGTCAAGTCAATTTTATGGGAATATTTTTGTTCTGTGCGTGATTTTTATCTAGTTTCTGCTGATAGAAAAATACCATAGCAATGAAAATGCTTGTAGTATATTAACATTATTGATGATAATAATATTAACAACAATAATAGAATAACAAAAGAAATAACTAATACCAATAATGATGTTGGAATTTTAAGAAAAATTAAAGTTAAAGTATTTATTGTTATAAAAAAGGAAGTAATAATACTACTACTACTACTAGTAGTAGTAGTGGTGATAAGAATTTTAAAAAAATAGTTATGAAATTAACAATTATTTTATTCTCATTATGGCAAAAATGATAATTGGAATTGTTGTGATAATTAAAAAACAATAAAAGGATATAATTCATTATCATAATTGTTGGAAGATATAACATGAAAAATAAAACTCATGAAAGAGGTTTAGTTCCAGTTAACTTACAAATCATTGGTATCAAATTTTGAGTCAATTAATATCACACAATCCAGTTCAGCATTAAATCCAGAAAGAGTAAAGTTCCAAAATGGTAAATTAGCAAGATGTCCTTTTCCATGCCAATTAAATGGCTTACATGAGAGTTAGGTAATTTTATAGTAATTAGATTCACTTTTTCTAGAATGCAATGTCAATGGTTATTTATTTCAGACAGGAAGTTGTTTATGGCTTATATGAAGACAACAATTCAACAATAATGCTGAAATGAATATCATATCTTTAATGATAGTAGCCATATTGTCATTCATTTGCAATTCATGTCTGATGTCCATTTTTCAAGAGAAGTCTCTTAAAATTTCCACGTCTTTTATTACTATTATTGTAGACGTCAACATCAGGTTTTCAATTTATCATCAAAATTTTAATCTATCCTCTCTTGCTTCTCATGTTTTTGGAACCGTTCCAAGTGTAACAGCTAAACTTCATTCTACATTTTTATTTTTCCGTGTTTGCTATTAAAAGTTCTAATATTTCCCAATTTTTCACTTTAGTCTTCCCTCTTTGGTCTGCTAGTACAGCTATGTTCACAATCTGACTTGTTCTCTTTTCTTTGTTAACAACTACAAGATCTGATCTTTTTGATTCAATAGGATGATGAATTTACCTTTAAAAATATCTATATATGGTTCCAGCTAAATTTTTTGCACCCGTTTGCCACTGTTCTAATGTTGTCATGTCTTTTACTATATTCTTTGCATGTTATTTTGCTGCATTCACTTTGGTTATATTGTTATTATTATCTACTTGGTTCATTTGTAGATTTTTATTATTTTTTCTTGTCAAATTAATGCCTGTATTATCTCTTAATTTTTTTTTCCTAATTTACCAAAATTTATGCTTTTATTTATTAATGTCATCACTTTTATTAAAAGATGATAAAATGTATATAAATGGAAACTTATTGAATCATTCTTGTCTTTTTTTATTGTTTTACTCAAGATTATTTGTTTTTGAATTGAGGAAAATGTTATCAATTTAACATTATTTTATGACTTAGATTTTATGTGCATCTATGTTTGCCATTAACTGTCAATTAATGAGCATTTTTTTTTCTTTTGCAGGTAAGTCAACACATGTATCATTGTGGTTTATAGATTCAGCTTTTTACCTTGAGAGAGAAACCAGAGATTTTTGGTGATATTAATCATGACTGGTTTCTGGATAAAGTCAAAAACAGATCTACTTGTTTTTCATGGGATATACCATTTTTTACAAGGTAAGTAAATGCTATTGTGAAAGTGGTAGCAGGTGATTGTTGTCCATTCAGACCACGTCTGGAAAATAAATGCCAAGTTTCTGTGACTGTTCTTGGAAGTATCTCCCCAGCATCTGGTTGAATTGTCGGAAAGGCAAATGATTGCTAATATTTCAGTTCTTGGGGTGAGAGTTGGGATGATTTTTATCTGAAAGATTCAAATATATGGAATTTATTAAATGACAGGTTGATTTATCTTTTAAAGTGGATTTAATTTGGATAAAAAAGGTACTTAAAAGAACTACTGACTGAGTAGAAACAGTAGTGTATGTGGGTTGTGGAGATGGAAATTCTGCCATTTTTATATCTATATATATTTCTTATTTATTTATTTATTTATTTTTTTAATAGCATTAGCTAGTTGTTATTAAAGGGTGTGGTGTATCACACTGGACAAAAAGTGTGGTTGAGAGATTCCATGATAAAGAAACATTTAAACATCCATGTTGAGAAACAAAATTAGAATTTGCAGAGTTTTCCTAGAAACTTTACTTGTTCATTTATATTCTGACTCCAATTTTTGTGATATCATTTTAATCATTTGTTAAACAAAAAGTCTTCCATACCTTGAGTAATTTTTTTTTGTTTTTTTTGTTTTATTAGCATAAATAGGTCTGTAGGAATTTTGAATATTGCATAGTAGCAAGGCAGCTGACTGTATTCGAGGGCAACCTGAAAGCTCCCTTTTCAATAGCTACAACACCAAGGTGTCGGAGAGGGCACTATTCCTTTCTCCAGATGCTCCACTTATCCTTGATCTGTACTTTATAATGCTGAGGATTAAGCAAGGAGGCATCAAGAACTTTTTTTTTTTTTTTTTTTTTTTTGAGTCTTTGCTCTGACTTGACCTGGGATTGAACCCAGGGTTCCCTGACTATTGGTGAACACACTAACTATTATGTCCCATAATCATCAAATGGTCATGTTCAATGTTATAAATCAAGCACCAGTGGATTCTTGTTTACTTTTTAAATGATGGTGTTGCACATGCAAATTTTTGGTTTAATGGCATATCAACCTTTGTGAGTTGTTGTTCTACAAGGATGGCCAAAGCCATCCTTGTAGAACAACAACAGTGATACTTTTTAACTCACCGCTGGAGTGATAAGCAGGTTCATACCTTTCCCAAGGGTATGAAGTTCAAACTCACGACAAGGCTACAGTCCAGCACTTAAGCCATTATGCCATGCAGAATCATCCCTGCAAATTTTTATTCTATAACTATCCTTTACTGAAGGTGCTGTCACAGTAAGAAATGGACTTGACTGGATGAGGCTTTTTTTAAATTCCTGTTATGCTTGGAAAAGGGATAAATCTATTTATAATGTTTACATTTTATGATGCATTCTAACAACTTTTATTCTGTACAACACACTATGCTGATCTCATTTGTTCTTCATACCAAAAACAGGCCATATAGTAGGATATCTATATTGTTAACCATTAAGGTGACTGTATAACTGGATCATTTAGTAAAATGACTACAATCAAACTTTGAATTTTTAAAACCCTATGAAAAAAAATTTTTTTTTTTTTTTTTTAGATTAATGATATTTTAAAAAACAAACAAAAAACCTGACTATATTCGAGATGAAGATGAGGTAATGGTTACTGTCTTAGGAAATGGACGCGATGACCCTAGTTCAAATCTTGGATGAGGCTTTTCCGTTTCTATGGAACTAATACAATTGGGAAAAGGATGAATCCAGCTATACTCTCTCCAGCTATGTGTAAATAGTAGAACAGACTGGGCTCTTTAACCTTAGTATCAGCAACTAGTGTAGGAGCAGGAAAACTGAATTCAAACCAGACCTGGATAGGGATGAGCTTTGCTAGACTAATTTTTTTCCTAAGACATGCTATATCATGACCCAAACCAGATTATAAGTATAATCTCTATCACTCATTAGGGTAATGTTCGAAAACTACTGGTATAGTCATGACTATATAAGTTACCAACTTTAATGTGGGCTGCCAGTTTAAAACCTGCATCTTTATTCCACATTCATGCAATTTAAATTCAGTCTTAAAAGTCCACAGAATATATTGGCTTCATGAAATGTTGATATAAAACAGCAACCAGAAAAGTCAAGATAGAAAATATTTCAGATATCTTTATTTGAATGAACTTATGCAAATTTTTGATAATCCACCTCCATTCTTTATAAGGTAAAAGTGTAAAAACAAAAGAACTATTTACATAATGAAGATTTTTGATTTGTAAGTCCATATTAATTATCCAAATACGATCAGATTTGCTCAAAATAAAAATGTATCATTTTCTGCTCTAGATATCATCAGCCTTTCCATAATTCTTCGGTTCTTTTAGATATAAGGCATAAAAACCATTGAAAACTATTTTCCATAAACAAAATGATCTATTCTTAAATCCCGCCCCCTAATTATACTTCACTTTCAGGGTATGAATAGTGACTATTTACAACCATGACGAACTAATATCTACTTAGGCTGTTAAGTTGATTCATGTTGCAGTCAACAGTAGCAGCAAAGACTTGATACCCATATGAAACACTCAGAATTCTCTCCCTCTTCCTCACCTGAAGTTTTCCTTAAAGTATTGGCCTTACCTTTTGCTTGTTTAAGGTTGATGAGTGTAAGCAGTGCACTGATTGCCCTTTCTGAGTTACATTGGTCACATGACTACCATACTTTTGTTTGAGAGTTTTCACTCTTTGTGGGGGGGGGTCGTTTATTTAGTTTTCATTATTATCATTTTACTTTTTTTTTTTTGTTGTTGTTGTTGTTTCTCTCCCACTGTTCACTTTTTCTTTTTTTCCATCTCAGATTTTCTCTTTCTGTTCTCACAATCAACCATTCAACATTATCTGTTTTCCTAAATTAGTTTCTTTTACAACTGCAACCTTTTTTCCTTCGTCCAGCTCCTCTCCTCCACTTATATATAAAAAAAAGGTGATATCATGTCTGAATCTTTCCTGTATTTGTCCAAACTTGTGAAATAAGTAAGTTAGCGACTGTAGTTGAGGGCGACCAGAAGGCTCCCTTTTCAATAGCTAATAAACCGAAGTGTAGTGTAGGGCACTACTCCTTTCCCAAGATTGCTCCACTTTACCCTTGATATGTACCTTATATTGCTGAGTGTTAAGCAAGTAGGTATCAAGTACCATTTTAAAAGTCTTTGGTATGATGCGACCTGGGATTGAACCCAGGTTTCCCAGACCATTGGCAAACACTCTACCCACTAGACCACTTGTGAAATAGTCAACCATTTTTCTAGGTATTATACCTTGCTTCCTCCCAAAAAGTGTAAATTTGGGAGCTACTGGGTTGTAAAAGAGAAATAGAGGATATATTAGTATTGAAATAAGCTTTTTATCTGTTAGAAGAAAAAAAATTACACTGACTTATCGAGACATTACTTTATTACATAATTTGCTCTGCTATGTATGTCTTTATTTTAATCTTAAAATTTTTTAAATGTCATGTTTCCATATTGATGCTTTTTGACCACACCTTGTATATTAGTATTATCACCACAAATATTCAACTTACTGTTACATGATTCCTAAGAAACACACACACGTGAAACATCTCAAAAGAAAATGGAATGTTGGCCAAAAAAAAGAATAAAATGCTGAAAATCTTAAACATTGTGTATGTTTTATGTATGTATGCGTGTGTATATATATATATATATATATATATATATATATATATATATATATATATATATATATATATATATACACACTCTCTCTGTCAGAAATATATAATCTTGGTCCTATGATGGTATTGGCAACACTGTTTGAGTGTATGTGTATACTGTTCTAACTTACGTATGTATTGAGACAATAATTTCCTTTTCTACCTAATGAGCCATGGACCATATATGTATATTTATCAATTAATGAATGAACAAGTCAAGACATTATTTCTCTTGTCATCATTATTACTCACTGACACTAATTATCTTGAGTTGATAATCGTTGCTGGTTGGTGAGATATTTTCTTTTGAAACTCTCTTGCCAATTACCAATAATCAGTTATCACAGATTCAAAGAACATCATCACTCTTTACAACAACAACGAAAAAAAAAAACCCAAATCCAATAAGATGAAGACTCTATATTATAATGATATGATGATTGTGTTTCTTACTTTAACATAGCAAAAATTGCACATGGTACTGAGTTTTTTTGTTTTTTTAATAACTCTAGTATTAACATTGGTTGGGGGCACATGTGCATGGTGTAGTGGATAAAGTGCTGAACTGCAACCTTGAAGTGAGTGAGTTCAAACTGCAGTTAGGCTGTTATGTTCCCTTTCAAACTAATATCCTAGATAAATTTATGAACTCCCTTATACCCCTAGCTATAGGTTAAATAGTAACACTTCTGTTCTACAAAGATGGCTTTGGCATTAAATAATCCACAAAGATTGATCTTCCATTAAACTACCAAACCAACTTAGGGAATAAAGTTATTCCAAATTTAACCCCACACATAATAATAATAATAATAATAATAATAGTGTGGGGTCTGAGTTTATGATCACCCCGATATAAATTCTCAGCACAGATACCTGTTAAATTCTATTTATCAATTACTTTATGATGCATGCTTAGTGTCATGGTTATTGTAATAGGAAATGGAATCAGCAACCTGAGTTCAAATCCTGGTAGAGGCTGTTTGTGTATCATTTCATCTTAATGCTTTTGGAAAAGGCATGAATCCATCTGATCTCACCCTAGCTAAGGATAAATAGTAGAACAGACTAGGTTCTCTAATGTTGCATTAAGTGACCAATCTCTAAGGAAGAAAGCTCAGAATTTAAACCAGGTTTACTCTTCTTAAAAATTGACCTTGTGTCACATTCTGTCTATGGTAGAGAGTTTGGGTAAATATTTTTAGATGAATTCCACATTTATTTCTGATTGTAATATAAATATTTTGGGTGTGACTTGACATCGTGTTTAAAGTCTGTCAAATTAACCTTAATGTAAAAGCAACTGTTGTTAAAACAAAAGGCCATATATAAAAATACAAGCACAAATTACTTGCCATAAGATTTTTTTAATTTTTTTTATTTCAGTGCTCTCTATGCACCAAATAGTCAAGTAGCTCCCAAGAGTTGAGGCATCCGATTTTATTGAACATTTTACAAGTTGGTCTTCTGCATAAATTTACATATATGTGAATTTTTAAACTAATTTTTGTGATGTTCTTTTTTCAACAAGTGTAACATGTTTAGTCTTTCATAAAATTTACATCTTTCCCTCTTTCTCATAAATAATTAAAATGCATAAAATTAAATCTTGAGTGTTTCTCTGCTATTTATTTGGCTTCTGCATGACTGACACCAGATGTTTTCTTCTATAGGTTTGCACCCTCTCTCTCTTCTTATCTCAATCTCTCTCTCTCTTTCTTTTCTCTGTCTCTCTCTTCTGTGTGTGTGTGTCTCTCTCTCTCTTCTCCTTTGTTTTTTTTCTTTATTTACTTTCTCTTCTTTCTCCATCTCCCCTTGTCTCCCTTTACTTCTCTCTCTCTCTCTCTTCTTCTCTACTTTCTTTTTTCTCTACACACTTTCTTTATTTTCTTCATCTCCTTTTTATTTCTCTATCTTGTTACATGCACACACACACACACACACAACTAATTTCTTTTACTGTTTAACTTTTGGAAGCTGCTCAATGTTACTTTGCTTGCAGTTTTTAATTTCCTATTGCAAAAAAAACTGCCATATTAAGAAAAAATTTAAACTTTCTTGAAAAATAATAATAGCAATAATAATGATTAGTCATATTTGTAAGTTTGTTTTGTTTCTCCTCATTCTATGGTCAGTCACTCTCATGTTTTATGGATTTAGGCTTTTTTTTTTTTTTTTTTTTTTTTTTTTTTTTTTTTAAATATTATTAGCTTTTACCTTCAGATGTTTTTTCTTTCTCTTTTCAAAACAAGATATTTAGTTTTCATTTTGATTCTCTTAATATTTGTTGACAGTCTTAGATCAGGAAAGTTTGTTGTTGACAGATTTAAAAATAAAAATTAATTTTATTTGCTTGGGTACATGAAACTAGAAATTCCCTTAATTTTTTTTTCTTTCTCAAGTCAGTCACAATTTTGATTCATTTTTAATTCACTTATTCTATTTCTTGTGTTTGGTAAAATCGAGGTGGGGGGAGCGAAAATTAATGTTAGCTCATTGAATGTATAAATTTTTTTTATTAGGGGAGAAAAACAAAAACAAAATCAAATGTAATACCCTGTTGTGTTTCTACCATGTCAGTTGGGTTCTGCTGAAAGGTACCCCACCTCACCTCCAATGAGTATCTGGGTTGGGTTAGGTTTCTTTTTTTTTTTTTTTTTAGAATGGCCAACCTTCATGGGTTATTTACTATCCAAGCCATCCTTGTAGAAGAACAGAGGAATTCATACATTTCCCAAGTGTCCTAACTGGCTCCCTTCGAGGCTATTATGCAACACTTTTTAGACATTACACTGGAGGACTCCCTCCAAGTATCTCGATTATGCCACTAAACTGTATCTGATTGTGAGGCTCCAGTCCTGGAGCTTTGTGGAATACAGAGTACCCCTTCATTACTACTACACCCAGATCCACTCTGACTCAGCTTGATAGTACTTGTTAGTCTCATCTATGGGTCAAATAGAACTGTTCAATCATTTACTAAGGATTATTATTATTTGAAACCTTACAGCTGTGGGCAAATTATTTGTATCACACAAGAATACTTGATAAATAGAATTATTCATGTTCAAGAGGGAATATTTGTAACCATTTAGTTGTGTGCAGACAAATGATTAATATTAAATAGAATTATTAATGTTAGATAGCAATACCAGTTAACTGTGTGCAAACAAATGAGCTCTAAAAACTTGTTTAAAAATAAAGTTATCAATAAACTATTCACTTGTATATAAAAACAGGATTTGATATTAGATAACCCACAGGGATTTAATATGCCATAAAACACCAACCTGTTGGGTTTAGATATATCTTCCTGGTGATTAAATTAGAATAATTAAGCAATTTTTATATTTTTTTTACTAGAATATTTTTTGCTTAATACTTATGTGTGTAAATTTCCAATGAAAAAACAATTTTCAAATGAGTATCCATAAAAAGAAGCGCTGGAAACTTTAGCACACTGCCAATAGATTTAAAGAGATTATTATTATTCACTACTTAGCTTATCTGCTTGGGTGTCTTGGAAGAAGTGATAGTGAATAAACCAATGCTAGTAAGTTCGAGTCTCATTGTGTGTTCCATATTTCTGACCTTGTGCCAAACTAAGCTTTTTAAATGACTAAATAGATTACTTGAAATTTTTGTGGTTGCTATGTAGTACTTATGGCAGCCAGTGCTTGAAGCCTGGATTTTAATTACTGATTTTTATTATTTTTTTAAGGCAGAGGTAAGCACGATTTATTGGCTGGTGCCTGAGGCGTCTCTAAAGGGGAACGTTGAATAAAATAAGCAATTTTTGGCATCGCCCCATGAGTGACACCCCACATTAAACCGACCTTTGTGCCAGATTTTGTCCTCGTGGGGAGTCAAATAAATACACCTCCCCACTTTGAAGATTGGCACAGCGCCATTTCCTATCTCAGTATTTGACTCTATGCAGTACTGAGTTTAACTGAACTTTCTTTTATCCATAACGTTTGTATTATCATGGAAATGTTCCCTTTTTTTCTTCAGTAGATAAATGATGGTAATGAAAATAATAGTAAGCACAAAATAAAAGGACTTATTATATCAAAGAAAAATTCTTACTACGCAACAGAATAAATAGCAAGTGTAGATTATGGTAATTGAAAAGAAACTGTTAATAATGCAAAATTCTGGCACAAAAAATACAAAAGTATGCATGACTGGGTAGGAAAATGATCCACTGGGAATTGTGCAAGAGATTCAAATTTGACCATACTGACAAATGGTATGTATATACACAAACCAGAATCTGGGAAAATGTAAATCAGAGGGAAAATCGAGGCGATCCAGACCGCTGCACTATTAAAATCAACTAGAATACGTAAGGGAATCCTGGAAACCTGAAGAGCCTTCAATTTTAAATGGTGTGAAACCTCTCATAGTGATGATTATAAGTATTTAAAATAAGCACTGCCCTCTCCAAGACATTAGAAACACGAGGTATATATCACAAATGTAGAAATTCACCTTAGAATATGAATTCAAACAATTAGTATTTGAAATTAAATTTAGATTAATGATGTAATTAAATACTTTTATTACTATCAACACATTCAGTTTTCTTAGGGATATTTTCTCGGTTTTTAAGCTTAAACATTTAAAATACACATAGGACGCTCTAAATTAGACTATTAGTAGTGATTTCGATTCTCACTGGACGCCCCATATTTTTGACCTTAGGCTTAGTAAATAACTAAAAGAACCGGTAATTTGGTTTTAACTACAAAGGACACAAAATCGTGTAAAATTAAAAAAAAAAAAACTCATGTTGGGTATATAAAAGTATTTATTTTGATTAATGAAATAATTAATTAATGTTTCAATTTCGTATAATTTTTTTTCTCTCTCGTTTATTTTACAATAAAATATTAGGGATGAACAGATTTAAAACTATTCTTCAAAAACCGTGTAATCAAGATATTTTCAAATTAGTTATTGAAAAATAAAACTGTCATTTATTCGATATCAATATAACTTAATTTCTCGGTAGTAAAAAAAAAACAACAAAAAAAATTTGGAAGTGGGTTTGTGATTGACTGACCCCCTTCTTTTTTTTTTTTTTTTTTTTTTTTTTTTTTTTCTCCTTTCTCCGACCGCCAAGAAAAGAAAAGCTGTTTGGCTTTGAAATATTTTACCGGCTTGTGGAAATGAGAGAATGAATTGGTCGTGTCCTTCTACCTCCCTCTTTTTCTTAATTTCTCTCATCTGGAAATATTGTGCTAACACTGGAAAGAAGTATGTGTGTGTGTGTGGGGGGGGGTGCTAGTAATAAAACAAATGAAAAAACAACAAAGAAAAAACCCACCAAAATTGTGGAAAATCGAGGAAAAACCTGTTTATTTATTTTAGCGGGGTTAGTGAGAACAGTCGAGATTATTGGAGTTTCTCAAGCTTTCTTTAAAAATAATTTTGAAAAATGGAATACATAAATTTGTCTGTTAAAATCGTGTGGTATATTTTAGTATCAATTTTTTTTTCCTTTTCCTGTTTCATTTGGTTCTGGGTTCCCATCTCGAATTGCCATGGGAAGAGTAAAAAAGCTGCTACTACTACTACTACTATCACCAACAAATTCAGGAAATAGACAACTTCCTTTTCTTCGAGAAAGAATTAACCATTTTTATTTCGATGTTAAGGGCCAGAGTAGTCGTCATTGTGATGGCTATTTATTAGAATCTTTGTTTCACATTTTTCTAAAAATATATATATATTTTTTTCTAAAAATATATATATATATAAAAATATATATATATATATATATATATATATATATATATATATATATATATATATATATATATATATATAAAAATATATATATATATATATATATATTTTCTAAAAATATATATATATATTTTTTATATATATAAAAATCCAAGCAGGAAATCCAAGGTGTAGGAGTATCCAATATATGTGCTCAATACTAACATCTATCTATCTATCTATCTATCACATGGTGGTGTCTCTGACCCTGGGTTTCATGCTTTTCGCATCCTATATATATATATATATATATATATATAGTTTATGGTTATCACTAGCTCATTTGGTGTGAGTCAATGCTGGACCCAATTTTGCGGTATCAATAGTGCTCAATATCAACGATAGAGCTGTTATATATCTGTGACCCCAGGTTTCATGCTTTACACATTCATCAGTGAAAGGATGGTTGGGGGGAGGGGGGAAAACCCAATTGATATGGTTAATTTTTTGTGTTGTTGGTGTATATGTCTTCCTAAGCGTGTGTGTACTTGAATGTTAGTGTGTATGTGCTGTTGCTCGCGCATACATATGTATATGTATATCTGTGTATATAATGGCAGGTATCTTTTACATATACATAAAAAAGAAAAGAAAAAAAACTTATGTCAGTATATTTAAAGATACCTGCCATTATATATGTATGTACGAGAAACAGTAAATACCCAAATACATTAATATTCAAACATACACAAGCTTAAGCACGCAAACGAACAAAACCCTACTGACTATATTGTTTCTTTTTTGTTTTTTTGTAGGTTTTTTTTTTTTTTACTTTTTTCACTTTGAAAAATGCGTAAAGCATGAAACCTGGGGTCACGGATATTACCGTGTAAAATATATATATATATATATATATATATAGAGAGAGAGAGAGAGAATTAACTTAAATCGCGAGTCGAAAATCTTCTACTATATATAAATAAATATATATATATATATATATATATATATATATATATATATATATATATATGTGTGTGATTCTTTGTGTTTTTATTCACCCTACAAGCCATGGGTGGGTATCCTGTAATAAACCTACCTTTATTTATCAATCTATTCTATTAGGGACGTTAAAACTTCCCTAAAAATGTCCTATTTATTTTATTTATCTTACAGATGTATCATTTTATGCAATAATCATATCGTTATTTTTTGGTATTTTTCTTTTTATTTCCTATTTTCTTGAAAGTTTTTTTCTTCTTTCTGTCAACTACGTGTATTTTTTAAAATGTTCTCTTCTCTATTTTTCATTCTTATGCTTATCACCCTGCCTATTACCAAGTTACAAAAGAACTAGATTGTTTGCTATCTACAGTTTTGCTCACCTATAAGATGTATATCATCTAAACATGGTCGAAAAAGATTTTCTCTTTCACATCTCGCCGAAACCTCTAATTGAATGGGTTTTTTTTGTGTTTTTTTTTCTCTTTATTTTTATTCATTGATTTATTTATTCATTGTTGATGATTTTGTTTAATAAAAATTTCATTTATTTTTCCGTTTCTAAAAAATCAAATCATTATTTATCTTTGCAAGATGGAAAAATATAAGAATACTTGAAATTTGATAAATTGTATTCCTTTGGTTTAGCCTTGAGAACCCGACCAAATTTTCAATCTTTTCTCTTGGGTTGGTTAACTTTTCTATGTTTTTTCTCCTCACTTTGCATATTTCGTACTTTTCCCCCCTTAACTTATCCCTGTGTCCTAAAAAACTTGTAGTGTCAGATCAGTTTAGTTTTACCTTTTAATGGCAAAAAAAAAAGAAAGATAAAAAATTGATTAAAATATATCGAAAGTTACAACTAGTCTAATAAAAAATATAATGGCGTGATAATAACAATTAAAGAACAAGAAAGAAATTAATACAGTCGGTATTAATTACTTTCACATATGTAAGAAAGAATATATATATATATATTATATATATATATATATATATATATATATATATATATATATTGTGTGTGTGTGGAAAGAGAATTCTTGCATTTTCCCCCATTTGAAAAATGGTCACCCTTCACAAATCCTGCAGACTTTTTCTAGAACAGCATTTTCGTTTTTTTTTTTTTTTTTTTTTTTTTTTTTTTTTTTTGCTACAGCTGAAATGGCGGGCATTTTAAAACTGGAATGTAACATTTACCAATAAACTAATACTTGATCATAGTAGCAATGATTATTTCTACTTTGTTGTCTACTATGTATTTTAATCAAGGAAAACAAAATTGAATCAATGGGTAGTTGTTGTTTTTTTTTTTCTCACATATTTCTTTAGTCATTTTATTTTTGAAGTAGTGTGAAAGAAATGAGGAAATTTTTATAAGATGCATTAAAACCTTTTTCAAAGTATTTTTTAAATATTTCAGTTTCTCTCACTGAAAAAAAAGGAAAGAAAAAAATTATGTAAATAATAGAATTAAACAAATGATAAAATGTAGTAATAATTTTAAACTATTTCTATAGCAGATGTTGATCTAAAAAAAAAAAATAAATAAATAAATGAATTCTTAGCTTCATTTAGTTGGAGGTGGGTGGAATGAAATAAATGACGTTCACTTCTACTCGAGGAAAAAAAATTACTTTTTTAAAACAGTAGAATTAAATTTATATGCATAAACTTACACACACGCGTCTTCATTTAAAGTAAAACTAATGTTTAAAAAAAACAAAACAAATGGAATTTTTTGCAGCAGATGCTTTGTTTCATGTGGTGAAATAAATGCCATTTATCAATTTTGTAAGACAAAGCATTTTAAATCTAAGAAACCTACTGATATCTATAAAGTTAAAATAATTCTTAAATTTTGAATCGCTTTAGGTCAGGATTTCTCTTTTTATTTGATGTATCTCTTGTAAGCAAATTTTATTTCCATCCACTGCCACCCAAATAAATTAATTGGATATTAAATTACAAAACATAACTAATTTACCAGTGTTTAATACAATTTACATTAAAACAGAATCAGTAAACTTTAAATGCCAACTTGGCTTTTAATTCTTGAATTATTTTTAAATGGGGGAAGGATGGGTTTGGTGGGCATTGATAAGATCACGAATTTGAAGATTCGAGAGTTTAAGCCGCAAATCACTACGTTTTATGTTCACATTGCTTTTTTTTTTTTTTTTTTTTTTTTTTTTTTTGCTAAGGAAATAATCTCCTATATAAGAACTTGGAAAAACTAGAAAAATGGGCTCAGCAGTTGCACTAAGCATGGGATATTTTGCTACAGTTTTCCATATCTAGTTACTTGTCTACGAGTAAATTCTCCTCCAATGAATCATTGAGCTTTTATTCACTCCAGGGGTCTATATAGACGCTTTAAGGATCTTTTTTTTTTTAATAAATAAACTTTCAAAATATATATAGTGACATATGGAGGAAAAGACTAATAAGAATTATGCAAGACACCATAATTTAGAGAACAATTGAAAATTACTGATTAAATTTTTTTTTTTTTTTTTTTTTTTTTTTTTTTTTTTTTGGTATCATCGCTAAACGAGTTTTGTGCAATGTCTATTCTACTTGGTTAAAATTGTATTTTTTTTTTTTTTTTTTTAAGTTAACATTTCTGTGGGAGTTCTTTTATAGTTTAGAAATCTACCATCGCTGTCAAGATATTATAGGAATCTTCTCCCGGTGATCTCCCGTGATGTCAGTTCTGCTTTTCTAATAAACATACTCTCAAAGAAATATTAACATTTTCTTTAATAGCCTGTAGGAGATTCCAGGAATGTGTTGACGGGAATAGTGAACGTGTGAAGACAGTTTGAAATTATATCATAAAGGTGCTCCCATAAAGACGTTAACACTTTTTAATTATCCTGTATTCTGACTTTAATACAGAGAATTAAATTAATTTTTTGATTTCAAATGAAAATAGGGAATAACCACAAAAAACTAACTTGTATACAGCCACTGCGAAAATTGGCTCTGAGCTGTTTATCTGTAGATAAAACTAAACCTACTATCTCTGCCTGTCAATTGATTTAAGACTCTTGCTACTCCATCTCTCTCTTTCTCTCCACCTGTGTCTATTATCTATCTCTTCCTCTCGGCCACAGTGATATCTTCCTAATTAATTCAAATATGCTGAATTCATTTCACAAACTCTTCCACTCAAGTTGATTTCAGTAGAGTATTTTATTAGCAAACAGTGTTTTTGATCTTCTCTAAGTAGTTGGGCAATAAAAGCCGTGTTGAATGAAAAGCCAGTTTGTTACAAGTCCAAGTCAAATCTTGTAAGTGAAGCAATCAACCTGTTAGCTTCCCATTATATCTATCAGGCTTGGTCAGGGTCAGGTCTGGTCAGTCAGCAGTCCATTACTTTGTTGCTTGCAAAGAAGCTGAGGGTGAAAGGTGAGGGTAGTTAGAAGTGAAAGTGGTGGCCAATAAGTCTAGTAGGTAAGTAAAGCTGACCTTAGAAAACTCAGCCGCTATCCAGACAAGAGATTTTTATCTCTTGGACCTTGAAAGATCAATAGGAAAATAGGGTTTGGGTAAAGGTTTTTTTTTGTTGAGATTGATGAATTACCAAGTAGGCTGAAAGTGGATTTTCTGATACATTTTTCACTTTGGTTGACTTGAGCCGATAAAACATTTGGTCATGTTTTCAAAATTGATCCTAAAGCATAAATAAAGCTGCAAAATAATGGCCATAATCTCATAAGTAGTATTATTTATGGGGAAGGGAATTAGTTTTACAATGTGGCTATGACTTATGGAGACTATTGAATGCTAAATTTGGCTAATGCAGTTTGCCATTGTTTGTGATGCTAGTGTTATCTATAGCTAAAGAACTCGGCTTTTTCATTACCTCTGGAGTCGCTCATCTCTTGGGATTATCAATCTTTGTAATCTTCAATGAAGTACTGATCTCTCTCTCTCTCTCTCATCGTGATTTCAGTTATTGTTGTAGGGAATCAACACTGTGACGAGTTCAATTTCTGGACGAGGCTGTTTGCATTTTCACATATCTCTAATACCCTTGAGGAAGGTATTTATTGAATTATTCTCCCTCCAGCTATGGGGAAATACTAGGGTAAACTGAATCATTAACCTTAGTATAGCAACCGGTTTAGGAGAAGGAAAAATCTGAATTCAAACTTGTTAAACTCCTCTTAAAAATTGACCTTTTTGTCACATTTTGCTCGTGTGAAGGGGTTGGTAAATGAGAGCATATATAGATTTTGAGGGAGTCTCAGTGGTGTAGTGGTTTACGTACATCGTAGTAAGCGAGTTCGAACTTATTTTGCGCTTTATTTATTTTTTTACTTTTTATTAATTAATACCATTAAGAAAAGTGTAAACCTCTTAGCTATGGGTTGAATCGTATCATTACTGTCCTTCTCCAGGGATGGTTTCGGTATTGAATAACCCACGAAGGTTGATATGTCATTTAACAAATAAACCATCCATATATAGATCTAAGGTAAAATAGCGTAGACATAGTCAACGGCGCTTGGTAACTGTTTATCTTAGTTTCTTTATAGCTTCCTATGCACAACTGTAAACTGCCTTTGAACTCCATAGTTGTTATGGTGTTATTTATCTTTCCTCTTTTGTGTGTGCTTGGTTTTAGTGGTTTCCCTGTGGACAACATTGAATTATGGTTAAAACAATTTATTATTAATTATTCAATTATAAATATTAGTTGGCTTTCCATCATGTTAATTGCCCACTTGGCTTCTTTTTTAAAATGATCAGTGCTAACATTTTATATTTCCTTTTAAATATAATCTAATCCTGTTATAGTCTGGGAGTGGCTATGTAATTTGGGGGTAAATATAACCGGCTATAGTATTATTTTATGGTGGATACTGATGCATTTATTAACTTGTAAAATTTCCCCTTCATCATGTGTTTTAACTATTACAAAAAATTGACTTTCTCTATGATTACTTTCTTTCTTCTCTCTCTTTCTCTCCCTTGTTTTTCTTTTCTCTCTTCCTTGTTTTTCTTTCTTTCTCTCTCTCTCTTCCTTGTTTTTCTTTTTTCTCTCTCTCTTCACTTTGCTTTCTCTTTCTCTCACCCACTTCTCTCACTCTCTCCTTTCTTTTTTTCACTCTCCACTTTCTTTTCTCTCTCTCTCTTTTTCTTTTTTCTTTCTTTCTCTTTTTCTTTTCTGTCTTACATGACTTTTGGCTCTTTAACGCCACCTTTTTCCTCACAAGTGTATTCAATATATATATATATATATATATATATATATATATATATATATATATATGACTACTTTTGGTGTTGCATAATTTTACACTGTCGTCATCATGTCTTTTTAACCCCCCTCCTCCGAAAAAAAAAAAAGGAAATCTTTTGTCTTTGCAGTTTTGTTCAAAAGTTTGTATTTTGCAGCTGTTAAGCTAAAAATAAAATTTATACTTCTTTAAAGAAGTATTTACCCTTTTTTTTTTTTTTTTTTTTTTTTTTTTTTTTTTTTAGTTTATAGGCTCCCATGTTTTGGGTAAGGTGGGTGGTTTGGCACTGGCTGGCTCCACTTTTTATCGCTTGTTTATCTTGGCTAACTTTAAAAGATTTTCAGCAGTCAGCACTGAGCAATGACTGTAAAATTTCACCCCTGCTCCCCAAGGGGATCTTGATGGTAAGGCATGTAGAAGATTGGTGGGTAATAGTTTGGGATGGGGTTAAAAGGGACTGGCCAAAAGGAAATGATTTTGTCAGGTTGTGTAAACCAATCTTAAGGTTGTTGTCAGTAGGGGATCCTTTCAGATCCCTGGTGCATAAAAGTTGAATTTAGGAAACTTGCATTATTAAAAGGGAAGTGCCTTTTTTTCCTTTTCTTTCTTTCTTTACTTGTTAGATTAACTGAAACTGAAGATGAGGCCAAAATTAAATGAATTCACCCTTCATGCAAAAAAAGAAAAGAAAAAAAGAAACTTGCTTGTATAGAAAATGTAAAATAAAAATATAAGACTTTTTTCCTTTTTAAAAAAAAAAAAAAAATTTTTTTAACACTAAGTTGCCGAACTTTCTAAATAGTTGGTGTCCTATATATGATAGTAAACTGCATCTGATGGTGAGACTCCAGTTCTGGAGAAGTGGGAAGCATTGAGTACCTCTTTGTTGCCATTACTTTCAGGTCAAGTAAGGTAGTAATACCTGTTAGGGTTCAATTCAAACATCAAACAAAACTATTCAGTCATTTACTTAGTATGATTATTAGTTACTTAAAACTACTGTGTGTAAAATTATTGTATTAGCTAGAAATATTTGATATTATATAAACGTGTGCAAAAAATATCTCTTTAGAAACAAATACATAAAAAATATAACTATGAACATACAATGAGTGCGATTTCCTAACCTCTTGGCATAGAATAACCCTAGACAGATTGACATACCGTTAAAATCAATCAAGCAGTTTTTCAAAATAACTTTAGCCTCGTATGACACAAGGCCATTGACATTTGTATTATGCTAGTCTTCTAAATAGGAGATTCTTAAAAAAAAATCAACACCTGAATACGTGATTTTTTTTTTCTTTTTACCTGGTTTAAAAATGCCTACCTACAAAAATAAAATCTCATTCCCTGAGTAGATGTTTATTTGATTAATATTTTTTGCTAAAACAGTGTAGGTCCATGTAAGTACTTTAAGATATTTCTATTAAAAAGTCAAAGTGAAATTTTTGTGCAAATGGAAGTATTTTAAATTTGAGTAATGATCGATGAAAAAAAAAATTTTTTTTTAATTAGATGAAAGCAAAATATAATTTTTTAAAATTTTGATTAAGTAAAATGCACAAAAAAAATGTTTAGGAAGGTGGCCATATGTAGAAATTGTTCTTTTTCTATTACAAAGAGAGTGGGATTATTTCATTTTCAGTTTTACTTTCGCTTTCTTAGAATCCTTTACTGGGTCTTTTCACATCAGTATTAGCTGATGGGCCTTCACTGGAGTTCTCCAGGACTCTTCTCAGTATTCTGGCCGATCTCAATAATACAATAGTTTGGATGGTCTCCACTCGTCCTATTATTGCCAAGTCCGCCACACCCTATACCAAGAGCACCAATTATAATTGGTATAATCGTCACTTTCATGTTCCACAGTTTTTTCAATTCCCAAGCAAGGTCCAGGTACTTTGTTCTTTTCACTTTCTTTCAATTTTACTCTGTGGTCAGTTGGGACAGCAAAGTTCACGATTTGATTCGGCAAGCTCTCTCTCTCTCTCTCCCCCCCTCTCTCTCTCCTTATTAATTTTTAAAAATTATCATTATTATTATTATTATAAGGTCTGCTTGTATTATTATTCATACTGCCTGTTTTAGTTATTATTAACCTTGGTAAATATTCTAAGGGGATGAGCAGTTCTGCAAAGTGCATTTTTTTGTAATGTTGTAGTAGTAGTAGTAGTATTTGATGATGATAAAAATAATAATAATCTTTAAAAAATCGTGAAAAATTCCTCTGGAATAGTTATCTGATATTTTGTGATGTTTGAAAGCATTGGGAGATTGACATTTGATAATTTTTATTTACCATATCTGAGATGTTTTTATCCCTGTTGCTGCTCTCCCCTCATTTTCTCCCTCTCCCCACCAGTTTCGTCTCACTCTATCTGACCCCCCCCCACCTGCTTTTCCAGTGCAATGAGCAGCATCAGCATTCTGGCCTTTTCCTAAACGCACAATATCTTAATGTCTTGCACAATTTCTTCTCCCTCCTTTGCTCTATCAGGCAAAGAAAATGCTTCTTAAATATCTTCTTTTTTTTTTTCCCCCAACCCCTGCGTTTGTATATATGTACACGCGCACGTAAAGGCAGACTCTGTGTTGGCATTAAAGTATGAATGTTTTCAAACATGCACCCACATGCATATAGATGTATCTATGCCTGTGTGCTCATAGACATAGATATGTGTATTTTCTGCAAGACTAGGGCTATAGAATGCCACAGAAAGGTCTCTACAATCAGAGCCTTCCAAATTTTCTCAATTGGAAAGTCTGAGTTTAACCTTCAACCAAACTTGTCACTCTAATTTCTCTGAGCCAATATTGGAGAACAAAAACAACATATGAAAAGAAAGAAAAAAAAATACAGAGATGCATTTTAAAGATTGTCCTTTTGTAGCCTCATTATATTACAATGTTTTTTCTTCATAAATATTTGTGTGTATAATTATCCTCTTGTCAAATCTCTCTTACACTTGAATTCTGCTGTAGGAAAATAATAGGGCAGACTAGCTTCTTAAACTTTTAGTTAAGCAACCAGTCTTGGAGAAGGAAAACTGAATTTAAACCAGCTTTACTCTGCTTAAAAACTGATTTTGTCACATTCTGTATTCTGCTTTGGTTTTGTAAAGCTTTCTTTTTTTTTTTTTTTTTTTTTTTTTGTCTATTTGAAAATATCAAATATCTGAATTACTAAATGGTGGCAAGAATCAACTTGATCATACAATCATTATTTGTCTATATTTATTAAAATCACACACACACACACACACACACACACACTTGATCAATAAATGTGGAATCATTTTACCAACCTTAGTTTTGATAGAAGTATAGAGCATCCAGTAAAACTCACTAACAACTGTCTTTGAGCAATCATTACACCACCACATTAAGTAACTTATATCAATAAATTTGTCAACTAAGAAATTGATTTGTTTTAATATTCAGCTCTGAATTAAGTATATTGACCAAGATTATTTTTAAGAATAAAAATCTATTTCAAATAACTAGTTTTTTTGTTTTTTTTTAATTTTTTAACCTTTAGGTTAAGGACATAAATTTACTCACAATGTATTATATTATGCACACAAACAAATGTGGAAGTGTGTGAACACACACACACACACACACACACACACAAAAGTTCGATATTAATACTTAAATTGTCATATATCTGCCTTGGTCTAGGCAGACTGAAACTTCAGTGCCTCCTTTTCCTCAACAGAGCCCCCCCTCTCTCTTGTTACTATGGAAAACCATTTAGTTTTAGCAACAGGATCATGACAACAAAGATATATATTGTGAGGCTGACAACAAATTTACAGCGAAATTTTCCTTACCTTCACACCTGATTAGTTATAGAGAGAGAGAGAGAGAGAGAGAGAGAGTACTAGACACCATTACTGTCACCATATCATTTTTTTTTCTCCTCTATATTTTCAGAAATAAATGGATAATAACCAAATTTATACAAACTTTTATCTTTATCAACTATAGCTTGTCAAAAGACCAAATTCGTTAACTCCCTTACCCAAACATATTCTACATTATGAACTGAAATTTCTTGAGTGCCAATAACTGTGACCAGAACTTTACACACACACACACACACACACACGTGTGTTAGAATATATTTTCATTTGAAAATAGTTTTTGGATGAGACATGACATGACATTACCTTGAAAATAATTGACGAAAACCAAGTGAAACGTTTAACATTGGCATATTATCCATATATGAATAAATACATCTTTAAAATTTTTTCCCCCATACTTTCAGACCATCGGATTTGTTTCCGTTTTTCTCTAATATATAATATAATAATCTGATTGCAAAAATAAAGAAATGCAGGAATAATAACTTGAATCAATGAATGAATTTTTAAAAAAAAGAAGCTATGTTGGGCAGAATCTAGAAGAGAAGAAAATCCAAAGTGATAAATGTAAATTTTTATCATGTCTAACATTGGTAGAATTGGGATTTTGATAAAAGCAAATCAAATTATTCTTATTAAATTAAGGTGGAAAAAAACTTTCTAATTAATGTTTGTGAGAGAGGAAGACATTTTTTTTTTTTTTTTGCAGCAGTACATACAGGAAAAAATCATCAAATAATTGTTTGTGTATATATATATATATATATATATATATATATATATATATATATATATATATATATATATATATATATGTATGTATGTATGTATGTGTATATATATATATATATATATGGGCCGCAATGAATTTTTGTACTATAGGATATTGATATTGCAATACAAGATTTATTTAAAAAAAATGTTGGTGAAATGTTTTTGCTGTTAATGTTTTCAAAAGATATAAATGTCTTGTTCTTTACTGTTAGCTAGTATAAATTGTAAAAGAAAATATCTTATGATGTAATTTATAAGAAATTGTTTAAAACAAGAATTTGCTTTTTTCTTTTTTTTTTTTTTTTTTTTTTTTTTTTTTTTTTTTTGTAATTAAAAGTAAAAGACGAAAACACGAAAACATTTAAAAACATTTAAAAAAAAAAAAAAAAAAAAACTATAAAAAGATTGTCTTTAAGGAAATGTTACATAACAATGTTTAGCCAAACTAAAAGATATTGAGATATATTCATCCACTGAATGTGTGTGTGTGTGTGTGTATGTATTTAGCAAACTCCTCCACATGAGCAGGATGCAACACATGGTTAATTTTTTTTAAGAAGATTTAAGCAGGTTTAAATTGAGTTTTGTTTCTTAATCAATTGCCATACCAAGTTTAAAGAGCATAGACTGCCCTACTATTTACTCATATCTGGAAGTAGGATAGTTTGATTCTTTCCTTTCCTGAGGGTTTTAGCGCTATGTGAAATGCCAACAGAATTTAAACTCTGGTCACTGTGTCCATTTTCCTACAAAGATAACCATTACATCCTGTATGCTTGTATGTATGTATATATGTATGTATCAATAAAGTTGGCCACCATAGTCAAGGATGACCCTAAGGCTCCCTTTTCACTAGCTACTACACTGAGGATTGCTCCACTTTACCCTTGATATGTACCTTAAAATACTGTGTGTTAAACAAGGAGGCATCAAGTATCATTTTTCAAGTCTTTGGCATTGCTCGACCTTGGATTAAATCATGGTCTCTTGGGCTATTGGCAAACACTCTACCTACTAGACGTGTGTGTGTGTGTGTGTGTGTGTGTGTGTACATATATAAGAAATTGGCCAAGTGAAGTGGAAGGAGAAAGGAAAAAAAATGAATTGGCCAAAGATGAATGAAACAAGATGTCTGGTTGTGCAAATAATAAATATGCAAATATCTTTTATTTAAACTGAAGAAGACATTGTAATGAAATTATTTGCAATAAAGAATATATGGAGTGTATTACCATTTCAGATAACTCTAACATTTATGCACAAACGTTTTTTTTTTCTTTCTATTTATATAGGTTTGTATATGATAGTAAATAAGAATGTGTTTAAGATGCAATGTATAAGTGTGCGTGTGTATATATTTTGTCTGATATATAATCCATATTTAATGTATATGTTTTTGTGTTCGTTCATATGTATAGCAATAAGAATAATATACATATATACACTTCTTGATCTACATATATTATAATTTTAGAAGTACATAGCTACCTCTGTGTGTGTATGTATGTATGTGTGTGTGTGTATATATATATATATATATATATATATATATATATATATGCGCACACATACACTATAAAAATTGATGTCTTTCAAGACTGCGGTATAGATTTATATCTATAGGATTATAATACTTGTGTATATCTTAAGATTCCTGCCTCTACATTTATTGTCAATTTATTAGGAAAGCTATCTATTTCTATATGAATATAAATGTTCCTGTTATATATAAGTAAAATTCTGTGAGACTTTTCTCATTCAACCTTTCATTATTCATGTTGTAAATTTGATTATTCACAATGTGAATACTTTTAAAAATCCCATATATATAAATATATAGTCAGTAATACATTAAACTGAAAAGGGAAGTAAAGTTGGTGACCGTAGTCGAGGATGACCCGAAGGTTCCTTTTTCAATAGCTACTACACCAAGGTGTAGGGGAGGGCACTACTCCTTTCCCTGGATTGCTCCATTTTACCTTTGATCCTTACCTTATAATACTGAGTGTTAAGCAAGGTAGCATCAAGTACCATTTTTGAGTCTTTGGTATGACTTGACCTGGGATTGAACCCAGGTCTCACAGGCCATTGGCAAACACTCTAACCATTATGCCAATGTCTGGTATTAAACTAAAAAGGAAGTTGAGTACAATTAGTTTGAATTCAATTTTCCTTCTTCTATATTAGTTGTCACCAATGTTCTAGGGCTCAATATGCCTTATTTTTCCATTGTGTGTGGAAGGAATCAGAACCAATAGATTCATGTCTTTCCCAAGGGCATTAGTACACAATAAAAGGTAAACAAACAGCCTTATCTTGCATTTGAACTCCTGTTGCTAATTACATTTTTTATGTTAACCGTTACACTAAGCACACCTCCATTTTTAGGTGGCTTAGATAATGGAATTGTCATACAAAGTTGCAGCATTTGATTTTGTTATATTTTACAAGATGACAACCATTTTGACATTTGAGCTTTTAATATTTTGGATCCCACCTCCCATCCTTATTGGGGGGGAAAATTCCAAGAAATTGTGAGATTTTGAAGCCAACAACTCTTAAAAAGAAGAGGAAGCTCAATTTAATCCTACTTGTCTCTATAATACAATTATAATAAATGTATAAGCAATTATTTTTCTCTTCATTTTCTCAGTCTCTTTTTATTATGTAATAGTACATTCTCTTGATGTTGCCAATATCCCAAACTCTGTCTCTCTCTCTCTCATCTCATGTCCTTCCTCTATGAACATTATGACATTTAAAATCTGTATGATGGCCAGTTTACCATTTCAATATCCCTGCCTATCTCTCTCTCTCTCTCTCTCTCTCTCAGCCTCTTGAAACTCTTTTTCCTCTCCAGCCATTAACAACTGACATTTACTGTTAATTCCATTTAGCTCTTTGCTCCATCACCATGGTGACAGATCCACTCTCTACCCACAGGTCTCTCTCTTTCTCTAAAGATTTCTTCCTTGTACAAGCAGTTCTCGCTCTTAATTTATTTGATGTCTCTTATATATCTACAGGATTATCTCTCTTTCTCTTTCCCCTTGGATTATTTCCATTGCTTTCTATTCCGGCTCCAACCTGGAAAGATACTACTTTATTGCTATTTGGTTTCAAGTACATACATTAAAAGATCAGATTGTCATGAAACTGTATAGTATTTTATCTCTTTGTTTAAGCATTCTTTACTTCCATCATCTTATTAAATGTCTCAGAAAGAGTAAAGCAAATGATACATTTTTTTGGTTTCTTATCTGAATCTATTACATGGCTAGAATAACTCAACTCAAAACTGTTTTGGACATGATTTGGTTGTAAGTATTAAAAGTTCATATTTCAGTAAAGGTAAAGCTAAGAATGATGGCTGCTCAAATTAGAAAAATTAGCACTTGGAATTAGAGATATATGTTTAGATTTCTTAGAATTTACAAAATCTTTTGAATATTTCAGTATATAATCCCAATATTTCTGATGTCGTTTCTGGTCTCTGAGGTATCACTCAACAACTGCATAGGTCCATCTGTTGTGTGTAATCCTTCTGACATGTCAACCCCAATAAAACTTCTGCTTTTGATAAATTGTGATCATGTCCTTCACTCCTGAATTACATTGCTTTGGATGTGCTTACAACGAGCTTTCCAGCATAGATCGTTCCATAGTTTTGTTTTGGACTGAGTTGTTGTTCTTCCTTCTTCATAGTAGCCAGCCCACCTTTTGCTTGCTGTTAGTAACGAAAGTTTAATGACTGGATTCTAGGTATTGGGTTTTACACCTCATAACATTTGGTCCAGTGCTCTTGGTATGAAGCTATTTCCCCAAATACCTTAATAATGTTTGTTTATCTGAAAAGATGGATTTGTTTTGCCTGGTTTTGTTATTTCCTTCCTTCCTTCCTATAACAATCTTTATCTTACACAGTTCCACGTTGAGTTTAATGGTCAGTGTATTAATCAAAGTGATGAAATGTCTATTTTGAATAATAGATGAGAAAGTATATGCTTTATTCTCTAATTTCATATATAGCTACCATCGTCATTTGCCCAAGTTCATTTGCACCACATAAGTGACAATCAAAATCTGGGAGGTATTTCTGCAGTACCCTCTGTATGTATATATATATATATGTGTGTGTGTGTGTGTGTATATATATATATATATATATATATATATATATATATGCGCACACACACACACCATAAACTGCAACGTACGAATTGGTTGGCATACGAGTCGACCTCAAGATTTTTAGTTCAGAATTCTGGGTTTGTCCGATATCTGCTGTATAGGTCGACCACCAGTAGACTACTGGTAGAATCACGGTTTTAACCATCAATAAAGTAACTTCTGATTGACCTTTTATTTAATGTTGTATCATATAAGTACTGTAATAATGACAATATATGTATTTTTTAATAAACTACAATTATGTGTCATAAGACTGTCATTAGTCCAGTAGTGTGTGGTATACGTAATTTTTCTCTGAAATCAGAATTACATCTGCTATATATGAAGCATACAAATCTTAGACATCACAGTTTACATTTATATGAATTCACAATCTATTTCGCTATATATGAAATTGTAAAGACAAACAACAGACTGGAGTTGTCTGACTGACCGCGTAGATATTGTGACGTTCCAATTAATGTTTACAACCAGTACATAAACTTTTGGAAATAGTGTGATATCGCGTTCATATAATACTTAATTTGTATTAGTTTTATTCTATATCAACCTGTGTTAATTTTTAAATATGTTTATTAAAGGCAAGTTTAAATTGGAAATATTAGTGTCAATCTACTGGAGTTACGGTAAATGGTGTACATCGACTGTTTGAAATACTTTTCCACTTGTTATCCACTATGGTAAAGGTTTGGATTTTAGCCCTGTCGTATAAATCGACCCCTAGTTTTATAGATATTTTTTCATGCTTAGAAAGTCGACTTGTATGCCGCAGTTTACAGTGCATGTGTGTACACAGACATATATTCCATGCAAAACATCCACTCTTCCTCCAATTGTGAACAGCGGTCTCTTACATTAAGCACTCTCGTTATTCACAGAATCTTTTATTATTTATATATTGACTTGGCGTAAAGGTTGAGTGAAAACATCTCTGCAAGGTTGAGAGCTAAACATGTGCAATGGACAAATGAATATCTTAACAGTAGGTTTTCTTTTCTATTTTTCCCCCTTTTTTACTGCGGCCAAGTTACATGAAAAAAGATCTTCAAATCTCTCTTTATAAACTTCAGTGTTTGTGTGTCTGTGTTCAAATATTGGCTTGGGCTTTTATTTAACAAGTCGCCTTGCTCGTGGTGTATCGGTTCTCGTCATTGGAAATGGACTCGGCTACCCGAGTTCAAATCCTGAACGCGACTGTTTGCATTTAACGTTACGCTAATACTCTTGGGGAAAGTATAAATCCAACTATACTCCACTCAGCTATGATTAAATTGTAGGATAGACTGAGCTCTTTAACTTTGGAATAGCAACCATTCTAGAAGGAAGACTCGGAATTCAAACCCGTTGTAGACCTTGAGAGGGATAGGCACCCCTGACTATACGTGCCTTAGACATGCTACATGAGTAGCGCCCCTACGACTAAACCAAGTTACGATATTTTTCTATCCGTCTGTCTCTCCGCTTTGTGTATTGAATGTAACACAGGCAAAGGTCCTATATTGTTCTGTTTTGCTTTTGACATAGCATTTTCCAGCACTTTGTAAATGTTCTGATTAGCATCGGTTTGATTATAACAAAATTGTTTTTTCCCCGTATTTAATGGTTTATTTTTAGAATAAAAATCAATAATGTTTTTAAATAGATTTTTGTTGTTGTTACTCTTTCATTTATTTTATTTTGGGTTGGTGGTGGAGGTATCTTTTCTCTTTCTCTCTCCCCTTCCCGGGTTTATGAACAAGATTAGAGATTAGTTGTGCCTTTGCATTCCTTATCTCCTTTTCTTGTAAGCCTTAAAAGATTAGAAAAATACTACTTAATTCTATAGCCTCCACAGCACATGTGGAAATAGATTTTAATTCAAAAACCTTTTTATTTTTTAAATTTATTAATACATATATTGTATGCCAGTATGGATTTTCCATTGTGAGTTTCATTTTTAAAAAAGTCTTGCCGTTTTACTGACAAGCACTGGTAAACTCCTCAAATAATACTGTCAATGGAAGATACCCCCTCCCCAAAAAAAAAAGAAATAAAAGAAACTGGCACATCACCAAAGCTTTGTGAGAATGACAAGAAGGTTGTTTTTGTTGGAAGAAGTTGAGCAGATAGCTACAAGAAAATGCCCAACCTACAAACCTCCTTGTGTGCTCTTTTTCTGGAAAGCTTTTCTTTTCTTTTGTTTCTTTCTTCAATGAAATACTTGTCCGCGGGAATCTCCCATTTATTTATATATTTTTTGTTTTATTTATAGTATATCATTTTATCTTATTTTTATTTCGCCTCCTAAGCAGTTTTTCACCACTTAGTGCGATTTGATGAATATAGCTATGAAAGCGGACAGAAACAGGTTCGGAGCGATTGCTTCTATCACTTCAAGGATTGAAATCAATTTAAAATACTACTACTTTGGGTCCTTGTCCAGAATAGCCCCACCGTGAAAAATTTCGTTAATTCTGCAGTTAGAAATACAAAGAAATCTAAAGAAGTTGTAATACTTACATTCACCCTCTAGATAAGTGTAACTCTATTCATTTTTTTTTTTAAACCGAAGAATTGCGTATTCTAGTTATGTCTTCAACTTGCTATCGTCCAATTTTCTTTAGTCTCTCCTTCTTGTGACTAAAGTGCCGACTTATGGTCGATATATAATTTTTAGAACTTAACTATAACTGTTCAGTAAAATTGAAGTAAATGATTGATTGATTTTTTTTAACGTCGTCTTAACCCGTCTAGAGTTATTTTATGCTTAGAGGTTAGGAAATGGCGATCATTTTAAGTACAAATTTACATTTTTGTGCACTTGTCAAATTTTCTCCCACACGGTCCTATCGAATACAAATAATATTAAAACAAGTATTATCACTCGGTCAAATGGACCTGGGAGTAATGGCTATGAAAGAATATTCCACTCTCTTCAGAGCTCCAGGACTGGAGTTTAGTGATATACTCAGGACATCCTTTTTGCGGTAGTGGTCTTCTATCCCTATGCAATGAGATACAATTAATATATTCTAAGTCTGTTGACAACGCTAAGAAGCAAATGACTGAAACTCTTATCTGGGTGGCGAATGTAAGTACTATATTTATATGTAAGCTTTTGTACATGATTTGAGTATTAAGATATTTTCATAGTGGGGGTATTCTGGTTGGTTTGGTTTCTTTATTTTATGGTATATCAACTTTCGTGGGTTATTTAATACCATAGTCATTTCTGTAGAAGAACACTATTTAACCCATAGCTGAGGCGTCATATTTTTCCCTATGGTATTTGTTCGAAAGTGACCGTTATAGCACGACTGGAGTTCGAACTCGCTTACTTAGATGGCTAAGTCCAGTACGTTAGCCACTAAATCACGGGTTATTCTGTACAAGGATCCTACTTTCTTTTTTTAATTAAATCTATTTATTCTAAAAAAAAAAAAAACAAACAAGAAATGGGCTCAGTCGGCTGGAGCTGAAGAATACAACGACTGCATCTCTACAGAGGAATAAGATTCCCGCAACGATTGTCCTGGATATGACATTAAACCATCTGATGGCGAGGCTCCAGCCTTAGAGATTTGGGGGAATGTGAAGTACCCCTTCATTACCATTGTCCCCAGGTCTACTCTGAAACGGTGTAGTTGCACCTGATGGGGCCCTATCTATGGGTCAAATAAAAACTGTTTGGTATTTTAACTGTGTTCAAACAAATGACCTGCATTAAATTGAATAGTTAGAAATAGAACTCTTTGACCATTTAACTGTGTGTAAATAAATGACTGATGTCATTGAATTGTTAGTGATGCATAGCAATACTTGAAACCATTTGACTGTGAGCAGATAGAATGAATAGTGTTAAATAACAATACTTGTAACGATTCCATTGTCAGCAAACAAACGGTTAATGTTGAATTTCAACCATTTTATTACAATAAAATAGTAATAATTGAAACCATTGAACTGTGTGCAAACAAATGATTAATAGTTAATAGAATTTTTCATGTAAGATAGAAATACTTAACTGTGCAAAAATGAGCTTAGGCTTGTTTTTAGAAATGTTATCAACAAAATGTGTGTATAAATCATATATTTAATATATATATGTGTGTGTGTGTGTGTGTATGTATTAACAGGACTTGGCATGAACAAAGGGTTTGATATGCCATAAAACCCAAAGAAACTAACTAAAATAAGTTTTGTACGTATATCATATAACTTTGCCGAAGTATGGAGGAAAACAAAAAAAAGCCAATTAGTAGTTTGAAGAAATCATGTCTGGTCTTTACATTGTAGAAAAATACGTGTGTATGTGGTGGAGTATTTTCTTTGGCTGCAATAATCAAAGAGACCTACATGAAATATTTCATTTTCAATGTAGTATTGCTTGCCTAGCGGAAATATTCTCTTGCGGATGACTTGTGAGGAGGTGACTGAGGCGGGGGGCAAATTGTTAGGCGTAAATACCAACGTTTTTGCACCCTCCCATCATTACCGATTCTGGAAGAGTTAGGCGAGAGATGTGCCGTGCTTAAATAACCATGTTTATACATACATCACTATGCATAACTTCAAAAGACTTGTTCCTGCTTTTATAGCATATTTGATAACACGACAACCATCTATTGAAATGCTCAAGGAACAAAAGATCTACAAAGAAAATTTTAATCTCCACCCTCTTCTTCTCTCTCTCTCATATATATATATATATATATATATATATATATATGTGTGTGTGTGTGTGTGTATGTAAAGGAAGTATTTATTTATGTTTGAATAATATACCAAAGTTTCGTGGTTATTTTGTTTTCCTTTAAAAAAATCTTCAGGGTTATATTTTCCCATCCCGAAAATTAATTTGTAATCAAAAAATAAAGATAAATAAAAAGCGTTCAACGTTAGCATATTATTCATAAATAAATATATCCTTTCAATATATGTATATATGTCCGTGTATAATAATAATATATATATCGACACATTGATGTGTTGTGATACAACGAAACAGTCAGTTTGTGGATAACTCTGTGTTTATATATATATAGCCACATTGATGAGTTATGATACAACGAAACAGTCAGTTTGTGGATGACTCTGTGTGTGTGTGTGTATATATATATATATATATATATATATATATATATATATATATATATATATATATATATATATATATATATCGTTGGATTTCAATTTTTCTCTAATATATAAGGTTATGACAAAACTGTTTCTTCAAGGAAATTTATTCTTTAAAAATAATTAGGATAGTCATTAGAATGATGAGTAAATAAATTATTTTTCTTTATTGAATGACTTTATGTTAAAGGTCCCTCTTTCTTCTGCTTCTATTCAGCTTCATTTATTTTTCTTATTTATAGGTAGACGAGGAAATAGATTACCAATAAATGTTTCAATGTAATCTGCAGTCGTTGAAGCAGATGGAAGAGAGGGAAGAGGTCTCTAGATGGTAAAAACTGACCATGGTAGGGGTGGGTTATGAGAAAAACTTGCGTTTGTCTCTACGATAAAAGGGAAGGGAAAGGAAAAGTGGGGAACGAATACTGGAAAGTGACAGTTCGAAGAAGTGGGAGGAAGAAGGCTTTAAAATGGAAGAGGTTGAAAGGAACTAGTGGGTAAAGTGGGAGGAGTGTGTGTGCGTGCACGTGCGTTCCATGGCTTTATGAATATTCATGACCTTATCAGCTTGTTGCTCAGCTCCCATGGAACGATCGATGGTTCAATCGATGTGATGGGGGCTTTTCGACTAATAAGGCATTTAATTGCATAGCTGCTTTCCCTAGTCACAGAACATTGGTAATTTGTGTGAAATTAATGATTAGCAATCAGTGGGAAGAGGAGAAGGAGATGATGATAAAATCATCGTCATTCGTAGCAGTCGTAAGGTTTGGTGCATATGCTTAACGGCATATCAACTTTTTATGTCTTATTTAATTTTGAAATTTGCTTAAAAAATAATTTAGTTATATGGTTTCAAGTATTCCTATTTCTCGAGACTAGATTGAAATACTTGAAACTATATAGTTAGGAATGGATGATAGGAAAGTCAAAGGAACCCATGCTGTTGGCACAGGATGATGATAATTTTTATCTGCTAGAAATTTATACTCAATTTTATGGTTTTCAAGTAACTATTCCTATTTAATAATAATTTGTTTCAAGTATTCTAATCTAATAGTTATAATTTTGGAACAGGTTTATTTTGACCCATTGATGAGACCCTAACTGTTACTACCACTGTGGGTCAGAGTTGATCTAGAGCTGGAAACTGGCCAGATGCAGTTTTTTTTTTTTTTTTTTTTTTTTTTTTTTTTCTCTCTTGAGGGTTGAATTTTACTCCTCTGCAGAGGAATACAATTAACTTATTCTAAGCCTCACTGGGTTTAGTGGTGATGAGGCAAGAAAAATGGGTTGAAATAGTGAGGGTTAATATTGAAGGAGTGATTGTTTAGCCATAATGTAATGTGTGCTTATAACACTGAGATTGTGTTATCAGGCTCCATTTCTTCTACCTCTTCTCACTGTATCTGATGGTTTCTATGAAATGCCTGCATCACTTCGTTCTGCAATACTGTGTCTTGTGCACAATTGATAATGTACTCTTGAATCACTCTACTGTACATTTGAGTATTTACTAAACTGAGATTTGCTTGAACAGACTGGGTGTGGGTAGTAGGCAGGCCAGTTGGCATGGGTCTATGATTTTAAGGAGGTTTATTCACCCTGGTGTAAGCAAAGGGAATCCTTTTTGGTAGAGGATAAGGGAAGTCAAGTGGAAATCCTTTAGCATAAAATATTACAAAATACACTTGAATGTACTCTTGTAGATACCATTTCTCATTACAGCACTGTACTCTACCATCTTCTGATAAAATTGGATAATGGTAACTTCTTTTTTTAAAAAATCTAATCCTTCTACTTTTATTCAGTTCTTGTTAATACAGGTGATTTCATTAAAAAATGTTAAAATTTCTATGGGAGTTCCTTTATGATATTATGATTTTAAAGTCTCTGTCTGTTCATCATGCCTGTCAATACTTTATTGGAATCTTTCCCAGATGGTCACCATAATATCAGTTCTGCTTTTCTGATGAAGATACTTGTTATTATATGTATATTTTTCATTTTGCAAACTCTTATCACAATTGACAGTGGCTGTCTCCCGTTATTAATGGGCTTCCATCTATGCTAAGATGCTAAAGGAAAGAAATTGGAGCTGTTATTGTATGATTGTATTTTAATCTTGTATGATCAAATTTAAAAAAAAAAGTTTTTCTGTGTTGAAAGAAACAAGAAATATTATTGATAATTTATCATTAAGATAAAAAGTTTATTGGGAGTGGGGAGATGTAGTCACTAATTGATGTTGGGAAAATACATCCAATTTGACTGAATATGTTGGATTAGGTAGTTTTCTGTTCTTATGCAAATAATAGTAAAAAAAAAAAAAAAAAGAACTTTGTGCGTCCTTCACTCCTTAAATGGTCAATAGAAAGAAAAGTAAAATGGAAGAGGATTGAAAATCAGTCTTCCTGCCTCTCTTTTTTAAATCTAAGCAACAATGATGCTGATGATGATCATAGCAGGCAGAGGTGAATTTGATGGTTTGTTAGGTTTATGGCTTATCAACCATTCTGGGTTATTTAATGCCAAATCCATTTTTATGCCTGTAAACAGTTCTATTTAGCATAAGTAAACAGTTAAGTTCTATTTGAACCATGGATAGGACCCTATCAGATACTACCACTCCAGACCAGAATGGACCAAGAAGCAATGGTAATAAAGGGGTACTCCACATTCCCTAAGGCTCCAGCATTACTGGAGCCTCACCATCAGATTGTCTCGTGTCATATCTAGGACACTCTTTCGAGGACTCTTAACCCCTCTTCAGAGATGCAGTCAGTGTATTCTACAGCTCCAGCCAACTGGGCCAAGGTGATTGTGAGTGAGTTGACTTGAGTTAATGTCTTGCTAGTGATGGTTAGTATTCATCTTTGCTGTCACAAACTGACAAGAGAGGAACCATATTCTTTGTTGGGATCCAAGGTTGTCTCTCAAACCACTGCCTGGAAGAATTAGATTATGAACATGTTCACTTTCAAGCATTTTCACATGTGAAACAAATACCCTTAATACAAAAATTCCTTTTTTTTTTACCCCTCCTTTTCTTTTGGTGGGTATCTGGACTTTTTTAAAAACAAGTATTCTGAAATTGATTCCTAATTCAATGTTGTGTTTTGTATTGATTAAAATTTTCATTTTGTATATGTATGTATGATATATATTCTGTGTAACTGTAATCCAGTAAGAATGACACATCATAGCAAGATTTTTGTGCAAGCAATAAACTAATTTCAAATCCCATTTGCAAATGAATAGAAGTTATGTGGGGTCTGTATTTGTACTGAACTCACCATTTTTTAATCATCCAAATTCTTGATATAATGGAGGTAACTATGAAATGCTCATTAGAATTATTCACTCCTTCCTAAATAGGAGTATCAATATCATCATGGATTACTCTTATGATGGCTTCATGGTTTATTTAGTTATGAAATAGAAATCAAACAAAGATTGCTGTAGAAATATTAATATCAAAGTTATTATTGTAAAGTTCATTTTACATATTCTTTCTCAGATCAAAAAATTAACCTCTGTTCAAAGCTTCTAAAGCTTCTTATCTTGTACCAGGTTTATAAGGGGAATCCTCATGCCGTAGTGGGTAATGTGCTGGACTGTGATATCATAGTGAGTTCAAACTCCAGTCGCAGTATTATGTTCATTTTTAAACTAATACCCTTGGGAAAGCTATGAAGACCATATCACCCCAGCTGTGGGTACCGCTTTTCTACTAGGATAGCTTTGGCATTAAATAATCCACATAAGTTGATATGCCATTACAATAAAGAAAACAACCAAGCAAGTTTATAAGACTAATATAAGAGATGTCATTAAAACATTGTCATTTTGAAAGAGAACTTGTTTTAAATTGTGATTACTATTTTATATGTTGAGTATAAACATTAATTGGCACATAAATAAAAACCAGGTTATATATATATATATATATATTGTCATCCACAGACAGACTGTTTCATTCTATCAGAACTCTTCAGTGTGGCTAGACATGTAAGACGCTCGAAGCCGGGATCGAAACCCATCCAACTTTATATTAGACTAAGTCTCTGACTGCTCGGCCAACAATATATATATATATATATATATATATATATATATATATATATATATATATATATATATATATATATATATAAAATAGAAAAGGTTTTTAAGTGAGTAGGATATTTGAAATCTCTATGCGTCATTGTGAAATCCTTTGCTAATCAAGTGCTGTATTTAGCTGAAACTAATCAACTAATATATATATATATATATACACACACACATACACAGACCCAACTACTCAATGGAAAACAAAAGAATGAATAAAACATTGCCAAGTGGATTGTATGATGACACTTAAAAGAAATTATTTGTATTACATCATTTTTCATCTGGAAACAATGAAAATATGTGACTCATTAAACTTGTGAACATTTTGCCATGTTCTAAGCATTGTGTTTTAATGTATTCAACAGATACCTTCCCTGCTTTCTCTCTTGCTCTCTTTCAGATCTTTTCTTTTCTATTCTATTTCTTCCTGTTTCTTTTACATTTCTCTCCTTACTTCTACCTATCTTATTGCTTATATATCATGAGTGCATATGTAAGAAAGGAAGATTAGGCAATGATGTGTCTTAGCTGCAGCTCTAAGTATTCCTTTATATTGGTTCTAGAGAGAGAGAGAGAGAGAGAGAGCACTAAGAAAATAGTGATTTTAGGGATTGACAAACCCTCTCAACAGGCAGCTTAGCCAAGAGGTGACACTTAGCAGTGCTACTTTCCTCCCCTTCTGCCTCATACTCACATCAAAGAAGAAAGAACAGGATTTCTATGATGATTCTTGATTAATGTTTGAGCAGGTGTTTCAGCTTTGATTTCTATCCCCTTTTCACTGTCTTGCTTTGGGAATCAGCTCTGAGCTACTGTGTCTTCTTCAGCTATAGTCAATAGTTCTGCTACAACTTGTTGGAATCCTTACTGCTTTTATTCATCTTAGATTTATTGCAACTCATTCCTCCAGTACCATTGTATGTCATTCCTTTATTTATTTATTTTTTTAATTTTTTTTTTATTTCCTGCCCTTATCTTTTCTATTGACACACCCTCATGGAAATTATGTTAAATTTTTCAGTTTTATTGCATCATCATCATTATCATCATAATAATAAAAGCTGAGTCTTACTGCAAACTGCTTTATCTATTTTAATATCTATATAGATATTGAAAATGTAAATTCCTCTCTCTCTCTCTCTCTCCGCAAACATGTTTAAAATAGAAAATTCTCCACACACACAATCTTTTTTCTTTATCTGCTGCTGGACTCTAGCTTTACCTTGCTATGTTAGTCTAAGTTATACATGTGTCTGTGTGTATACGAATACATATATAATGTGCAACTCACTGAGACCTAAATTTTAGCTTAATATTTGAGGATTGCACCATACACAAGACAAACTTTGTATGTGTGCATGAATACTGGAGATTCATCTGATCTCATATTGTGTGAACTCCTAATACTTGCTTGAAATTTAAATTTCAGTCACCATGTGTAAGTGTGTGTGTGTATGTATGTGTGTATATATATCTATATATATATATATATATATATATATATATATATATATGCGTGTCATCCAGAGACAGTTTTGTTGTATCACAACTCTTCAGTTTGGCTAGACACGTAGGACGCTTGAAGCTGGGATTGAAACCCGTCCAACTTTATGTTAGACTTCGTATCAGACCGCTTGGCCAACAAGCGTACTACGTTTGCTAGGGAATTAGAAGGTATTACGTAGCAGCATTAGTTTGTTTACATTTTATACCTTACCGGATACCAGAGTGCTCAATTCGTTCAAAGAGCTTCACCAGAGTGTTCATATATATATATCCGGCCCATTGGCATAGTGGTTAGTGTTCACCGATGGTTTAGGAGACTGGGGTTCAATTCCAGATCAAGTCATGCCAAAGACTAAAAAAAATGGTACTTGATGCCTCATTGCATTATAAGGTGTGAATCAATCCAGGGAAAGGAGTAGCATCTTCCCTCTACACTTTGATGTAATAGCTATTGAAAAGGCAGCCTTCGGGTTGCCCTGGACTACAGTTGGACAACTTAGAACAGCTTATATTCATGAGTAATTGGTTAAACAAACTATAAATCAGATGAGGAAGATGGGGTTGTATCTTGAGAAATGATCCTTGGTTGTTTTAAAAATCTACATAGAAGTTTCTGGCTTTTACCTATAATGTCAACCTGTTGATATTTACAAAGTTTAAGAGAATATCGTATAAATAAGGATTGAATTTAGTAGAATATCTGTGATATGGCTAATGAATTTGCTTACCATCATTCAATAGTAATGAAATAAACCTCACTTATTTTGTCATAAGGTTATAAATTTGAGGCACCTATTGAGGATCAAACTCATTAGAGAATAGTTATAGTCTGCTCTACAAAATAAAACTATTACTCAGTTGAGAGAATGGAAGGAGGAGTTCAAATCCTATTCTCTCTTTCTCATCACTTTTCTGAATCTCCCCAATTTTTTTTCCGTCCTCCTCCTTTCTCTCTCTCTCTCTCTCTTCTCTATCTCCAACAATAGCACCCAGCTCCCCCTTTTTGTGTTTCTCTCTTCATGTTTTAAGTGAGCTTCTTCTCTGTTTAACAACAGTAATGCATTAAAACCCCTGACAACTGCTCTTATTTTTTCCTATCATACCTTGTATACCCCCTACTTACCCCTCCATCACATGTTATTGATAGAATAAGATGAATACAAATATTTGTGCTATGTGTGTAATGTCTGTGCATGTGGATATGTGTATGAAGTGTGTGTGTGTGTATATATATATATATATATATATATATATATATATATATATATATATACACACACACATATAACACATGCCATTGCTTGTCAAGGTGTGTATTCACTGTATTTCTGTCTTTTCTATTTTCTTATCTTTTCATTTGTTGGGATTCTTTTGCCATCTTTGCTTATACATTTCAGCCTTATTTAAGAGAAAAAAAAAGTGGAGAGAATTTGTTTGAGTGTGTGTCTCCTGAACAAGCCGACACATTTGTCAGTGATATATAAGTGGTTATAGAAATTTTTTTTTTTTTTTTTCTTATTATAAAGGTTTAACTGCTGCTTATGTCATGCCTGAATCTCTCAAAAACCCAATAAATAGGTAAAAAGTAGAAAATGTTTGGCTGTTGCAGATTTGAAGAAGCACAGTGCACCTGGATACAAAATACCTTTTTTTTTTTTTTTTTTTTTTTTTTTTGTCATTGTCATTGTCATTCATTGACAGATATGGGATTCCATCTCATAGATTCATAATGCAACCATTTGCTATCTTTCTCTCTCATCCCAGGACTCTTCTTTATTTCTCTACACTTTGAAATAGAACTGCACTCTTACCAAAGATGCACAGGTATTATAATTAATTAATAGAATGGTTGGTCAAAGTGTCTGTTGTAATATATTTGACTGTACATTTCATATTTATTAGTCAGTTATGATATGTTAAATTTTTTTATTGATATGCTTGGTTTGGTGTGAGGCCTTGGATTGCTATTAACTATTGCTATTTGTAAATGGCCACCCAAGTACTGTGTCGGCTCTTCACTCTATAGCTTTGATGAGAAAATATTTTATCTTCACATCAATTCTGTACTGTACAATCTTTCTTTTTCTCTCAAATAGAACTAGTTGAAATTATTTGTATTAAGTGGGAATACTTGATACCATATTTGTATATAAATTATTTGTATTAAGAATAATTACTTAAAATTATGAATTTTTTCTAAAGATTATTATCATTAGTTTCTTGAGACCATATAACTGTGAACAAACTAATGATTATTATTAAATAGAAATAGTTACTTGAAACTATATAATTGTGGATAGATTATTAGTATTAGATAAGAGTACTTGATACCATATAACTGTTTGTAAACAAATGATTATTACTGACAAATTTTTAAAAAGTTCAATTTAACAGAAATAAAAGTAATGAAACATTGAAGGTAGACTTGATCACAATCATACATTTAGAAACAAGTTAAATTCCAGCATTAAATAACCCATAAGGAGTTGATTTGTCACTAAATCAAACCAACCTTTTTTTTATTTTTTATTTTTCTTTAAATTTTTTATTTTATATCCTGCCATTGTGTGTGTGTGTATGTGTGTGTGTGTGTGTGTGTAATGAAGAGATACAATCTCTTCCCTACCTCCTTTGTTTAAAATGTATTCTAAGAAAGCCATTATAGTGTTTTTATACTCACTTTTACATTATTTGAACATTTTCTAATAAAATATCTTTCTTGCAAAAGTTGGAGAAAAAATTTAACCTTGCTTAACACTAACACCTATATGAATAAATTGGATGCAATACACAATGAAGATTTTTTAAATATACATACAGCCAGCCCATATATATATATATATATATATATATATAAAAAATACTGTGTGTAACACTTTTTTAAAGAATGCACAGATGTTATATCCTGATCTTATTTTTGATTGGTACTAATGCTGGTGCATAGGTGCTTAATTCATCAATCGAGATTAACTAGTAGATTACATATCATAAGAAAAGAATATTTTTTAAAGATGTTAACCTGTCATCTATTTTCCCCTCCACACACACACTTTGGTAAGGTAGTGATCATAAATATATTCAATTGTATTGTCAAAAAGGCTTCATGTTGTAATACAAGGTACACAAACATATTGTTTATATAAAGTATACTCAGTACATATTTAAATAAGTATATTTAGCCTTTTTTAATGTAGTTAGAGATCATTTTGACCTGGTCATTTAAACATAATTCACAAGCCAAAAGACGGTAGGCACTCCTGTATTCATGTATAAAATAAAAAGGTTAATTCATCTCTAAAAGTGTCATAGCCATAAAATTGTTGAAATCCTCTAAGCTTACTTATCTGCGGAATATAAAACCTCTTTTGGTACATTTTAGTTGTAATTGAAGGAAATTGTGGTAAAGGTGATTGCATAGTTTAGGTCTAACATTAGTAAGTACATGCACTCTTAGTAGACTAGTATTCACTACTAATGAGCCATAAGTACTTGAGTTCTTAGTATAGATACTGTGGAAAGGTTTATGATTTATTTAATATATATTGTAATTAAATTTATTTAGTAGATATTGTAACTCATGTTCCATAACAGTTGGTATATTCATTTAGGGATTTCAAAAACTGTAAATATTATAATTGATCAGAGTAAGCAATGTTGAAAATTTCTCACCTTAAATATGTTTTAATGTTTCATCTAATTTAACCAGAACTAGGCCACCCTTCTGGTGAGGCTTACAATATGGTAACTGTATCCTTGCATAGGGGTAAGACCCCCACCCCAACTAAAAGGGGTGTTCTGGGTATGATACAAAACTGTATCTAATAGTAAGGCTCCTGTTCTAGAGATCTGAGAAATGTAAAGTGCTCCTTCATTACTATTACTCCCAGCTTCACTATGATCCAGACTGGTAGTACTTGTTAGGGTCCCATCTATAGGTCAAGTAGACTTGTTTGAAAATTATTCATATTCAAAAGGACCATGGGTGTACACACACACACACACACACACACACACACATAAAATAAACTCTCAAGAAACATCCTCATTACTCATGGGTTCATAGTACTTATGGTCTTATCTTTGGGTTAAATAGATCTGTTTGAAAATTATTTGTATTGAATAGAATACTTGATACCATATAAGTGTAAATTATTTGTATTAAGATTAGTTACTTAAAGCTCTAACAGTTTACTAAGGATTATTGTTAGTTACTTGAAACTTATTGAATTAGATATAATTACTTGAAACCATGTAATTATTCATATTAGATAAAAAAAATACTTGAAACCACACAACAATATATGTGAATTATTATTATTAGATTGGAGTACCTGATTTAATATAACTGTGTGCAAAAAAAAACTTGTTTAAAAAAAAAATAAGTACACAAAAAATAGGAATCTAAATGTACAATGAACATAATTCACTAACCTCTAGGCATAAAATAACCCTAGATGGGTTGCCATTCCATTGATTAGAATTTCGTAAACTTTTTTTTTTCTTTTTTAGATGAGTTTGATTAGAAATGATTTTTGGTTTGACTGGCTAGCCTTTCTCTCCCCATTACAACTCCAGCCCCCCACCAAAATTTGTAAATTCTAATTTTATTTTTTTTACTTATTTTTCAAATTTTTATTATTTCTTTGTTGTGGTCTTGATCTATTTGATAAATAGGGGAATAATTAAATGAAATCAGTAGGTTCTATGAAATGAAGCCAGATTAGACAACCTCTGAATTATGAATTAGATTATATATATATATATATATATATATATAGTACAATTTGATGGAAACTCAAACTCGGTTAAGTCATCAGAATAAATTTATTTCGGCAGAGAATATTACTATATTCTCTATCTCATCAGATGACTATTTACATGCTTCTCTCTCATCGCAGAGTAGCAAATATATATATATTCTATACCTGATGATTATGGTTTATAAGACAGCGTGAAATCTGTGGTCATAGACAAACTTCCTTGCTATTAAATATATATAAAAACTAATATGTATTTACTTATTATATAATAGCTCTATCACAGATATTGAGCACTCTCCAAATTATACTGCATTTGGTCTGCCACAAACCCACCAAGTGAGAGAGTGACAACCATACACTGTTGTTATATATATATATTCCTGTCTCATACATTTGGTATTAGTGTTAACCTTGACTGTCAGTGCTAGAATGGATTTATTCTTAAACAATTCAGAAAAACAAATAAGTTTTAAAGTATCTCCAAGCATTGAATATTAATGAGTTACCATAATATTAGTTATGGCATAAAACATGACTTTATATAGATACATTTGTATCTGTGTATGTTTTTATAAGTAATGCTTTTAGCTTGATTTCTTTAGATCAAAGGATTTCGACATTTTGCAATGCTTTCATGTCTTCCTTTTTTTTTCTTCTTTGGTTCAATAAAAAATCGATTTGTGTATTTGAGCTACAATAACTTCATCCTGATCTTTGATGTGTGAATCAGATGTACTTAATACTTTTCATTTTAGCTGTTTACTAAAGAACTTGACTTTCCTCTAAATTTGGTACACAATGGAGCTCTTGGATTTTTCAAGCATTTATATTTATGGTAAATGTAATGTATGCACTCACACACCAAAAAATGACTAGATATTATAAAGTGCAAAAGTATGGCCTATATTTGAGCTATCAGCTTTAGGCATGAACTCATATTTTTTGTAATTTAATTTTTTTTTTTTTTACTTCCACTCAGCACATATTTTGGGTTGTATCTTTAAAGGTTTTGTATGAATTGAACAAAATCAATAATTTCAATCAATTGTAAATGATCTTTTGATAAATATCAATAAATAAATATATGTAGGCTGCTTTGATTATTGTATTCAGATTGCAAATATACAATGTGATCTGATTTTTAAAAAAAAAAACGAAACGAAGAAAGAACAGGCAAAACTATTGAGAATATGAAAATGTTATTTAATTTTTTTTTGTTTGTTTTTTAAAGGTCCTTTTGATTTTCATCCATTAGATAAACATTGTAATTGAAGTGTAAAAATTGTAAGAAAGCTTTTTTGATATATTTTTTTTATTTATTCTTTTAAAACTTGTACTGGAAATTGATCCCTAAACAAATCTGAATTTATTTAAATGCTTTATGTACTTACATGAAAAACTGTTCTGTGTATGTGGGTGGGTGTAGTTTTAATTTCTTGGAGAAAAAATAATTTGCTAAGCTTAGTTTACTTTATTACAAGGACATGTATAGGGCACCCAGTGAGATTTCAACTCACTAGCATAGCTCATTAACCATTACTTATTCTGAGTAGTCCAATTTCTTAGAAGAGTAGACATCTAATTAAATGGGATCTTCATATATTTACCACTACCTTAGGTAATGTTATCTAATTTAATGTTATATCAACCCTTGTCTGATATTCATTGCCAAAACCTGTTTAAGGATAAATTATATAATTATAAATTATAAAGTGAATAGTTTTCTAAGTAACATTTTTTTAGATGAGCCAGAGCTCATTTGTTTGCACACAGTTAAATGGTTTCAAGCATTGCTATCTAATACCAATAATTCAATTAGGAGGTGCCCATGGTGTTAGGAGGTGCCCGTGGTGTTAGGAGGTGCCCGTGGTGTAATGGTTATCGTCGCAGGGAATGGACACTGCGACACGAGTTCAAATCCTGGACGAGACTGATTGCATTTCACATAGCACTAATACCCTTGGGAAAGATATGAATCCAATTATTCTCCCTCCAGCTATGGGTAAATAGTAGGGGCAGACTAGGTTCTTCAGCCTTGGTTAGGCAACTAGTCTAGGAGAAGGAAAACTCTGAATTCAAACCTGTTAAACTCCGCTTAAAAAAAATTGACCTTGTGTCATATCCTGCCCGAGCAGAGGGGTTGGGTAAATATGCTAATACCAATAATTCAATTTAATATTTATAATTTTTCTGCACATAGTTAATATTTTTAAACAGATCTATTAGACCTATCAATGGGACCCTAACAGGTACTACCATTCTGGATCTGAGTAGGCCTGGAAGTGATGGCAATGAAGGCGTACTCCACATTCTCCAAAGCTCTAGAACTGGAGCTTCACCATCAGATACAGGTTCGTGTCATATCCATGACCCTCACTGGGAGGGGTCTTAACTCTCTGCAGAGATGCAGTTGTACTACCTGGGATACCTCCCTGTTGGTTGGAGCTGTAGAATATGTTTACTGACCTCTGCAAGGGTTAAGATCTCCTCAATGAGTATCCTGGGTATGACACTAAACTATACCTGATCGTGAGGCTCCAGTCTTTGAGCTTTGTAGAATATTGAGTATTGTTTTGCTATTACATCCAAGTTCACACTGACCCAAAGTAGTATTTGTTAGGGTCATATCTATCTATTCAATCATTTACTACTGATTATTATTAATCATTTGAAACCATGCAACTGTGTGTAAATTATTTATATTACATAGGAATACTTGATGAATAGAATTACTAATGTTAAGTAGCAATACTTGAAATCATTTATCTGTGTGCAAACAAAGGATTAATCTTAAATAGAATTATTAGTGTGAGATAGGAATACTTCAAGTCATTTAACTCTGTGCAAACAAATGAACTTTTGATAATTTTGTAAACAAGTTGCTAAAAACTACTTGCTTATAAATATGAGTTAGTTGGCAGACCTGAAGGCTCCCTTTTCAATAGCTACTACACCAAAGGAAAAGGTGCTACTCTTTTCCCTGGATTGCTTCTCTTACTCTTGATCTGTACCTTATAATACTTACTTTTAATCAAAGAGGCATCAGATATCGTCTTTTTCTTTCTTTTGTCTTTTGTATGGCTTGACCTGGGATTGAACCACAGCTTTCCAGGCTATTGGCAAACATTCTAACCATTATGCCAATGGGCCAGATTTGGCATTAAATAACCCACTATGGTTGATAAGCCATAAAACACCAACAACCTTGGATCTTTGAATTCTTTCATAATGGCATCTATGTTTTTGTTACTTACCAAGAGAAATTTATTATATCAGGCAGCTTAAAGTTTATATCAGTAAATAAAATAAAAATATAATTTATTTCTATGTACACTGCTATTCTGGTTATGTGAAATTTTATGAGATTTTTTTTTAAATTTTTATTTTTATTTTATTTTACCTTGTTTGTAAAACTGCAAGTGAATGATTTTTAAATATTTAGATTACCGCTTTCGGAAATGCTGCAGCCTTTGAACAACAGGCTGCACTTGTAGTACACCACCTGTGCCTCTTGTTATTGGAAGAAATATTCTGTAAGTTTAAATAATAATCTCCAAAGCCTGTGAAAGCAGCTTTATCAATTAAATGGGTGAATGGAATGATTTTGGTTTTACAAACATGGTGAAGAATTTTAAAAAACAAAACGTTTTATGGAATATCATCTTATTGGCAATACCTTTTGACTAAATTACAAATCAAGCTATCTAAAGATAAATTTGGATTATTTTTTGGTTTATTCACTGCATGTTCAATGACCTTTTTGACCTTACTTTTTTTTCCTTTTAATTGAATTAAACTTTGAATAAGAACTGAATTTTTTGGTGATTTCTTTCTTTTATTTTAGAAGTATGATTAATTCTGATTTTATCCTGTTTTGGCTTTTCCACTCTGCAGCACTAATACCTTATCAGTGGATCTTAAAATATGCCAATTGTAACCTCTGCAGAAGTGTAAGACCCTATCTCCTTCTACCCCGACAAAAAAATAAAAATAAAGGTGGGTTCCTGGGTATAACGCTGAACTATATCTGCTGGTGAGGTTCCAATTCTGGTGAGTTTGGAGTACCCCTTCATTGCCATTACTCCCAGGTCGACTTTGACCCAGAGTTTTTAGTAATTGTTTGTCCCATCTTATTGTTTGAAAATTATTTGTATTCAATAGAATTGTGTGCAAAAAAACCCTCTTAAGAAACAAGTAGACAAAATATTTAAATATAAATATGTGATGAACATGATTTCTTAACTGTTAGGCATAAAATATCCGTAGGCATGTGGACATGCCATTAAAATCATTTAATCTGCAACTCAATTAAATGACCTCACAAACCTGGAATTTATTGTGTCTGTAGTTGCTCATTTATCCATGACTTTGATACTACTGATTTTCTCACTGTTATAGATAATTTGACTTTTTCTTACTGGTAATACCAAGATTTAGCTGTCTCTATTTTATTTATTTAATTTCAATAATTTATCTAATCTAGTCCTAATGATGATAATGGGCTACAAAAGAGTGAAAATCTCTCTGGCTCTCTCTCTCTCTCTCTAAACTTTGTATGCAGGCTGTCTTTACTTGTATATATTTAGTAGGCAACACCTGGTACCAAAATCAATATTCTGACAATCTCTACTGAAATGCTCTAGTAACTGTATTTTCTCTTAGTATTGGACATTGAAAGTAATTTCTACCCTTGGTTAGGTCTATGGTTAAAAAGAAAAAATTGTCCCGTCAGTTCTGCAATGCTTCACTTGTTGGAGAACTCATATTCTAAGTCTTTATTGAAACAATTTTGAAGTGACAGGATGTAGTCTTGTAATCAAAGATTGAGTTTATGGTGGTGCTACAGAAGTATGAGAAATTTTGAGAGTATTCCATTTGATGGAATTTAGGATCACTTTCTCACATCTATTTTATATTTAATATTACAATGTTATAGAGTTAGGCTATGTATGATAAGTATTGATAGTCTTCAATATCAGAGTAAAGAGTACTTTCTCATTTTTAATATAATACCTGGAAGATATTCTTTTAAGCAGAAGAGTGTGAAGGATTTTATATACCAATCTTTTTTTTTTTTTTTTTTTTTGTTGTTGTTGTTATTATACAACAACTCAGGGTTAGCTGATGGTCTTTATTGGAGTTGAAGTGACAATAAGTCTCCTTTAGTCTCCAGGACTCTTTTCAGTATTCTGGCCGATCTCAATAATGTAGTAGTTTGGATGGTTCCCACATGTTCTCTTATTTCCAAGTCCTCCTGTCCCTTTATTAATCCTTTAGTGACTGTATCAAGAATACCAATTACAGTTGGTATAATTGTCACTTTAATGTTCCACAGTTTCTTCATTTCTCTAGCAAGGTTGAGGTATTTATCCTTCTTTACAGTTTCTTTCAGTTTTACTCTGTGGTCAGCCAGGACAGCAAAGTCTATAATTTTGTTAGTTCTCTGATTATTATAAGGTCTGGTTGTCTAGCTAAGATTAGGTGATCTGTTTTTATGTCAAAATCCCAGAAGAGTTTGTGCTTGTCCTTCTCCAGGACAGATGTTGGGTTTATTATTATTAATACTACTAAGAGAATTTTTCACATTAGCATTAGCTGATTTTTTTTTTTTTACTGGAGTTTGAGTGACAGCAAGTCTCCTTAAGTCTCTTCTTAGTATTCGGGCTGATCTTAACAGTGCTGTCATTTGGATAACAATAATATTATAATAATAATATGGTTTGAAAATGAACTATTTTTTCCTTGAAATTAGGGTTTGAAAAAGTTCATTAGATTTCTTAAGATCCACTTTTTCTTTGTATGTTAGCATAACTCAACTAAAATGGCACATTAGAGCAAATATGTGTGTTAGTATTATCATAATCAAATACTTTTAGAGAATCATGCAATTTGCTGTTTACAGTCCACAATACCTTTGAGGCCTTTTTTTTTTTTTTTTTTTTTTTTTTTTTAACACAGTGCTTAGATGTTATTGGGGAGATAAATATAACTTTAATGAGTAGAATAAACCATAGTTTTATTTTATGTGCAAAAAAAAAGATTTCAATGAGCTCTTTACAATGATATAATGGGTTTGAACTAGCCATAAAAACTTACTCGGTAAAACACAAAATAAGTCTCAGTGATGTCAAAGACTTTTAATTATAATTGTGAGGTGTCTGTTTTTGTGCTCAATCTCATCCTATTATCTCCAAAGTCGCAACTATTAAATACTAATTATGGAATACTTTCCTATATCTATTTTCAATTCATTATGATATAAAAGATCTATGTAGTCTTGGTAAAAGCTTGATAGGAACTACACAAAAATGCTGTTTACTGTTTTGAACTAATCCTGGAAGCAACGACCCACCAAACAGTAGTTGGATGGCTGCCTACCTTCCATATCACAAACCATCCAAGTTAGACAAACAAGACATGCAAGACACTAGTAGAGAAGTAACTCATAAGTGACATTTTCTTATGAACTCCTACACATGGACACACCAATGTTGGCCTACCAGCCAAGACACATCAGCACTGTGCAGACTTTTGATGCAGTCCTGAAGATCTAACAGATGTCATGGATGATAGGGACAAATGGTGAGAGAGAATCTGGGAACTTTGTACTGTCAATGCAACTTGATAATATTCAATTTCATAATAGTATATGACAGGCAATTCAACTTAATGGCTGCCAGGGGTAGCCTTTTAGTTGGTAGTGTGTGTATATATATATATATATATATATATATATATATAAACTGGCTCATTGGTCTAGTGGGTAGAGTGTTCGCCAATGGTCCAGGAGACCTGGGTTCAATCCCAGGTCATGTCATACTAAAGACTTTAAAAATAGTACTTGATACCTCCTTGCTTAACACTAAGCAGTATAAGGTACATATCAAGAGAACTCGCCAAAAACAGCATGTGAAATTATTGAATATTCATTTTATACTGAGTTCATAAAATATGCTGTACCTTTTTATTATTTCAATAAATTATGTTAATACTTTCTTCTATTGCAAAAAGATATTTAAAAAGGAAAAAGAAGCAGTAGCACCTGGCTAAAATGGAAGAATTGTATGCCATGATATATAGTTGATGATTGTGTGTTGATCAATGAGCATGTATCCTTGTCTAAGCCAGCAGTAATAATCCATCAAGTCTTCCCCTTTATCTAATTAAGCTTTATTTCTTATTTGACATTTTGCCAACTAGTTCTTTAGTACATTCAGTCAACCTTGTTGTAGATTTAGATTTTTTTTTGTTTGCTTTCTTATTAGTTTCTTGTTTTTCACTATATTAGGCATGAGTTTGAAATACCCTGGAAATAACATTAAAGACTTTTTTTTTTTCTTTTTGTTTTCCAGCCATAACTGAAAGAAGTTGGGGAAAATGCTCTATTTTCTGATGATTCTACCTAACAAAATAAACTATTATTAAACAAACAATTCAATATTTTCTACTTATTCATCAGCAGATATCGAATAAGTATTTTTGGGGTACCCCACTTAAGATATTTCCTTTTAGTTTCTGTGATTACTATTTTCTTTATCCTCTAAATATTGATACTATGTTTTGAGCAAAAGATTACTTATCTATTGCTTGATGAATACCAGTTATTCCCATATGCAGAGACTAAAGTCGAGAATCTCATGCTTTTCAAATTATCTTATGTAGTGAACTGGTAGGATATTTTTCCACTGTGCCAAAAAATGGTACCATAGTTGCAAGATTGTGCATAGCTTTCATTTCAAGTTCTAAGTATTTATATCTGTTGTATTATATCGTTGCTTGTGAAAAGAATAATGTTTAGCAATACAGAGTGGGTGTCCTCGTTGTGTAATGGTTAAAGCGATGGACTGCGGGATCGTAGTAAGCGAGTTCGTACTCCAGTCGCACTATTACGTTCACTTTCGGGCAAATACCCTTTGGAAAGGTATGAACCCCCTTATCCTCCCAGCTATGGGTTAAATAGTACCACTACTGTTCTTCTAGGAGAATGACTTTGGCATTAAATAACCTAAAAAGGTTGATATGCCATTAAACAAAGAAACCAAACCAAACCTTAGCAATACAGAAAGATTTTATGCATTTATATTTTTACATTACATGTTATATATGAGTCATTCAAAAAGTTCTGAGCCTTACCCAGAAAGGACATAACTGAATATTACCACTTGTTATAAAACTAGAAAAAAACTAATTCAAATTTTTCTAGTTTTATAAAAGATGGTAGTGTATTACCAAGTCAAAAATGTTGAGCTATGCTTTTGTTTCTGGGTAAAGATTAGAATTTTTTGAATGACCCTTGTATATTACTGGAAAATTTCTATATGCCATCAGTCCATGACTTGTGTACTAACATTGGTATGCATACCACCAATTTATGTTGCACTGGTCTAGATGATTTTAGGATTTATTTGATCTTCATGGAGATTTAATTCTTGTCAACTGATGATTACAAAATATACCAGTAGATTTTTTTGTCGGAAGTTACAGAAAAGATTTAAAAAAAACAAAAAAACAAAAAACAAACATTCACAGTATTCCATTTTTTAAAATTTTTTATATGGATTTTCATTTTTGATAAAGCACTGTCAACGATTGCTATTAATTTTGACTTGTATTTTCTTGCATCTTGGCTATTTTGGCTTTTTTCTTTTTGCAGTTCACTAACATTGTCATGTAAAAGAAGTGTTTGTGATGTAATGTTTATTAGCATTAGAAATGGACTCTGGAGTTCAAATCCTAAGTGAGGCTGTTTGTATTTCACATAGTACTAATACTGTAGGGAAAGGTATGAATCCAACTGTTCTTCTTCAAGCTATGAGTGAATGGTAGGGCAGACTGTCTTTTTTACCTTGGTATGGCAACCAGTCTAGAAGAAAAACTCTGAGTTCAAACCTGTTAAATTCCCACTTAAAAATTGACCTTTGGAGTGTGGGTTCAAGTTCAATCAGGAGTTTATTCTTTATTATTTTGATCTGTATAATCAATTATCATTGGTAGAATAATAACTTTAGTAAATAGATAGCTTTAAAAAAAATTTTTTAATACAAAATAAAACATGAAAGAAATAATATTTAATGTATTTTCCCCACAAATATTAAGTTAATATAATTTTCATCACCATTTTTTTTTCAGCTTTGCTGTGATTATTACAATTCTTTCTCTAACAATGAGTTTTATTCATTGTATTCTTTTTGTAATCCTTATGGAAATGGCTGTTATCATTCCTATTGCTGAGAGACGTTTGTTATTAATGTTCTCATTGGTGTTTTACTGTTTCTTCAGATATTATCTTTTTTCTTTTCTTTTCCAAAGATAAACAGCAGCAAAATGTCCATATTCAGTAATTTTACATTGTAATTATTAGATGGGGAAAATATTTATACTTTTTGTAATCATTTATCATATTCAAGTTGACAATATAACTTTTAACATGTTCATGATTTTCATAGTCTTGTGATTAATGTATTCAACAGCTCACTTGTTGAAGATATTTTCTTTTTAATGACTAGTTTTGATTCCAATCAAAATTTACTGATGATAATAACAATTAACAAAAGAAGAAAAAAAGAGATTAGGAATTTTGCATGTGTCATTTTAATTTGCATATCCTAATTCTTAATTAACAGGGTAATGTCTTTCCTCTAAGAGATTAAATTGGATTCCAATAATTTTCTTAAATGTAAAATAATGTCCCTTGAAGGTTTGTAGAAAGATAGAATATTTGCATGATTGATTTTTTTTTTCTTTTGTTAATGGCAAAACCTCTCTGTCTTTCTGGTAAAGACTGAATCCCATAAATGAAAAGCAAAAAAATCCCAAAAAACAAAAAATTAAACTTTCAAATTGAAATATTTGTTTAATTGAGAGAGAAATACAATCAGCCATTTCTCCATGACCCACAAGGAGAAAATGATTCTAAAATGATTTTATATTGTTGTTTCTCCAAACTTTAAATAAGGTTTTAATTGCCAAATAAATTGTTTTTCAGCAATTTTTCCAATGTTATACTCCCCCCCCAGCCACTTCTTTAGGGTGTGATCCAGGAATTTTTACCAAAAGTTATTTTAGTTATTTACTTTTTTTTTTTTTTTTTTTTTTTTCTTAATTCACCAGTTGTTTTACAAAAAAAAAAAAAATGAAAAAAATCAGAATTTCATCCTAAAATATTTTATCAATTTAGCAATAAAGTTAATACCAGGATTAGTCAAAAGTTTGGCAATATTTTGGTACCTTTTTAGTTTGTAGCGCTTTTATCATGTAACTGAAATAGTTGAAGCCATGTGTTTGGTAGTTTCATGCTAGTAAGTGCACTTACACCACATGTGATTTGAAAGCTATACAGATGAATATGCAGCATAGTTTAATTCTTTCTCCATACTCTGTAAAAGCAGTAACATAATCTAATTTAGGAACTTACATTTTATGATTTTTGAACTGGATGACCAAAGACATTTGTTATGCGGGAGGTGAAAGTGCAGTTAATTATAGTACAATCAGTACCTGATTGTTGAAGAAATTTTGTTTGGGTTGCAAGAACCTTGGTAATTAGGCAAGGTCAAGTTGGCCAAAATGTATGGATTCTAATAGTTTCAGACAAGCTTAGCATCTAACAGTCCAGTGTGGTTCATCACCTTCACAACCTTAGCAAAAGCATCTAGAGCTGTTGAATTATACTTCTCTTTAGTAAAATATTGCAAGCATTTGACTCAGCCTCATATAATAAGATGACACTGTTGTTGTTTCTGCCTGACTGTTTTTAATGTGTACACTTTTTATGCTGACTTTTTGAAGATAAAGAACTTTAAAATTCCTGCTTTGCATTTTGGGAAACGAGACGAAGACTGGCATTCATGTATGTTATTTCATCTCCCCGCCCTTTGTTTTTGTTAGAATGGTGGTGCCTGTGTGTGTGTGTGTGTGTGTGTGTGTTTTATGGTGCAATTGTTGTGGCTTGTGGCTGAGAGATTAAATTGCTAACACTTCATTGATATAAATATGGTGAGTTAAAATTAAAGTATCTGATGACAGATAAATTTTTGTGTTCTCTATGCTCAATGTATTAAGTCAACTCATGTGTTGAGATTAGTTTCTTTGGTTTTAATGGCATATCAACCCTTGTTGGTTATTTAATGCCAAAGCCATCCCTTTAGTAGAACAGCAGTGATACTATTCAACTCGTAACTAGATGGGGGGTGGATAAAGTGGTTCATTCTTTTCTAAAGGGTATTAATCTGAAAGGGAACGTAATAGTATGACTTCAGTTCGAACTCACTTAATCCGATGCTGTAGTCTAGCATATTAGCCACAACACTAGAAGAATGCCATCATGTTGAGATTGTGTGAAAATATTATTGAGCTCTTTATTTCTAGTTACCTTAGTTCCTTGTTGGAAATTTTGTGATTGAAATGTACATATGTATGTGTATATATTAGGCTCCCCATAAAGCAAGAATGTGACACAAGGTAAGTTTAGTGTAGGGATACCAAGCAGCAGGGACAAAAATTGCTTAGTTTCATCCTCCTTCTGGGTCACCTCAGATACAATGAACACAGCTTTTATAGTCTCTTGGACATAGAGGCAGGTGCAGTCTGGAGGGAAGTCCCCTCCTTCTTGGAAGTAAGGGGTTAATAAAATCTCACCTTAGATTTAGTTTGTCACCAAGCTAGAAGTATATGGCACTTAGTGTGAACTGAATTCATTATTATCAATGGCCTGAGAGCCTAATTTGTTAGCCATTATGCAATACAAGAGAGTTTGATCCTCATTGGATGCACTGTACTTATTTGACTATACAGTAACCAGATTAGGCTGATCTTGTTAAAGAGATGTATTTGTGTGTGGGTAGATTTTTATTTATGATTTCCTCTGCAGCATTATTTCCTTTGTAGACTAGAAATAACCATTCTTATTATAGTCAGTGTGTGTTTACCCCCTAATGTCGATATTGTTATGCTAATTATTGTCTGAAGGTCAAATATTTTTATGAATTAAGATTTATTATCTTGCAAACAACTTCATCTTTCTCATGTGACCTTTTTCTTCCAATTTCTCTTAAAAGATTTTCAATTATCAGGATTTCAGTTTATTTTCGTTTATTTTTATTGATTTTTAATTAATTAATTTTTTTTTTCACCTCATTTTGTATGGATTGATTAGTGATGGAAATTATTTGAATAGCATTTAAAAAAAAATGCTGACTGTTTATTTAAAATGACTTAGTCTTTTTTTTTTTATTTTTATTTTGTAAATTAGACAAGTATGTGGATACACCATTTTGATTAGCATGTGAATAATCATGACATGTATCTTAATAATATCAGTAATATTTGCTCATATTTGTACTTATTTTATTTATATATATATATATATATATATATATATATATATATATACAGTAATAAATAAATATCTAATATATGTTTATTTATCATTATTATGTAATAGCTCTATCCTAGATCTTGAGCACTCTCCATATTATATTGCACTTGGTTCAACACATACCCACAAAGTGATTTAGTGACAACCAACACTGTGTTATATATATAATTAGATTTATTTAAACAACATTTGCATTAATTATATTTTTTCTTCAGATCAACCATTCATTGCCAACCTATTATTATTAATATTATTCTTTGCCAGTTTTTCTCTCAAGCATTAGCTGATGGTCTTTCACTGGAGTGTGAGTGATAGCAAATCTTTTCAGGTCTCCTGGACTCTTTTTGGTATTCTGGCCAAACTCAACAATTCTGTAGTTTGAATGGTCTCAGCTTGTCCTCTAATTTCCAACTCCTCCAGCCTCCTTACCAGACTTTTGGGGATCATTCCAAGCTCACCAATTACTGTTAATATCACCCTCACTTTTATGTTATTGTTTTATTTTATTCATTTATTTATTTATCTATTTTTCACAATTTATGGTTTTTTTCTTGAAATTTGAGTGATAGCAAGTTTTCTCATGTTTATAGGACTTTTCTAAGTATTCTTGTTGATTTTAACACTGCTGTGGTTTCTATGGTCTTGATACTTCCTCCAATCTCTTTTCAATGAATTTTGGGACCATTCTAATGGTTCCAACTACAATTGGAAACAATTTTTAGCTCTCTGACAAGATCTTCTTTTTCAATAATATAATATATCTATGAAATATCCCTCCAGAAGTTTATCCTTCATTTTCAATCTGTCTCTCATCATAGATTGATATATCTCAGTGAGTTTTGATATTTTATTTAAAATAAGATCTAACCTAATAAATTTTTGCGTTTATCTTTTTTAATAACAAAGTTATTTTCTTTTTACTATGAAATTTGTAAACTTAAAACTTCTGTTAAAATTTTATCATTTTCAGGTTCCCACTTAAAAAATCAAATTTGTGCGTCACTCTTTGTGTGTGTGTGTGTGTGTGTGTGTGTATATATATATATATATTTCGGATTTTGAATTGTCTTAAATCTTGTCAATGAATGTTTTACTCAAACATTTTTGCTAAAATATCTCAAGTAGCTCTAATATATCATACAATAAGAATATAGCACTTTATTTTGTTAGATTACCCAATTTAAAAAGAAAATGCAATAAAAGTTTGTTAGAGATGAGAAGAAGCTACATTAAAAAGAAATATTGTGTCTAGAGGGAAAATTCTGGATTTTAAAATGAAAAATTTTTTCCCTTCAATTCTTTATGAATATGAAACACATTTATCAAGAAATTTTCACTCTGTAAATCTCCTAAAGAAATATGCAAAACAAGAAAGAAAAGAAAAAAAAATGCTTAATTCTTGGAATGAGAGATTTCTTACTTGTTTTGGTTCTACAGACTCTGGCACCTCAATGCATATTTACCCTGAGTCATGTTGCTGCTGAAACTTTTTTCTCTCTCTCTATCTCTCTCTCTCCTCAAGCAGAAGAATTGAAATAGTTTTCTTGTATATTTGCCGTCAACAAATGTTTCAATATCCTTCATATTGTGAAGATGCAACATATAAAATGTTAATATTTATACCCATGTTTTTCAGTCCCCCCCCTCGTATTCTGGTTGACAAAAGCACTTCATCCACCCTGATATAAAATAAAAGGAATGATTGTAACACAGGTTGAGGTAGTGGTGAGACAAGTGTTCTCTACAGATTTTTATAAACCAAATGAATATTTATACTGATGAAATATAGATAAAGTGTACTACTTGGTTGTATGTGTGTGTGTACACACACACAAACACACAGTGCTGTGTGTGGCTGTTGCCTTGAGCAAACAAGTTATGGATGTGTCGACTTTGAATAGAGGCATATCGTTGTCGGTAAATCATATTTGTTTACAAAGGTTGTTGGGCGTATTCCCCTGTTTATTTGTAAAAAAAAAATTTTTTTTCTTTTTATTATGCCTTTCACATACCAACAAAACTTGTCAGATTGTTTTTCAGACTGTCTCCAACATATATATTCAACATATCTATTAAACGTCTCCTCACGTATATTTTATCTAGGTGTCTCCAAAGATACACAGTTTACTCCTCTCTCCACATATATATATATATATATGAAGTTTCATCCCCCCAGTGGGGTTTAGAATACATTGGGGGGTCCTATGTATGACACTAAACTGCATTTGGTGGTGAGGCTCCAGTTCTGGGGGTCTGGAGAATGTAGAATACCCTTTCATTATCATTATGTCCAGATCCAATCTGACTTGATTCCATTTATGGATCAAATACAAATTATTAGTGTTAGGTATACTTTATACTATATGACTATATAAACTATTTATATTAGATCGAAATACTAAAGACTATATAAGCTTAGTTTTGATATAACACAAGGCTAGAAGTATTATGGGGGTGGCCAGTGAGAATCAAAATCACTAATCATCTGCTAATTTAATTTGCTAACCATTACACCATGTAAGGTGGCCATACATAAAACTGTTTGAAAACAAGTGATTATTATTAAATAGAAATAATTATTTGAAACCATATATTTGCTTGAGGTAGAGGAACAGAAATAAACAAATTGGTATCAAATAACCCAACAAGGGTTGATGTGTTTGTTGTAAACCAGTCAACCAACCAATACCCTATCTTTCATTATCTCGTACATATCGATCCAACTTTTTGTCTTGATGTCTGTCTTGTTAAAAGAAATATCTGAATAAAATCTTTGTCATTCTTTAACACACTCTTTATTTTTCCTAAATTGTTTTATTCTGTATTCTGGCTTTTTCACTTGCTGTTTCAAAATGGAGAGCATGTAGATATTTAGAAGCCATTATGTTTTTAGAGATATTTAAACATATTTGTTTGTATTTCTATGCATAGTTAGAAATCAGTTGTAAATAACAAGTTCATTGTATGTGTGTTCATGCAGTGTACTCACTATATATATATATATATATATATATATATATATATATATATATATATATATATATATATATATATATATATAGAGAGAGAGAGAGAGTGTGTATGTGACAGTTTTTTGATAGAGAACATTTAGCGAAAACTTTCAATGAAACTAAAAGACAGGCAGTTTTATGTAATGAGAACTTAATGACTTCTTGAATATTGATTTGTGTAATTAAATAAATTGATGTCAATTTAATATAATTTATCAGTAGACATTATCTAGTTCTTTTATCAAAATTGAAATCGATAATTATTTCAGAAATTCAATAAAAGTTATCAAAATTAAAAGAATTTCGAGGGAAGTGGTGGTGGTGATCCAATTTTTTTTCTTTTTTCTTTTTCTTTTTTTCTTTTTTTTTTTTTTTTTTTTTCCAATTCATGTTTAGTGAAGAAAAGGTTTTTGAATAGAAAATTAATACAAATATCAACCTTAAATTTTCCAAGTTTTATTTTAAACTTGCCTTATTGCATTTTTCCACTTTGTTGTTTTTGCCCCAACCTTCTTTTTTTTTTTTTCTCTCCCTCTTGAATGTTTATTCCATTTGCACATGACAACAACTTTGTTAAATGTAACATCACAATTAAAAAGGTACATTACTCATATTGTCATTGTTTTATTTATTTATTGATTAGTTATAAAAGAACGTGCATCTTTGTAATTATGAATTGAGATAGAGAATAGTACAAAATTGTATTAAGTGCCCTAGGGAGTGTGTAGTACTTCTTCTTTGCCAATACTACCAGTTCCACTCTGACATGAAGTTATAGTAACTATAAAAATCATTTGTATTTGATTGGACCATGTGCAAAAAAATCTCTTGAAATATGATCAATAATTGTGATTTTCTGACTGAGGCATAAAATAACCCTAAATGCGTTGACATACTATTAAAATCATTTATTTTTAATTTTTGAAGGATTTTTTTTAATACAGTTTATGTTAGAAAACCTATTTCATTATCACACAAAGATTTGCTCACAAATCTGAGAAAGGAAAGTTGCTGCTGATGTTGAAACTAAAAGGCCCTAGGAAGTACAGTGCATCAATCTGAAACCTATTTGTGTTGTGAATGCTGCAGAAGTAGGATCCATCAAGCATTGATATTAATAATGTGGATAAAGAAGGCAGCCAAGCAAAGAGAAATGGAAACACAAAAGAGAGAGAGAGGGAGAGAGAGAGAGAGAGGAATTGATAGTGATGAAGAAGAAAAAAATGTAATAAAGCAGTTGTGTGTGTGTATGTGAGAGAGAGAAGTGGTTTCAAAATAACTGCCGACCAACCATCCGACCCGTTGATCGATCTCATATGAAAAGAGATGTATTTATATACACAAGACATCAAAAGCTATTATAAGAAATGTTTATCAGAATTCTTCCTCCTAATCGTTGTGTTTTCCCTTCATGCATCTTGTCTTCCTCTTCAGCTTTCTTGTAGCACTCTTTGAATAATCTTCCAAATCAAGAACAATCTATACTTACATGTACTTTGTGTGTTTATATATATATATATATATATATACATATATATATATCAGTTTATGATTATCACTGTTTGCATACTTATTCTTTTTATTTGCTGTTCACATTTACTTGTCCATATTGGAAGATGTGTGGATCTATTTAAAGAGTGCATGAAAATTTTCAAGCCTTTTTTTTTGTAATGGTAGAAAATATTGGTATTTTATGAGTGGAATTGCTTTCTATTGATGTGGTTGCTTCATCAAGCTTCTTTACAAATGTCTACATATACTAAAAATTAATGGAAGATCCCACTATATATATATATTCCAAGGAACAAAGCTGTAATTAATCAATACTTGATAAAAATTCTTATTTTAAAATTGATATGAATTGCACTTTTATTTTAGTGAAGAAAGCATTAATTAAAATTCAATTTTCTAACTTGCTTTCTTCTTTAATATTTTAATTCTCACTTAAAGGACTCTGGAGGTGAGCATTAAACTCCTTGTAGAGTCCAGTTCTATTCATGGAAATTATATTAAAACTAATTGCAAATAAATAAAGGAGAAGTAGCCTTTATATTCTATTTCTTGTATCCATAGATCTGCACCGAAGTCTAGGCAGTTGCCTGGATTAGCTTGTATAAATTGGCAGTTGCCCATGTGGCAGATCTTCCTTCTTCATGATGACATTGATATTGTCCAAGGGAAAGGTAAAGTGCTACGCTATACAACTTAGCATCAGTGTTGTTAGGATATATATAGTAAAAGTAAAGTTGACGACCGTAGTCGAGGGCGACCAGAAGGCTCCTTCCATTTTCAATAGCTACTACACCAAGGTATCGGGGAGGGCACTACTCCTTTCCCTGGATTGCTCCGCTTTACTCTTGATACATACTTTATATTGCTGAGTGTTAAGTAAGAAGGTACCAAGTACCATTTTAAAAATCTTTCGTATGATGCAACCTGAGATTGAACCCAGGTCTCCCGGACCATTGGTAAACACTCTACCCTCTAGGCCAAGAGAGTTAGTTTCCAGATTATGGTTGAATACAATATCAGATTACCGTAGGGACTCCATCTCTGCTTTTGTTACTCTGCATGATAATAGGGCTTTGAATTTAGCATTTTCCTTTGCCTATATGTTTTTTTTTTTTTTTTTTTTTTTTTTTTTTTTTTTTAGCAAGGCTAAATAACCCAGTCTACTGTACGGTTTACTCATAGCTAGAAAGAGAAGAGATGGATTCATGCCTTTTTCAAGGCCATTAGTACAAAGTGAAATGTAAACACCCTTGTTTGAACTTGGCTCACTGAGTTAACTTTCTATAATTCTAACACATCCACTGTGCTTCCTCAGAAGTAGTGTACATGTTGTATTTAATTGCGATCTTCATTGAGAAATAATGGATTGAGTTGAGTGCACTCACAGACCCCATGCTATTTTTATCAGGTTGCAGATTGGACTGGAAATTGTTTTATTCTCTGTTAAAAAAATTGAAGGCTAACAGAAATCTTGCTATGATGGGCCATTTTTGCTGGGCTAAAAAAAAGATCATTTTGACATATTTAAAATGAGCCTTCGGTGATATAAACTTTCAGAATATTTTTTTAAAGTAATGTTCTGTCATTTCTCTCTCACTTCTGTGTGTGTAGAGGGGGTAATGCACTAACATCTCTTTAAAACCATGGAATGTTTATTTCTAATTTGAAACCTCCATGTGTACAAAAATGTTATTGACGTCCTAGTTAAAAGAAAGTATGTGAAGAGTGAGCAGGCATCTCAACCTGTTTAGGGTTATTTTATGCCAAGAGGTTAAAGAACTCTGTTCCTTCTATATTTCTATAGTTTGGTTGTTTTTTTTATATCAAGTGTTCCTATCTAATACAAAAATTTGAATACAGTTGTATGGTTTCAATTATTCCTATCAAATTCTATTCATCAAAACTTTTCTCATTCCCCAATGATACTTGCATCGGAAAAATTAAGTCTAAAAAGGTTCTGCTTATGGTTACCTTTGAGGTACTGGTAAACTGGACTCTCGTGACTGAGGATCTGTTTTTGTTGTTACACACACACACACACATATATATATATATATATATATATATATATATATATATATATATATATGGTAAGATTTTTCTTTGAGGCTAAATCTTGATTATTGACATCTCGATCACCAAATCACACAAGTATAGTCTCCAATGATAAGAAGATGATGGCTGTTTGGAGTCGACATCTTCTGAGATGCTACTGCTGCTAATAATACACTCAAATCTGACCCTGCGGACATAGTTTCAAATTAAAACGAGCTGTGTGACGACAAGAAGTGCCAGGCGCTGTGATCGCTGTCTTGGCCCTGATTGAGCACAGATTAGTGTTAAACATGGCTTCACTGGCAACCTATGGCCGTGCTTCACATGATGAATTTCATATGGAAACGAAGAATTTAACAACAACTAGCAGGGCCTGTGGAAATTCCATGGAATGAAAAAATCAAAATGAAATTTTTGTTTATTGGCAACAAAAAATTCGAATTTCATCTCCAGTGTTGTTAAATTACCCCCCCCCCAATTCCCATAACAACTCCTTACGCATATATTTTCAAAAAGCAAAACAAACAAAAATCAAACATATCATCCATATCTCTATAGGGGAATGAGAGAGAGAGAGATTATTTTCTTTTTAATTTATTCAGAGAAAAAAAAATCCCTTCATATCTGTACGGTGATAGTGAAGCTTTCTCTCTTTTTTTTTTTTTTTTTTTTTCGATGCCTTGGGCTCAGCAAAAAAAAAGGGAATCATTTGAATTTCGAAAGATAAAAGAATTGTTCATACAACAGTGTTTGATCTGCAAAAGCAGCATCTATGTAGAATATCACAATTGGCTGGAGAGAGATCATGTAGAAGAATATTTTACTCTGTCAAAAGATTGATGGAGGAATATTCCATGAAGCTGTGGATGACGTGCAAACGAACAAGTAGAAGAATATTTCTTCCTCCTTTTCTTCTGACAACACCACCACCACTTCTACATTGAAGTCATAAGAATGGTATTTTCATACCCCTTTTCTCTTGGTACGCTTTTTCGATGTGGCTTAGAATACCCTGATTGTATCCTCTGCAGAGGAGTAAGACCCTCTCCCAAAAAAAGGTTCCTGGGTTTGACACTAAACTACATCTTGTAAAGCTCCTATCCTGGAGAATTTAGTAAATGAGTTTGCATTCTCTTTTGGACTATTGCCCTTATGAACAGCCTTATCCAATCAGTTATGGGTTGAATAATAGAACTAATGTTATTCCACAAGGATGGCTTTAGCATTAAATAACCCGCAAAGGTTGATATTCCATCAAAGAAACAAAACCGGTCAGCCATCTCAGTAATAACAGGGTCATTATTGAATAACTTTTTATACACTTAGTGAATGGCAACCAAGTTCTAAGGTTACTTACTGTACTTATTACTTAGTGGTTACTCATCTAAGCATTGGGTTGGCTCATCGTTGCTTAACTTTGGGGATTTAGTGGTAGTCGATGCTTTCAGTGTGACTTTGACTAATGATATAAATGCATTAGAGGACGTATGGGACACCCAGTGGGGACAGGATTCATTTATAATATACTCTGATAACCAATTATGTTTATATAAGACGGAGGAGCCCTATTATCTCTAGTAAATTTGCTTACATCATTTATATCAGTGGCTTGAAGAAAATGCTGTCTCTGGTCGTAAAGTGGTGGGGCACCGACCGTTATTTCGGTGGTACATATACTGAAAGCTACCAGACATTGTTGTCTCATCGAGAACCCAAATATATTAGAATAAAATCTTGTCCTTTTGTAGACCAACTTTGCTCAGAAAAAATAAAAGTTGCTCATCGCGTTACATTTAAAAAAAAAAAAAAAAAAAAAAAAAAAAAAAGCTTTTAATTTAGTATTTAAGACAACTTAGTCGTCGTAACTAGTGTTTATTTATCGAGTTTGGGTCTTTAGCTTAAAGGAGAACACGAGGTCGTGAGATGGGGGAGTTGAAAATGTGTGAAAAAAGGCAGTTGCATCGGGGTGGATTTAGTGGTGTTCAACTATTTGATGGTATGTGCCAGTGTTATACGTTTACTTTGAAATCAATGACTGTTGTTTTTGTTTTGTTTTTTTTTGTCGTTCTTTCCCTTTAGGTTATACGGTGCAACCTTCTTAGTAGTCAGTCAGTCGCCTGGCCTCAACAACCTTTCACTTCTTTTCAATAACCAACAATTTGAAGCTAGAGATGGAAGAAACTTTTTTTTTCTCCCTTTTTCCTTTTATTTTTCTTCGGGAGGGTTACATCTTTTTTTTTTTCTCGTTATTTTCGCTTTTTAGCTTTTAGCTATGTACTTTGTATCTTTCGAAAGTGGTTTAATTTTTTTTTTAATGGTTTATTTCTCCACCTCTACTTAAAAAAAAAATCTTATTTTAAAAAAATTATTATAAAATATTGTTTGCTTTTTCTTGAATTTGGAAAAAAGAAAAAGAAATTAAGATAAAATTGACCATTTCTTTTTTCTCTCTTACACAGTAAATTGAACTTTGTTAAAACAGCAATTCCATTTAGAACTCAGCTTTGTATCTCTTACAGAGGGTTAAGTTCACGCCACAATGGTTAGCAAGCTAGACTAGCAAACCTACACGAGTGAGTTCGAGTCTCATTGGGTTCCCGCCCCATTCATTCGGCCTTGTGCCACATCGAAGGAAAGAGCTTCGTAAATTACAATTGCATGTCTTGTATATGACACTAAACTGATAGTATCTGTTTGGGTTCCATCTTGGCCGCAAATAAATGTGTATGAAAATGATTAAAATTTGATATGAATACTTGATACAAGTGTAAATTATCATTATCAAGAATATTATTGAAACCGTATAATTGTGTGCAAGCAAATGACTATTATCAAATAGAAATGATAACTTGAAACGATATAATTATTAGTATTAGATAAGAAACCATACAGCTGTGTGAAATGTTTTTTTCATATAAGATAGGAATATTTTATATATAACTGTACAAAAAAAGTCTTAAACTAAACATAAAAAGGTGAATATAAATGTACAATAAACACTTCTTTAAACATCTAGTCATAAAATAACTATTGACGGATTGACCTGCATGCTCACCCCCCCACTTGAAACACTGCTGCTATATAATCTTTCCTTTTACTAATAAATATGAATAAATGCATCAATTGGTGCAGATAGTGATACAGTATCGAAAATTTAAATTCAATTGGAGAAGTCATTTTTTTTTCTTCCCTTTCTTTATCCATTCATCATGAATTTTTGTTTGAAATTCCATCATTTTTTAGTCCAGGTTAAAAGTGAATAAAGAATAAGTAGAACTTTTTAAGACCTTTGTTTTTTTTCTGACGTAGGTATCATTGAGGAAAGAAAGTTTTGGTAAACGGGCCAAACTTTGGGCAGTTTACCAAAACTTTTCTCGTTTTTAATGATAAATGCATTGGAAAAAAAAGTTCGGCTTCGGTTTAGCCTTGACGCATTCTTAACCTGGACTATTTTATATTAGAAATAGGGAATTCGTTTTGATCGGAGACTCTCAGATGAATCCCCTTGATTAGAGGAATGTTTCGACATCATTGTTTGACTTGTCATTTTTTTTCTTCCTTGTTGAAGGAGGTATTGTGTATGTTCACAATGGGTAGAGTGTTCATCAATGGCCCCGGAGACCAGGGTTCAATCCCAGGTCGAGTCATACCAAAGACTCAAAAAATAGTATTTGATGTCTCCTTGCTTAACACTCAGCATTATGAGGTAAGATTCTAGGGTAAAGTGGAGTAATCCAGGAACATGAGTAGCACCCATTCCTTACACCTCTGTGTAGTATCTATTGAAACGGGAGCCTTTTGGTCGCCCTCTATACTTTACATGCTTTTACTTACGTATTCTCATCCCAGCACTGTTCTCTAAGAATGGCTTTGTGTGTGTATGTGTGTGTAATTTTAAACAATCCACGGAGGTTGATATGTCATTGAACAAAAAAATAAATAAATAAATAAATAATATCCTCTCTTTCTCTTTCCCTCACGCGGATGAGGGTGCCCAAACCTGGTGTTTTCCCCCGGAAGTTGCGAAAACGTTTTTCCACTTGTGTTATTAACATGGTCTGAAATCAGTATTCTTCAACATGAAAATGCTGTCAAACGTCGAGTCGGACGTGTTTGATCGACACAAATTACTCGCTCCAGCTGAAGTGTTTATGTAAGATTACTCAAACAAATATCGAAATTCATCGGACCCTGATTGCCCCCACCGTCCATTGTATTGACATATTGATCTGTCCGGCTTTGGCGTTGGACGTGTTTTCTTTTCACCATGGTCAATGTCCAATCATCAGCCAGATTACAATTGACAAGGTGTAATTTAATGTCCGCTTCATATACCCGCTCGTTGTAGTCACGTGTGATTTATAAGGGTTTTATTTATTGATTCTAGATGTGTGTTTTTTTTCTTCATCGTCTTTTCTTCTTGCTTTTCTTTGTAGTGATATTTTGGGTGCTTTGTAAGGGTATCTGAATTCAAGACCCCACCTTTTTTTTTCTAAGAGGAAATCAGGCAACTGCATTCATTTTTCCCCCTGTTATACACAGTCCCTACCTTGACCAAAGCTCAAATCTTGAGAATCTTTTTCTCCTTCTCCCACTCCTGTCTTTGTTGTCATAATAAAAAGATATTCAAAATGTTATCCTCATTAAGTGTATAATACAAACACCTATCAATATTTGACTGGCCTCATATTTAAAAAAAAAAAAACTCGAATTCTGAATTTTCAATTTAATTTTTTAAATTTTATTTTATTTTAAATATCAAATCAGAATTTTTGTTTTTATTTTTATCTGTGGTTAGTAACTTCAATTGTATAAATAATTGATTTTTAGAAAAATTGATACCAATATCGGGAGGGAAATATTGATGATATATCGGACCTTTGATTCGGTGATTGATATTTACGACCCATCACAGAAGGAAAAAAAATCAAAATATAGATTTATTAGAATGGAAACAGTTTAAGGTACCTGTATATTTGACACTTGCAGATATATCTGTTTCACAATGTACTCTGGGATGGTGTGTAGCGCACAAGTAAAAACAAATAAAAAAAAAACAGACCTACTCACAAAACGCATACACCTTTAATCCTACGCTTAAGCTGGTCTCTTTGTTGTTGCCTTCCACTCCTCGATTGGTAGACTACGTATGTGTGAAAGAGTTCAGCTGTATAAATTGACCTCAGAGAGACACAGATTTCCTTCCTATTTTTTGGTAAAAATTTGAAATCAATCAAATCAAATTTAGAAATAAATTTGTCATATACCCATTTTTATTACGAATAAAAAAAATTAAAAAAAGGAAGAAAATAGTGATCCTTAGGTACTTGGTATCTTTCTGTATTTATATTTGTTTAAGCTTTTATCAAAAATTTATAAATTGTACCAAGATTACAAGAGCATAATAGTCTCTATTCCAAGTGTTGATCAGAACTCTGAAAGAAATGAGAGAGAGAGAATTTTGTGTATATACAAAATATTATAACTTGACTCCGTACACTCAGTAATTTTAATTATACTTATTTTAGGATTTTTATTTACTGTCTGATTGCAAAAATGAGACATTATTTTTCAAAGGAAAATGTTTTTAAAATTTTTCATTCATAATTTTTTTGGCATGGGTGTTGTTGAAAGAGACATGTACTGTTTAATGTAAATGCTCATTTACAAATATCGTGTCAATATTAATAATAATGATAAAAAGGGAACTTTAAATCATTTTTTTTTTTTTTTCACATCCTTTGAGTGGTCCAGTTTTGCTTTTCTTTTTTTTTTCATCTGCTCAAGTTTTCGCTTTACCAGTGAACTTAAAAAATAGCTAAGATAAGAATTTTGCCTGGTAGGTTTCTATCAAGCCGAGGGCATCTCTGAAAACATACACACACGTACACACGTCATGTATCTGTTTTATTTTCTCATTGGGTTTATAAATTTTGGTTCAATCCCTTTAGTCATCCTGTTATTTTTAAAAGAATATTTTCTTTCCAGGTTCTGAGATTTTCATTGTTAATCATTGATCATTTATTAGAATGGAATCTTACGAGAATTTTCTACAATGATTTTTAAAAAATCCTCTAAGAATATCTGTCAATTTTTCATTCTTTAAAACGAAATGGCAGAAAGTTCGGCCTGTCATGACTTTCAGGTTTCTGGAAGATTTTTATTTACAGGTCTTATTAATATTTAAATGGAGTATATCATAACTGATTTCATCCCTACCCCAAACTTTCATCAATATTTATAAACTCCCAAGAAAACATTAGACTTGCTGGGAAGGAGAATTGAAGAAAGAAAAAAAAAAAATTAATTGAAAGAGTTTTTGTTTTTTAGTTGGGCGCCCCAAACAGACTTAACTTAAAAAATTGAACCTGGTCAAGGGTCATCATTGAATTAATTATTGGTTGTTAAGAAGATGAGAGGCTAAAAAAAAAATGATGGAAGTGAAAAGTATTTAAATACTTAAAAAAAAAAAAAACATTGAGTAATGATTAATGGAATTTTCTTATCTAAATTCACTTATTTGGATTAGTTGCATTGATAAATGCTCTCTTCACAATGAATGATGTTGATTTTGTTATGGAAATGATGGAAAAATTCTTTTTGACTGTGTAAAAAAAAAAAGTTGAATTTGTAGTGTCTGACTTATTCCAATAATAAATACAAATGATAGATTTATGTCTGAGAATATGTCACTAGCTTTATGTTCAGATTTCTTAAATTGGCATTACACTATGTAAGATAAATGTTGTTTCTGGATAGTATTTGCAATTTCTTGATTGTTTATATTGTAAAAGTATAGAAAATGGCCATTATTTCCTTCCTATTTTGTTTTGTGCCCTGAATAACACTATGTAAGACAAATGTTTCGGGATAGCATTTGTTATTTCTTGATAGCTTATATTGTAAAAGTATAGAAAATGGCCATTATTACCTTCCTATTTTGCCTTTGTGCCCTGGATAATTAAATTTACAAATTAACCTATTTTCGATATAAAAAAAGACAGATTTGTACATTTTCATTGACATAAGGTCAAAATAAAAACTATGAGTCATAATTTTCATGTATCTATAAGAAATTTATACAAAAAAATTTAGACCCGATTATTTTTTCAAGATTTGTGACTGATGTAAATCACTTTGATGCATCATCCCCCAAATATAGTTTCCCATTTTATTTTTGTGTTGTGCTGTTTGGTCACAGCATTTCTTGTCAGGTATATTTTGGTAGAACTGGTTGTCTTGCTCTTCTCAGAATACTTCCATTTTCACTTTGAATTTACCAAGGATACAGACTTTCAGGAATATCCTGCTATCCATTTTGTAATGTTTGGAAAATGGATAAAGTTGAAAATTTCATTGCTCAGTTTTACCCAGAGGCAAAATTTAAAGAGAAAAGTAGGTGTTTTCTACTTACTTTGGCAAGGAAGACTTTCTCTTCTGCGACAAGAAAAAATAAAATTTTTGTTACTTATTATTCATTTTTGACTCATTTTTCTTATTTTGTTACTTGTTTACACCATCTACTACTACTACTACTAGTAGTAGTAGTAGTAGTAGTAGTAGATGTTATAGTCTTTTTCCCCCTTCCTCCAGGTATCTGTATTTTTTAGATAAACCATTGTCATAATAAATAATTTTTTATTTTTCTTTCATTTTATTTTTGATTATTTACACTTAGCAATATTTGATGAAAAAGCTTTAAACCATCCAAATTTCATAGATTAATTATCATTATTTGACTAGTTATTCCCTTTTTATGTTATCTGCTGGTTAACTATAATAATCTAATCTGGTAGGCATGATTTTGGTCAATGTAGCTTCCAGAAATAGAGAATATGAGTTCAGTTCTCAACAAAGATTTCTTCTTTCTCTTCCATATTAACCAAAGTTGAATAAATTTACATAAGAGTTGAGTATTTCAATAAAAGCAATGGAAATGATATAAAAGAAGAACTAGTCAAAATGTCTCGGGTTTTGTTGCCAATGGCAGACTGATTGTTTTCTGTTTGTAAACCTTTGTTCAGTTAGGATATAAATGATTGGAAGTGCCTGTCTATTATCCAGGGAATTGCATCTTATGACTTTTCTCAACTCATCTGTATGGTTGGTATTATTATTCATCTTGTGCAAAGATGCATTATTGATAATACAATTGATGCACAGGATGTTGCCAAATGTAATGCGAGTATAAAAAAAAGGCGGGGGAGAAAGAAAGGAATCAAGTTCTGACATTGTCAAATTAATTTTTAAACAAGAAATCCAAATAGTGCTAATGTGAAATGTTGATAGCAAGAAAGGAATCAAAAGAGAAATCCTCAAACAATACTCTGCTGATTCCTGCTTTCATTTTCTTGTGTCTATACAGGCCCTTTTTCTGTTATGTTAACTCATTAAGTGTTGGCAAGGTGAAGAGGACATGTATTTAAAGTTGTTTTTATCCTAGACTGGTTACACTACCAAGGCTAGAAAGTCCAGTCTGCTCTACTATTTTACCCATTGTTTAGGAAAATATAGATTCATGTCTTTCCTAAGAGCACAAGTGTAAAATAAGCAGAAATGGTTACAACCAGAATTCAAACCCTGGCGTCCAATTCCATTTTATGTGCCAGACATCTTTACACTAGCTATGCTCACACACACCAACCAACCATTGTTCTGAAAAGGTAAAAATGTATCCCTAAGCATTTTTATCCATATCTTATTTTATTTGGGATTTTCACATGGTGAAAAGCTAGATTATCAGACCATTGTTAATGAGTTTTTGAGACTCACTAGTATCCCTATACTTCTAGCCTTCTGCATATATTTTAATACCTTTCTCTTGACCCTTAGTGTCTTCAAGTTTATATGCTCAAAAATATTAATATATTAATTAATGCAGTCAGTATTAACCTAAATAAAAATATAAAATGTTTAAAGACAAAGATCTCATGTCCACCCTATGTATATTTCTGGCCAAATATTCCATGGTCACTCCTTGTTGGGGTCTGACTAGACTAATTTTTTTTAACTGGTGAAACAATACCTAAGTGGTGGTGGCTTAAATTACCACACCACCACAACCATCCTGTATTGACTATCACAGTGGATAAATGTAAATTCAAGTATGTTTTACCTAAAGTGACAAACAATTCACTTGTGTTATGTTAGATTCTTCTAAATTAACAACACAACTCTTTCTCTTTTCATCTCCTTTTCTATCTCTCTCTGTTCTCACTACCACTCCTTCTGTCCTAACTTTACTTTTCTCTCTCACTCTCTGTTCTCACTTTACTTTTTTCTCTCTGTTCTCACTTTACTTTTTTCTCTCTGTTCTCACTTTACTTTTCTCTCTCTGTTCTCACTTTACTTTTCTCTCTCTGTTCTCACTTTACTTTTCTCTCTCTGTTCTCACTCTACTTTTCTCTCTCTGTTCTCACTCTACTTTTCTCTCTCTCCTCACTCTACTTCTCTCTCTCTCTCTCTCTCCTCACTCTACTTCTCTCTCTCTCTCTCTCTCCTCACTCTACTTCTCTCTCTCTCTCTCTCTCCTCACTCTACTTCTCTCTCTCTCTCTCTCCTCACTCTACTTCTCTCTCTCTCTCTCCTCACTCTACTTCTCTCTCTCTCTCTCTCTCCTCACTCTACTTCTCTCTCTCTCTCTCTCTCCTCACTCTACTTCTCTCTCTCTCTCTCTCTCCTCACTCTACTTCTCTCTCTCTCTCTCTCTCTCTCTCTCCTCGCTCTACTTCTCTCTCTCTCTCTCTCTCTCCTCGCTCTACTTCTCTCTCTCTCTCTCTCCTCGCTCTACTTCTCTCTCTCTCTCTCCTCGCTCTACTTCTCTCTCTCTCTCTCCTCGCTCTACTTCTCTCTCTCTCTCTCTCCTCGCTCTACTTCTCTCTCTCTCTCTCTCCTCGCTCTACTTCTCTCTCTCTCTCTCCTCGCTCTACTTCTCTCTCTCTCTCTCCTCGCTCTACTTCTCTCTCTCTCTCTCCTCGCTCTACTTCTCGCTCTCTCTCTCCTCGCTCTACTTCTCTCTCTCTCTCTCTCCTCGCTCTACTTCTCTCTCTCTCTCTCCTCGCTCTACTTCTCTCTCTCTCTCTCCTCGCTCTACTTCTCTCTCTCTCTCTCTCCTCGCTCTACTTCTCTCTCTCTCTCTCTCTCTCTCTCCACTTCTCTCTCTCTCTCTCTCTCCACTTCTCTCTCTCTCTCTCTCCTCGCTCTACTTCTCTCTCTCTCTCTCCTCGCTCTACTTCTCTCTCTCTCTCTCCTCGCTCTACTTCTCTCTCTCTCTCTCCTCGCTCTACTTCTCTCTCTCTCTCTCCTCGCTCTACTTCTCTCTCTCTCTCTCCTCGCTCTACTTCTCTCTCTCTCTCTCCTCGCTCTACTTCTCTCTCTCTCTCTCCTCGCTCTACTTCTCTCTCTCTCTCTCCTCGCTCTACTTCTCTCTCTCTCTCTCCTCGCTCTACTTCTCTCTCTCTCTCTCCTCGCTCTACTTCTCTCCTCGCTCTACTTCTCTCCTCACTCTACTTCTCTCCTCACTCTACTTCTCTCCTCACTCTACTTCTTTCTCTCTCTCTCTCTCCTCACTCTACTTCTCTCTCTCTCTCTCCTCACTCTACTTCTCTCTCTCTCTCTCCTCACTCTACTTCTCTCTCTCTCTCTCCTCACTCTACTTCTCTCTCTCTCTCTCCTCACTCTACTTCTCTCTCTCTCTCTCTCCTCACTCTACTTCTCTCTCTCTCTCTCTCCTCACTCTACTTCTCTCTCTCTCTCTCTCCTCACTTCTCTCTCTCTCTCTCTCCTCACTTTACTTCTCTCTCTCTCTCTCTCCTCACTTTGCTTCTCTCTCTCTCTCCCCACTCTGCTTCTCTCTCTCTCTCTCTCTCCTCACTTTACTTCTCTCTCTCTCTCTCTCCTCACTTTACCACGCTCTCTCTTTCTCTGTTCTCACTTTACCACACTCTCTCTTTCTCTGTTCTCACTTTACCACTCTCTCTCTATGTTCTCACTTTACCACTCTCTCTCTGTTCTCACTTTACCACTCTCTCTCTCTCTCTCTCTCTCTCTCTCTCTCTCTCTCTCTGTTCACACTTTACCACTCTCTCTCTCTGTTCTCACTTTACCTCTCGTTTTATTACTCTTTCTCTTCTTTCTCACACTTTTCTCTTTGAGGTTTTCACTCCTCTCCCTCCCTCTCATTTCTATTCTTGCTTTTGTCCTTCCTTGCTTACCTATTTCTCTACATCTCTTGACAATACCCTTAGCACCAACCCTCAAGCCATATTCCTTTTGATGACTTCCAGTCCTGTTCTGTTTCTATTGCAACTCACACATTACCAGGACGGTTTGTTTTGTTTGTTTTTATTTCTTTTTTCCTATCATGCATATTTATGACTTAGGTAGCAGTTTCTCTCTCTCTCATACCTTTTCTACCACCTTCCTACCTTTTTATTTCAATTTTTTTGTCATTTTCTTTTACTTTTTTACGTGCCTCAGGTGATGGGGGTGGAGCTCATGTGGCTTTGTAAATAGATAGATAAATATCTGCAACTAGAGAGACGCTTATAGGCAGCCTCGGCAGTTGACGGCCAGCACCTTTTGTGCATACATAACAAATGTCCACGGTTATTCACTCATTTTGTTGTAATAGTTATTGACTTTCATTTATTTGTCTCTTCTACATTTGCTGTCTAATGCTAAATCATTGATTTCACTGTCATTTCATTAAACCCCCACACAAACACACTGTTATAAGGTAGTCCTTACATATTTACATACATACACTTATAAATGGTTGATTAAAGCTAGTTTATGTTAACATACATTGAAATACATCTTTATGTATACAATATAGAATGTATGGCAATTTTATTTTTACAATATTATTTGGTATATACTTGTGTACAATGCAAGCATACGAGCACTGTTGGCAGAGGCTCAGAATATGCTGACTATATTCCCCTGTAGAAGGCTAATATCCCTACCCTAAAAACAGCAGTGTCCTAGGTATAAAACTTAATTGCATCTGATGGTGAGGCTCCAGTTCTAGAGCTCTGAGGAGTGTTGAGTCACTCCTCTATTACTCTAAAGTCCATTCTGACCTGGAGTGCTAGTACCTGTCCTATGTGTGAACTCGATCTGTTTGAAAATCATTTGTATTAGATAGGAATACTTGATACCACATAACTGTAAATTACTTGTATTAAAAACAGTTATTTAAAGCTGTAATTGTTTATTTAGAATTTAGTTACTTGAAACCATATAACTGTGCCAATAGATGACTATCATTAAATAGAAATAATTTTAAAACCATTCAGTTTGTTATAAATCATTAGTATTAGAATATTTGAAATGATACAATTGTGTGCAAATTATTAGAATACATGATATCATATAACTGTATTCAAAAACTCTTAATGAAACAACTACATAAAAGATGTGAATATGGATGTAAAATGAATGTGATTCTTAACCTCTAGGCATAAAATAATCCACAACCATTTGACATTGCTGTTAAAAATCAATCAACAAATTTTTTAATAGAGGAATGTGATGCTGCTTGTGTGTAGAAGTGGAGGGAGGATCATACTTTTCTGTCATATTAACTTCTCTTTGAGCATTTACACTATATTCATAAGTGTATATGAAATATACAATAAAAAAATAATTATTTTAATTCACATTCATTATACACACACGCACAGCTCATTAGATAAATAAGGTGAAATCTGCTTAAGAAGTTGGTAATAAGTAGCAATGTTTGCAGTTGCATCTTTTTCAAGGAAATCAGTAGTGATGAGTCCTTTCCAGAACACATTCAGCCTGACCTTTTGTACTGATCTGTGCCCAGAACTTTTTCTTTACCAGATAGTGTTTCTACTCTATGGATTGCTTTTGGCTCGGGCTTGTAATGGCAAACCCATGTTTAACTCGTTGGTGAATATTTTTTTGACTGAAACATGCTTCTCCACATGCATTCTTTTGTAAATTTCTGAAGGTTTTCACTTCTGAGCCAGCAAAAATTTTATAGCATACTTCACTTCAAGCATAGAGCACTTTTTGATTTTTCACCATTTTGAATTGTCTCATAACATCTTTATGAGATTGAAATAATTTTTGCTATAAACCAATTCCAAACAATGCAGAGTTTACATTTCTGGGGAAAAAAATTTGAGGCAGGGATCCTCCCTGATTCCCCTTATCTATTGAATAACCGTGTGTGTGTGTGTAAAACTGTCATGCTGGACTATTCTTTATCCAAATAGCAGTACTGCTGGAGTGTACACACACTTTCGTATCTTGAAATAGAATGCTTATTTAAATGCTAACCCATGCACAGCAACACATGCTTACATATGTACATAGATAAGCTTCCCCACTGTGAATATCTACATAATTTTCTTGACAGCCATTACCACTTGGTGCATGTGGGTGGGTAGTATGACTACCAAATCACCTTCTCTTACTAAATCATGTTTTAATACAGCCACACTATCTCTGTTAGCAAGAGAGAGAGAGAGAGATTAATATGCATTGACAATAAAAAGCATAGAATAATTTTAGAAAGTGTAGGGAGAAGAACTGACTGAGGGAGAGACAGATGCTGCCAAGTGTCTTTTGTTGTTATGATTAAAGAGAGTTGCAGTTGTCAGTGTGCCTGGCATGAATCTTTGTCATGCAAATAGCCGTCAGCCCTCTCCTTTCTTTGGATCTGTCACCCACATGACAAAATGCTGGGTGACCAATTGTTAGTGCCAGGTTTTAGTTGATCAACCAACTTGGCTGGCAATGGTTGTTGGGAGGGTTGTTTCAACCACAGGGTTAAGGATGGGGCTGGAGTAATTCTGGGGGTCTGAGATAATGTCTTTTCATTATCAGTTAGGGTTTTGTCTTCTAATATAATAAATTCACTTGGCTCTTTCTTTTTTTTATTCAACTACACAACTTGGTATTTTTTCTAAAAAAGTTTATGCATCTTATTTGACGCATACATAGAATTGTGAGATTGCTTCTAAAATCTGTCATGATGTTTAATCTTTTTTCTTTGGTCATGTATTTTAGGCTGTATATTTATTTACTAAACTTACTTTAGTTGTGATACAAGGCCAAAAATATAGGCCATCTTTTTAAAAATTAAATTCACTAGAATTAATCTATTGGTCTTGTTCTGTAACCCTTACACCATGCAAGGTGCTTTGTATTTGGGTATATAAATATCGACTAAATGCATATTTCTGTTGCCTATTTTACAGTATTTAACTCTTGTTGGGGTATCTAATGCTGTAGTTGGCCTCTTTTTTTTATTTTTTTATTTTTGCAAGCAGTTACATGGTGTCGGTAATTATTCGCAAACAAATATAACCTCAAATATATATTTTTGATAAAAATAATTTGTACACGATTATTTTCAAGAATTCCTATTAATACAAATACTTTGCAAACTGATCTATTTGACTCATTGTTGGGTCACTCTGTGTCAGAAAGTCAATGAACTAGTGACTCCGTGCTTTCCAGTGCTCCACTATAGGAACCTCGCCCTTCCAGTTTAGTGTAATATCTTGGGAATACATAAAGTACACACACAGTTTTGTGTATGTGTGTGATAAAAATGAAGTTATATAACAGTTGTATAAGATATGAAGTTTATTTGAAAATGTTTGACACAATGTTGAGTGTTTTCTTTACACAAGAAATTCAATAGTTCTAAGAGTTAATGTTTCAAGGCCAAATGGTGAGTAGGAAAATGTTGTTTAAAATGGAGCTAGGCTAATTTCTTTGAAAATCAGCATTTCAAATACTAGTTAGGTGTCTCTTTGAATACTAACCTCTGTCACTTGGTAGAAAATACACAACTATTTCAGTCATCAAATGGGGTAAAAGAAAAGATTACTAATGAATTTCATGTTTTACATAGAAGTGTTATGATAAAGATTTCTGTGAAAACAGTGTTAATTTTCAGATAAACATTCTATTTATTTAATTTAGAAAAAAAATCTATTTGAATTTGACTGTTTTATATCTTGGATTAATTTCTGGTATTACCCTCATTACAAGAATTTCTTCCCTAGAGCTTTGATGACTAAGTCCTAATATATTCCATACACTACTAAATCTCAGCTCTCTCTCTCTCTCCTCCCTTCTTTACTAGTGTGCACTATCAAGCACAAAATCTAATTTTGATTGTGGTTCCAGCATGTAGAAACTCTCCAACTATTTGTGGGTGATTGTTTGATGAACTTGTGGGTATGTTGTTTTCTGTTCTTATGTAGCCAGCTTTCTACTAATTACTTGCTCTAAGTGCCTATTAAACACCAGTCATCTACTAATAGCCTTATTTCTTTACTAAGAGAAGAAACAAAACAAAAAAAGAACATTGACAACTGTCCCTATTTTACACCTTTTCACACATACACATACACAATTTGGTGCCAGAAGAAAATCTGGCTAACTCTTTAACTCCTATATTTTGTTGCTAACTGTTTTAATGATGGGGGAGGAGGTTAACGACAGACTTTGTGAAAACTCTTATATCAATGGTTTTTTTTTTCTTTTGTTATATAGGGGGTAATTTTTTTTTTTCTTCTGACTATTGCACTTGTCAACTGGCTGTTGTGGAGTACATTGCTAAAGATGCAAAAATGTATAGGGTTTCCTTGGCGACAAAAAGAATTCAATTAGTTTCTTTTTAATATTTATTTTACATGACCTCTGCTTATGGGCAGGATGCAATACAAATTCAATTTTTACTTCTTTCAGTTTTACTTCTTTTAGACCAGTTGGCATACCAAGGTAAAGAGCCCAGTTTGCCCTACTATTTACCTATAGTGGAAGGGAGGATAGTTGGATTTATTCTTTTCCTCGGGTTATTAGCTCTGTGAAATAAAAACAACCTTGGTCTAGGTTTTGAACTCGGGTCACCAGGTATATTTCCCATGACAATAACCATTACACTACCAGTGCCTCTTAATTTCTTTTTAATTGTCATGTCGTCATATTCTTGATTTGTTTTGTGAATAATGAAGATAGCATCTCATTTTGAGAATCTGTTTGCAATCACTGCAATTACTTTCTGTGTCACTAAATTCAAAAAGCAATTTTTTCCTCGTAAGTTAGTTTGATGGATGAGGTTCTCTTCCCATAGAGTATTTTCAAGTTGAAGAAATGTTCATAATAAAATTTAAAAAATTTTTTTTTAAATTAACATTTAAAAAAATTAGTTCTGGGGTCAAAGGAGATCAGAACACCAGAAATAAACTTTAATTTGTTCAAGGGTAGACAAAATAAAAAAAAGTAAAGACCCTACAGCTGTAGACATAAATAAAATGTTTCATTTGCAGATTGATAAGAAGCAGCTAATAGAAAGTGTTGTTTGACACCATTTTGATTTAAAAAAAAAAAGAAAAAATTCTATGCAACACAGTAAGTTGTATTCTGCATTATATGACCCATGTAGATTTTATTGTGTCAAAATCATCCAGTGTCTGTAACTTCCACAAACCAAATGTCAGACAATTTAAATTTCATCCCTATATTTCATAATCCAATATTTCTTTATTTCAATTTTTTTTTTCCAAACCAGTATTCTTTTTTCTGTTATTTTTAGCCTTTTTTGGACAATAGATTATTTAGCATGAAATAGGTGTGCATTGTATTCTAGAGTCTTTAGGAATCATTATTTATCATCTTAACAAGATGATGACAGTTAATCACAGTCATAAAAGTAGAAAGTCTTGTGCTAATTAAAGAAGTATTAAAAGAAATGCATTAAAAATAAAAAGTTGATGTTTAAAAAAAATACTTGGAATAATAAAATGTTTTATCTTAGGCTTAAAGTGATTTTTTTTTTTTTCTCTTCCCTGTTAAATTCCTCCCCACTTCACTTTTTTTTTTTTTTTTTTAAGGAAGATAATTGTAAGTAAACTGTATTACCATTTTGGCTGTAGATGAAATGTGACAGCATACCATCCTTCGTGGTTTAAATGATGAAATGCTCCAACTATTGACATTATTTGCTAAATATATCCACAAAAAAATAAAATTCATTTCCAGATGATTTGTTTACTGTTGAAATTTGGTAGTTGAAAAGATGAATCGACTTCTTATATCTGTTCACATTATTTTCTGTATGTCTGTCTTAAAGAGAGGGAGCAGTTATTTCATTTTTTTTTTTTTAATTTTTTTAAGGTAAGGTATCCCCCACTTATTCAGAGGGTGTGACTGAAGCCCTATCAACAGGACAAGGATTGATGCACACATGAATTTTTTTTTACATTGTATGAGTGTTCCTTGTTGATATCAATGAATTCTTAAAAACACGATAACAGACTTTGCATTGGTCACACCCATATTATCCAATCAAACCTCTTAAAATAGGAAGACACCCCAATTTGCAAAATACCCCTCACAGTCCAACACATTCTCACAAACTACTTGACAAGCAATTGGAAGAACCTTTTCAAGAGCAGTAAATCAGAGGACATTTTGAATTTAAAAAAAAATAAGCTAAACATTTCATCAAAATTTGACCAAATATACTTAGTAAAGTTGGCGACTGTAGTCAAGGGCAACCAGAAGGCTGGCTTTTCAATACCTGCTACACCGAGATGTAGGAGAGGGCGTTACTCCTTTTCCTGGATTGTTCCACTTTACCCTTGATACGTACCTTATATTGCTGAGTGTTAAGCAAGGAGGTATCAAGTACCCTTTTTAAAGTCTTTGGTATGACGCGACCTGGGATTGAACACAGGTCTTCCAGACCATTGGCCAACACTCTACCCACTTGAGCCGGTTCTTGAACATAATAAAAACTCATACCCTAAACCCTAAAACACACACAAAAGACAAAACCAATCTAATCCTTTCTGGCATTAAATGACCAACAGAGGTTGGTATCCTGTTAAACAAAACTCACTCAAACAATTTATGTCTTCAGATTTCTATTTACCATAAACTGCTGTGTAAAAGTCATTCTGGCATGTAAACCCACCTCAACATCTATAGTTCGAAATTCTGGGTTAGACCTATACCGGCTGTATAGGTTGACTCTCCTCTCACTCGCACATACAGTAGTCTACTGGTAGGCCAAAACTTACCCAGTAGTTTTAAATGAGGATATGAATTCACAATTTATTGTGCTATCATGAAATTGTGCAGATAAAAAAAAAAAAACATACTGTAGTTGTCTGATTAACCGTCTGAGTGCTGTGATGTTCCAGTTAGTGTGAACTAGCCCGTGCACCTGTTGTTGGAAATGTTTGTGGCAGTCTACTGAAGTTAATGTGAGTAGTGTATATCGATTATTAGGAGTAATGTTCCACTGGTTAACCACTCTATAGTAAATATTTGAGTTCTGCCCCAAGTTTTGTAGAGATTTTCTTAAGGTTTGAAAAGTCGACTTGTATATCAACATCTTACATTATTACATGTTCATTTATTTTGTTTTAGAAAAATAGATATGGTGTATATTTCTGCTTGTGCGTGTGTTCACCTTGACATGGTTTTTAATTTTTTAAATTTTTATTTGTTTATTTTTTCAAATCCGCTTCACTAAGTTTTAGTTGGTCAGGCTTCTGTAAATTTGGTAATAGATCCTAACCTTATAGAAAATGTTGGTCCCATTTTGCAGGAATACACTACCATAGTAAAGGAAGTAGCCTCCTCCCGACTCTGAAAATCGTAGGGCAATGCAAACTGGCTCATCTAGTGGAAGAGGGCACTTGTTATTTCCTCCCACCCATCCACTTATCTGTTTTAGCTTTTTATCATAAACTGTTCTATTTTTTTTTTTTTTTTTTTTTTACTGTAAACATGACTGATGACATTTGCTGTTTCTATGGCTACCAGCTTGACCACCTTTGGCTATGTGTTGCTTAGTTAAAATAATTAAGAAACATAATTACACTCTCCCACCTCTCACCTAATCATCCAAAGTTCTTCTGATTATGACAAGTGTTATAAGTCTTCAGATTTAAAGAAATGAAAACCTCCCCCCTTCTCCTGGTTTTCCATTGGAGATGAATTGTGACCAGCAACAAAACATTAATATTGACATCAAAAAGAACTGGCTGTATTGCTGCTGCTGTTATTAACATCAGAAATTTCTTTCCATTTCATTTCAACCCCTTCTCTTTCCTTTTTCCCCTTCTCTTTCTTTTTCTTTCCCTTCTCTTTCCCCTCTCTAACCTTTTCTTTTTCTCTCCTTCCTCTTTTGTCCTTTTTCTTGCTTTTCTATTTCTTCCTCCCTTTTTTTAAATTTTGTCTTTTTCTTTCCCCCTTTTTCTTTTTTCCCTTCTCTTTCCCCATATTCTGATTTTATTCTTTCTCATCTGTATTTTTATCTTCTGTAGTTGCCAAGATTTTCTTGGAACAAAAAAAGAAAAAAGAAAAAAAAAAACCTGATATCAGATTAGATATTTTTCTTTGTGTGTGTCAGTGTTTTTTATGCCATTACTAATCTCTACATATATCTTGTCTCTTTCCTTCTCTCTCTCCCTCTCTTTCTCTCTCTCTCTCTTTATCTTTTGCCGCTCAATCAAGTCTGAGATTATTCTGAGCATTATAAGTGAAAAGTACTTGGCAGGATTTGTTGGCACTCTTTTGCTTAATCTCTATTATGGCTATTCACTTTGTCAGCCGCCGCCTTTGTGAAACTCTACACTCTGCTACGTGCTTCTGCTTTGCCAAACAATTACCAAAGAAATATAATAAGCATTCTCTCCGTTATGATAATGATGATTTGGTTCCTCGGGATTTTTGCCTTCAACTAAATTTGTAACCGATTCCTCATTTCAAGAAGTAGGAACTTTAATTTTCCTTTTCGTTATTTGTCTTTTATCATCGTCTTCAAATTTTGTTGTTTTGTTTGTTTGTTTGTCTGGTGGCAAGAAATAAAAAGAAAGAAATAAACAAAATACCCTTGCCTCTTTTTTCCATCTTTCTTTTCTTTAAATGACTTGCTTTTAAAATCTTGACTATCTTCGTTATAATTTGTAAATGTTTGCCTTACTTAAGAGCCTAAATCATATTAGTTTTTGTTGGGTTTTTTTCCGATGGGAGAATGCAAACAATCTACATTCATGAGCCTCTCTCTCATATATATATATATATATATATATATATATATATATATATATATATCCTGTTGGCTTACTTTGATGTTTGTAATGATAGAAAACAAATTGGGTTATGCTCCACAAAGTATGGTGTGTTTGGACTTTTATTTATCTGGCCTTTTGCCAGACTAATATGAGTAAATATCTACTTATAAGGCTGCATTTTATCTCTTCCGAAACAATTAATAATGTTCCTATTAGAGCGGTGGTTTTCAACCTTTTCATATCGTCGCACACTTTGAGATTTTGAAATTCCCACCTTCCAGGTTTGTCGCATAAGAAAACTTGAATTTTCAGGTCAAATTATCAGCTACTTAGCATATCTCTCATGAGGCGACTAAGTAATAAATAATAAAACAATGAAATTTTTATTTAAGAAGTTCAAATGAGGGGAAAGCTATGAAATACTGAATGATGAAAAATAAAACAAAATTTTAAAAAAAGTTCTTTTTCTAGACCTTCTTGTTGCACCTCCAAGAACTGAATCTTCCACTGATTGGGAGTGCCAGAACCAAAGATCAAATGCCACTGTAATAGAGAAAGGAAAAAAAAATCTGGGGGTGTCCTCGTGGCATAATGGTTAAAGCGATGGACTGCGGAATCGTAGTACGCGAGTTCGTACTCCAGTCGCGCTATTACGTTCACTTTCGGGCAAATACCCTTGGGAAAGGTATGAACCCCCTTATACTCCCAGCTATGGGTAAAATAGTACCTCTACTGTTCTTTTAGGAGAATGGCTTTGGTATTAAATAACCTAAAAAGAGTTGAAATGCCATTAAACAAAGAAACCGAACCAAACCGAAAAAAATCTAAAGTATAATGAAACGCTTTAAACCAGAGCTTTTCAATGTTTTTTTTTTTTGGGGGGGGTGTTTTCTGGATGCATCTCACTTCCAAATTGTCTAGTAAATTATTCATGACTAAAATCAGAATTAATAAAGAGCTAAAGGATTTGGGGAACCCTATGAAAACAAATATATGGTTAGTTGTGTTCAATGGCATATCAAACTTTGTTGGTTATTTAATGCCAAATCCTGTTTATACTTATATGCATTAAATATCTATGATTTGTAAACAAATAGTTTGTAGATAAAATTGTTTTTAAATGAGCCAGAGCTTATTTGTTTGCACACAGTTAAATTATTTCAAGTATTCCTATGACAGTAATAATTCAATTTAGTATTTATCATTTGTTAGCTCACTGTTAAATGGTTTCAAGTAGAGTAAGTGATTAAATATTTCTATTTGACCCATAGATGAGACCCTAACAGATACTACCACTCTGGGTCAAAGTGGACATGCGAGTTCTGGTAATGAAGGAGTTCTTTACATCCCCCAAAGCTCTAGAACTGGAGCCTGATCATCAGATGGTTTTGTGCCATATCCAGGATACTTGTTGGTCGTTGGAGGGATTTACCCGTCTGCAATGATGCAGTTGGAGGATTCTACAGCTCCAGTTGACTGGGCTAGAGAGCTGTTAATCTGATTCAATGAATTTACCTAGAATCCTTAAAAAAAAAAAAATTTTTTTTTTTTAATCCTATCATCTATGAATAGGAGGAACAATGAAAATAAATAAAATCCATTTTCCCATTAAGTCAGATGTCAAGCAATAAACTCAATCCAACTAAGCAGTTACTGTGGTGGGAGGAAGTCTCTCTGAGACCAGGTGATCAACTTTAATCTACCCGGGGTGAACACCAGGTGAATGCTATTCCCCTCCCCGCCGCAAAAGGAAATCCTCCCAGTCAATTTGAGAACATTATATCTATTTACTTAATCCCTCCTCTGCAGCTAAGATATGACGCAAGCTCAATTTTTAAGCGAAGTACTTTCGGCTTGAATTCAGTTTTCCTCTTTCTAGACCAGTTGCTATACTAAGTTCAGTCTGCCCTATTATTTACTCATAGATAGGAAAGAGAATACTTGGATTCATACTTTTCCCAAGAGTATTAGCTCTATGTGAAATGCAAACAGCCGTGTCCGGGATTTGAACTCTGGTAGCTGGGCCCATTTCCTATAACTGATATGCCACAAGCAACTCCTCTTTGAAGGTATAAAGATATTTTAAGAGCTTAATGAAATTCTGTCCTTTACAAGCTGTCTAGTTATGTGACACTTGCAAAAGAAACATAACTTCCTTTCTTTTCTTTCTATCTGATATAGAGAGGTAGATAGATATTGTTCTGAGGCCCCACCCCACCCCTGCGTTGTTTTTCATCCTTATAAACCCAACACCGCCACCCTATATCTCTTTCTAGTTTCTTCCTTGCCCATAAATATTTTGGTGATGTGGAAATTTATCTCTGCATTGTGTATCATTTATCAATTTTTGTCTACCCTCTCCCACCGCAGTCACCCTTATACTGATTCCTCGTTTAGTTTCTCCTCTTCCTTCTCCTCTTACCTCCTCCTTCCTTTTGTCTACAAACAACTCAACCCAGCTGGTGTATTTTGGGTGTGCTCTTTCCCTATTCACTCCATTATTGCCTTTTGAAAAAGTCTTTAATCACCAGGTCTTCACACACGCATGCACGCACACACGCACTTATCTATAGTTTTCTGTTAGTGGAGGCCTTTTTTCTTTTTTTTTTTTTTTAGGCGGGAGGGTAGGACAGGTTTAAAATCTGATAAGTCTACTAGTTCAAAGACTTAGTTTAAGCTGGCCCTCCTCACTTGAAAGTTTGATGTAACACAATCTCCCTCATTTTCTTCTAATCCACATTTGCTCTGTACTAAGATAACTTTTGTTTAATGTTAAGATTATTTTAAAGTAAGGATCCGCGACATTTTTCAGCACATAAGTTGTAAAACTTAAACCCTTCCACTCTCACTGAGACTCCGGTGTCCCAGTTGAATTTCATTGTAATCATCAAAACATTGTACTCAGTATAATTTTGTATATCCGAAATAAAAAAAAAAAAAAAACACCCCAAAAGGAGAGTCCAGATTCACAATCTTAAAAGGGATGGAAAAACTCCATCTAAATTCACTAGGTAACAATCATAATTTATTCATGAGACATCTGATGCTTGCAATAATAAAAAGTTTAAATGAAGAAGTTGAAAAAGAGCACATATAACAAGTGTGATTATTTGACAATTGTAAACGCAACCTTTTCTTGGTATGGTTCATTTTGAAGAATAACTATTTACAGCTGAATGTAGTACCATGTATACCCACTTCTTGCTGGTTGTGGGTGATAAGGTTGGAGGATTAGTCCAGATGGAAGCACATGGTTCTTTAGGAAATTGAGGATGGAGCAAGCAAGAAATGTGGACTCAAAATTTGAACAGGGAAGATTAGTGAGTTCTATCTGCAGTTGCAGTGGTACTAAAAAAAGTGAAGAGAAAATTTTTTCAAACTTTGGTGTTGAGCTGCATAGATGGTCCTTGAGGTTAGACCCCTGTTTTAAACTAAACAAAAAAAATCTTTAAGCTAGCAATCTCTTCAAAAATTGAATAAAAACTCTGAAAATATATTAGTATATTTCTGTTGGGTACTTTACTTTTTCTTCAATTGCTAATCTGGTCTCACAGATTAATAACTGAGCTTTATCCTCACTAAGTGATCCATAATTGTAGCCTTGTGATTGATGTAAAAATTCTTGTGAGAGATTATTCTTTTTGTACTAGATGACATTCGGCTGGGAATTATGCTAGTCTATTTTTTTTTGTCATTGTTTTTTGTTATACCTCTACTTGATGCCTGTCAATCCTGACTTGAAAAAAATATCTTGATTTGTGTACTTGTCAAACACAATGAACCTGTTCTTTTTCCTTTTTTGTGCCAGTACATTGTTTAAAAAATAGTTGTATTTTATTTATTTATTTTTTTTTAAACTTCCAATTTTCACTTATGTTAACAGATGATGTAATTTGTCACTCTCTTATGTCTAGTAATTATTATTTTTATTCATATAGATAAATACTACGACTGTTAACATTGTTAAAACTCACCACTTGCCTTAAAGCTGAACAAACTGGTTGAAATTTTTTTTTATCAATTTTGACTTGTATTTTCTTTCATCTTTTAATTTTACTTATCTTTATAAATATTGCAACTTTCAGGTTGTCATTCCCACACAAGTGAGAAACTTTATACATGTATGTACCCAACCCCTCTTTTACAGGTAAGTTGTGACTCCAGGAAGAACCCAGTCTGTCCCACTATTTATCCATAGCAGGGGAGGAGATATAGATTTATGCCTTTCCCAAGGGCATTAGTATGAAGTGAAATGCAAATGTCCTTATCCAGTATTTGAACACTGGTTTCCAATTTCATTTCCTCTGAACTGTGCAGCTTGATCATTTTCTTGATTTTATTTATTTATTTTTTTAAATTTTGACTGTGTTTTGTGTATCCATCTTGAATAATATAGTTGACTAATATGATTTTTTTTTTTTTTTTTATTTATCTTTGTAGGTAAGTTGAGTACCAAAATGAACTTGAAAACAGATGTAAGTTGCATTTTGTCTATTTGAAGCTGCAAGGATGTTGGGGTAATGTTGGCCGATAAATTCCATTTGATAAGGTTGTTGAGTGCAAAGTGAAAGGTAAATACCACATATCAGAAAAAATTACAAAGAATAAACTCTGTGATACTCAGACTTGTCATGAGAAAGCCTTGTTAAACTATGAGAACTGTTGGTATTATAGAAGCCTAGACCACACCTATAATTCATCCCTTAATGTTAATGCCGTGTTTTTTTTGTTTTGTTTTTTTTCTGCTTTTCTGAAAGCTAATCCAGTCTTCAACTGTTGATATAAATGGCGTGAAATCTAAAAACTTGTATTTCATAATCATTGCAGTTCAAGTGACAAGTTGAAAGGAACTTCATCTTTCCAACTTGACTCTTGTATGGTTTGTGGTTGTATTTGGTTTGTAACTTAAAAAGAATCATTAACTTTTAAAGTTTTGAACCAGTTTTTGGTTGATTCATTCTATGATCTTTAGCTGTACAATTTGTAAATAGTAGAATGAATTTATTTTGTAGGTGTATATTTGTTGTAAGCTAATGAAAGGTTACTGAATGAGAAATAACCAAAATGGAGGTTAGAAATGAAATGGAAATCTTTATAACATTAACAAAATACAATACTTGCCAGTGGCATGACTAAGGTAACCACTGCTGGTGTTGACTACTAAGTATATTTTCCCTATTTGTTGTATGTCCCACCAACTGGACGAGTTTCACACCAGGCCTTTTTTTAAGGTGGAGGCCAGGCGCAGGGCCATAGTCCAGACAACTCTAAAAATGCCTCCAACCTTGTTGACATTCCCCTAAAAAGGGACACCTCAGGCACCAGGCGAAAAACTTAGCCCCTCCAAAGAGGGTTAGAGCCTTGGAGATGGCCCGCTGAGGCTTGAAAAGAGTCTGCGTGAATTCTGGGCTTCCCTAGCACCTATGTCAGGCAGCCTTGACCTAGCAAAACACCACTGCCAAAGGCAATTAATATATTTTCACCTCCCTCACAATAGTGTCCAACGTATTTTTGAGGAATGGGACATACCCATTGATATTCATAGGTCGGGTATATAATGATATTAATGACCAGTTTTAGTTGCCCCCTTTCTTTTAATTACTATATTTATTTTTATTTTTGAGAGAGAAAGAGGTTGATTTTGTGAGGAATTGTACACCTGAAGAAGTCTATAGAATAGATCAACTGAATTATTCTGGTTACAATAAGTATAAAAGAGCTTGCTTGTCTGAATTAAGTTAAAAAAAAATCACATGGATTATTTTGTTTGTAGAATTTGGAAACATTTTCATTATTTAACTGCATGTCTTCTCTTATTTTGCTGAATGAAATAATCTCTTCCTTTTTGAAATTTCCAACTCAAAATTTTGGTTTCTTTTTATTCTATCATTTTCAATCCAGAAATTTTTGATTTGATATATTAGAATTCTGAATCTGATATTCTGTATTGTTTTCTTGAAAAATGCGTGTGTTTCTCTTGAATGGCTAGATACATCCTCATCTTAATTGTTGGCAAATATCTCAGACAGGAATGTGGTCAGTACTTTTTACATATCCAGACAGATTATAGATCTCCTTTTAAACTGTGAAGTGAAATTTTCACAGATCTCTTTAGTGGTTGCAGCCTGTTGTTTTCATACAAAGGTAAATCAATAAATTCTAAGCCTGACGTACTTATTTTAATCTGAAATGTTCACTGTATACTATTCTCATTCTAGACTGTTGAGAAGCACTGGATTAAGAGTAATGACCAACCTGGAGATTATGGTGAAAAATATTAGAATTTTCTTTTTTTTTTTTATTTATCTTCTTTTTTAAAATCTTATTTTTTCCTCATTAGGCTATGATCTTATTAAAAATCCTTAATATATTGTTATATTGATTTAACTACAGTTTAGATGCATAAATATTCATACCTCTCTTAGGTATTATGATAGATTTTACAGGTATGCAAGTGCCACTTAGCATAAACTGAAACCTGTTTAAGAAAAAAGATAGAGGATGAGAATGTTTTCTTGAAGAGCCATGGCACTTAGACATGTTTCACAATAATACTGTTACTTTCCTGGTACCGATACAGTAGGTACTTGCCATTTTTCCTTGGTTTTTTTTTTTTCACAGATCTTTCTTTGTTACCTGATTTTGGACAATAAGTGCTTATCCATCTGTTGTTGTTGTTGTTAGACTTGAAAATGGCTGCTGCTTTCTTCAGTGTTGTGGGTGAATAAATCTTGGCTATCTTCTGACTGCAATTAAATGTCACTTCTGACAAATATATTGCACAATTGTCCTTTCTGACATTTTCTTTCTTCTATTTCTTTTCCTTTATTTGTCTTTCTTTCTCTATCGTCTGCTTCTCTCTCTCTCTCTCTCTCTCTCTCTCTCTCTCTCTCTCTCTCTGTGTTGTCGTTCTTTCTATCTCTCTCTCTCTCTCATCTGTTTTTTCTTCCTCTTGCTCTCCATCATTTTCTCTGTCTGTCTCTCTCTCTCTTTTCTCTCTCTCCATCTGTTTTCTCTCTCTTACTCTCTCTCTCTCTCTCGCTCTCTCTATCTGTTTTCTATCTTACTCTTTCTCTCTCTCTCTCCATCTGTTATCTCTCTTACTCTTTCTCTCTCTCTCCATCTGTTATCTCTCTTACTCTTTCTCTCTCTCTCCATCTGTTATCTCTCTTACTCTTTCTCTCTCTCTCTCCATCTGTTATCTCTCTTACTCTTTCTCTCTCTCTCCATCTGTTATCTCTCTTACTCTTTCTCTCTCTCTCCATCTGTTATCTCTCTTACTCTTTCTCTCTCTCTCCATCTGTTATCTCTCTTACTCTTTCTCTCTCTCTCCATCTGTTATCTCTCTTACTCTTTCTCTCTCTCTCCATCTGTTATCTCTCTTACTCTTTCTCTCTCTCTCTCTCTCTCTCTCTCCATCCCTTACTTTTTCTCTCTCCTTTACTCTTTCTCTCTCCCTTACTCTTTCTCTCTCCATCCCTTACTCTTTCTCTCTCCATCCCTTACTCTTTCTCTCTCCATCCCTTACTCTTTCTCTCTCCATCCCTTTCTCTTTCTCTCTCCATCCCTTTCTCTTTCTCTCTCCATCCCTTACTCTTTCTCTCTCTCTCCATCCCTTACTCTTTCTCTCTCTCTCCATCTGTTACCTCTTGCTCTCTCTCTCTCTCCATCTGTTACCTCTTGCTCTCTCTCTCTCTCCATCTGTTACCTCTTGCTCTCTCTCTCTCTCCATCTGTTACCTCTTGCTCTCTCTCTCTCTCCATCTGTTACCTCTTGCTCTCTCTCTCTCTCCATCTGTTACCTCTTGCTCTCTCTCTCTCTCTCCATCTGTTACCTCTTGCTCTCGCTCTCTCTCCATCTGTTACCTCTCGCTCTCGCTGTCTGTTACCTCTCTTTCTCTCTCCTTGGTCTTTTTTCTGTCTTCCTTCCTCTCTTCAGTATTTCTTTCTGTATCTCTCTCCTTTCTTTCCTTCTTTCTGTTTCTCTGCCTCTCTCTCTCTCTCTCTCTCTCTCTCTCTCTCTCTCTCTCTCTCTCTGCGTGTCACATTTTTGCCTCTCCTTCCCTCTGACTCCTTTGTCTATCTTTCTCTCTCTCACTCTCTTGTATATGCCTCTTTTTCTTTCTCTCTCCTTCCCATTCTCCCTTTTGTGAAATATAAAGTCAAAGTTCAGTAAGAAAAGTAATCATTATTTATTAAACATGGAATAATTTCTATGATTATTTCATCTTCAAATCCTTTGCTGTGAAATAAGTAAGCTCAATATTTTTTTCTTTTCTTTTTTTTGCAATTTATTCTCTTTTTAAGTTCATCTGTCATGTTGCTACATGTGTTATTTTGGTATATTGATAGTCACAAGCATTCTTTTAAATCATGTCCATATGTACTGAATTAGAGGAATTTTCTTTGCTGTTTTTTTTTTTTCCTTCTACTTAGAACCTCTTCTTTTGCCTTTCTTTTTTTCTTTCTTTCCTTCCTTCCTTCTTTCCTTCCTTTACTCTTTTATTTTCTCTTTGTGTGTTTCTTTACATCAATCTACAGATGATGAAGCTCATTGCATTCCATCCCCATCTTCCAACTTTCTTTTGCTGATTCACTTCATCCTTTTTCTAATATATATATATATATATATATATATATAAAATGTTTCTTAATGATTATTGAATGTGCAAGAATTGATTAGGTTGTAGTTCTTTATTGTGTGTACTACACATTTTTGTCTAAGAAACAGAAAAAGAATTAATGTCATTATTTTTACCATTAATTCTTGTTAATTAATCAGTATACAAAAATCTTGCAATGATTTTCAGTATTTATCATCAAATGAGATTTTGAATATAAAAACCTGAAGGAGTTGTCATGGTTGATGCTCTAAGAAGACGACAATGATTTTCAATGGTTATAATTGGTTAGCTATGACTAAAATAAGCCCTGGTAGGCAGTTAGTCTACGAGAAGGCTTATTCTAAATACAAAGCCAGGTGCTTAGTCCCTAAGGCAATTTGATGTTATCTTCAACTCTGTTCAGGTAATTTTTGTAATGATACATGTCCAGCTGTATTGGTCTTTACCTTTCCTTTGAAGACATTAGTGGTATGGAGATGGAATACATACTGCTTGAACAACTATTAGTCTTTTATATTATCTTGCCTTTACCAACATATAGATGCAGATTGATGGTTTCTGGAGACTAAGACATTATCAATTTTTGGCCTTTGATCATTATAGATTTTTTAAGTACATTAAAGTTCTAAATTTCTGTAGAGTTTAAGGAGCAGAATTTCTCATGGTTCCATTTATGAAGAACCCTGTCTGGAGCAACATTTAAAAAACAAGATTTTTCTATAACCTACATTTCTAATTGGTTCAGTTGGTACAAAAATCTGATTTTATTTCAGTTTAGAGTGTGTTAATCTACAAGAATAGGTTTATATTTTTTCTGCTGTAGAATATATAAATGCAAAACTATACACTTGTGTATGTGTACGTCTATAAATTTATTGATACCATATCATTCCCATCACTATTGATCAATGGACCTTTTTTGAAATAGATGGCCTAGGGAATATTGTAGGAAAATAATTAACAATAGCTATTATCTTTTCTATAAAATTTTAATTATCTTTAATTGACCTGCCAACTTTTATGGATAAAGTTCTCATTCACTTACTCACTATAACTCTAAACATAAAGATATCCATATGTATGATCTTCCAGATTAGCATCCAGGGATGTATATAATCTATTTCCTTTGCTCTGACTGGAGTGGTAATTTACTAAGCTTTTTGCTTAGATGTGGCACAAGGCCATATGAAAGGGGCACCTAATATGCTCTGACTGGAGTGGGGAGAAATCAAAACCAAAATTTCAAACCAATTTCTGTAAATAAAAATAAATCAGATTAACTGTTATCTGTTTATTTTACATATATACCCTGAGTGGATTTGCTTTAATTCAAATTTATGAAAAAATTAAATTTTATAATATTTATAGATGGCATTTTGATCAGATAACTGTTAAGGTTTTGTGTAAGCTGGTTTAAGTAAATTTATCATAATTTGACAAGACTAAATATATCAATGGTGAGAAACAAGCCCAATCTTACTTGTACTTCAAGGGATATTATTTTTTGGGGGTGTGTGAAGAAGCAAGGTTACGACTTGTATATTTCCTATTTAAATAAGCTGTACTGTTAAATAGTTACTTAGCTGATAGGGTATGAGTATATCCAAACTATTATCAAGTGTCAAATTTATATTTCTTTAAGTGTTCCCAAAGAATGAGACTAATTTATCTAAGATATGTCATTAAGAAAGTAGTGGTCTTGAAACAGATTTTTAACACCTGAATATACAGGTGGATACATTTTCCTTGTCCTTATATAAGTTGGATTCTAGTTAAAAATAGCAGATTTGTCTGCTAAATCATAAGCACTAGATTTGAATCTATAAGGACAATATACTCTGCTACAATTTTTGCTCTCTTTTTGAGTAAGCAGTACCCTGTTATTATTTTGCCTTTACCAATATATAGATGCAGATTGATGGTTTCTGGAGACTAAGACATTATCAATTTTTGGCCTTTGATCATTATAGATTTTTTAAGTACATTAAAGTTCTAAATTTCTGTAGAGTTTAAGGAACAGAATTTCTCATGGTTTCATTTATGAAGAACCCTGTCTGGAGCAACATTTTCAAAAACAAAATTTTTCTATAACCTACATTTCTAATTGGTTCAGTTGGTACAAAAATCTGAGTGTTTTTTTTTTTTTGTTGTTTTTATTTTTTATTTTTTACATTCTATTTTATTTGCTATTGAGATATTAGTGAAATTTTGTCCGTAGTCATTTACTAAGCTTTTGCATTATTTGACATAAAGCTAGAAATATAGAACACCCAGTGACACTCAAACTCACTATCAATGGTCTGCTAGCCTAACTTGTTAACCATTACACTACTTGTGATACCTTATTGTCATGGCAAAGATATGACTGAGCCTACAAAGGAATGTGGCCTGAACAACCACAACTGTACACTATGACTGGTCCCTGCTTAACAGGGATATTAGAGATAAATATACGTTAACACTAAGAAACAAATTCGATGAACTTTAGGAGTTATCAGAAACACCTACTCCGAATGACAAATACGAGAACTTCATCAATGCCCACATAGCAGCGGCTGCAAAATGCATACCAACTAAAGAAAGAGCTAAACCTAGAGACCCATGGGAGGCATTAGTGGTTGGAAAAAAGCATGCAGACATAAAAACAGCTTCCCTATGCAATAGGATGAACCCAACCAATATCAATGCTCAGAAACTTAAGAAGGCACAAAATAAATTAAGTAACATATACCTAAAAGAACAAACAGAATACATATGAAATCAGATCAATAAGATTAGAGACTTGGTTGAAGATAGACAATCTAGGATAGCATGGCAGACAGTAAACGAAGTGAGCAGAAGGAAGAGTACTGTGAAAGCTAAACTGAAAGCTGCCAGCCAAGAAGAATGAATACATCTGTGGAAATATTTCGAGAAATTACTTAGAAAACCTTGAAAATTTATGAACCAATCACAAAAGTTATTAGTAATCAACTAGACATTAAACTAGGACAGTTTACGCGAGAAGAACTCAACTCAGTACTAAGAAAAATTAAAAATAAGAAAGCAGCAGGGCTGGATGAAATACCCCAAGAACTATGAAAGACCAGGGAACTGACAACATACTGCTCCAATACTGTAATGACGTATATAACCAGAACACAATAGACAGATGGACAAAAAAATGCATCCTCCCTTTCCCTCAGAAAATTACCTCAGAATAGCCAAGAACGATAGAAGTATAACCTTTACTTCCATAGCAGCCAAGATCTACAATGCTCAACTACACAACCGTATAGAACCTAAAATTGAGAAAATACTTAGGAAGAACCAAAATGGCTTTCAGAGAAATTGATCCACATCACCACAAATTTTGACTATCCATCGAATTCTAGGAGGTGTTTGGGCAAAAAACCTTGAGGCCACAATATTATTAGTCAACTTCTCCAAGGCATTTGACTCCATATACAGAGGGAAGATAGAGCAAATACTACTTACCTACAACCTCTCCAAAGAAACCATCACAGCTGTAATGATGCTATATAAAAATACAAAAGTAGAAGTCCAATCACTGGATGGAGACACAGACTACTTTGACATTGTAGCAGGTGTGCTGCAAGGGGACACATTAGCCCCAAACCTGCTTATTATCTGCCTAGACTACATGCTTAGAACATCTATTGATTTAATGAAAGCAAATGGTTTCAAGCTGGCAAAGAAAAGAAACAGAAGCTACTCCACACAAACTATTACGGATGCAGACTATGTCGATGACATAGCACTTATAGCAAATACACCCGCCCAAGCTGAATCCCTACTACATAGTCTGGAATGAGCAGCTGGTGGCATAGGCTTCCATGTCAATGCAGACAAGAAAGAATACATGAGCTTTAATCAAAGAGGTGACATCTCCACACTAAAGGGTGGTTCTTTGAAACTAGTGAACAAATTCATCTACCTTGGAAGCGGCATCTCATCAACCAAGAATGACATTAACATGCCATTAGCAAAGGCATGGAGAGCTACTGATAGGCTATCAGTCATATGGAAGTCAGACCTGACTGATAAAATAAAATACGCTTTTTTCCAAGCAGCGTCGTGTTGATACTGTTATGGATGCTAAAAAACATATGGAGAAAAAGCTTGACAGCAATTACACAAGAATTCTGCAAGCTATATTGAGCAAGTCCTGGAGACAAAACCCCACAAAACAGCAGCTGTATGGCCACCTACCGCCCATCACAAAAACTATCCAAGTTAGATGAACCAGAAATGTGAGACACTGCTGGAGAAGTAAGGCTGAACTGATAAGAGATATACTCCTGTGGACCCCTTCACATAGACGAGCAAAGGTAGGACAACTAACTAGAACCTATATACAACAGCTCTGTGCCGATACAGGATGCAGCCTTGAAGACATCCTGGGGGCGATCGACGATAGAGATGGGTGGTGAGAGGTCAGTGAGATCCGTGCTAGCAGCGCAACATGATAATATTGAGCCTAACTACTAGTTTCGTTGTTCTATTTGTTGCTACAAATGTCTAAAATATTATTCAAGTTGGTTTTTAATACAGTGAAAGTTAGATTTTAATTTCTATACTTCCAGTTTGCTCCCACATTGCCTGGCTGAGATTGAACTTAGTTCTTCCAGGAAGTTAGACTAATTCTCCAGTGTTTTTTTTTTTATATACTCAACTATGTCTTAGTGGGTAAATATATGTATATGCATTTGATGTTTTAAAAAAAGAAAAAAGTGTTGTATTTATGAGAATCTAGGAGTGTTTTGCTTGTGTGTGTGTGTGTGTACTATATCAGGCATTTTCATGTAATGTGTATCTGTATATAAAATTAAGAGATGTTTGTATTGAATATTTCATGTGTAACCAAGAGTATTCTTTGGGTTTAATGGAGTTGTACCTACTAGAGTTCATGTCTTCATCTGATTTAAAAAAAATTTTTTATTGCAGACTGACATGACACTTTTTTTTATCATTTGTTGAGGAAAATGTCTCCTTCTCCCCCTTATTTGGTTACTTTCAGAAGATTTGTATGACTTGTCTGCTTCCATTTATCAATATTGACTGAGGCACGTTCTTTGCAATATCCTCAAGAGCTTAAAAAATTTCTACTTATTGAGGAGTTAATATTATTGCTAATAAGATGGATGAGAAAAACGTGCTAAAACCTTTTTATTTTTAAATATTTTTTTAATAATTTAATATAACTTCAGTTTTTACAGTTTCCATCTTTGACTTTCTCAGGATTTTAATGTTTTGTTTGCCTTTTGCTGTTTTTAATGCTAACAATAAATATAAGTTGTAATAAATGTGTATCGATGAAAATGTTGTTTACTTCGTTCACAAGAAATTTGTTCATTAAACTGAGAAGATTAGAAAGCATATCTGGGGCAAAAAGAATAGGGCATTAGCTAGGATTTTATCTCATTTCTATGATTATTTTATTTATCTATTTATTTTTAATTTTTTTTTTTTTTTTTTTTTTTTTTTTACAAGGTTTACTCTGAATATAAGACATACAAAGTGGGACTGATGAATTTCCTTGCAGTTTTGTTGCTAAAAAGAATAGAGAGAGATAGAAAGAAAGAACAAACCAGGGATTTTTTTTTTTTTTTTTTTTTTTTTAGCTTTCCTTATTTTTATTGCTCTGTTATCTTAACACACTTTTCTTTTCTCTCTCTTTCACTCCTGTTTCATTTAGGTCTCCTTCTCCTCTTGTTTTAACAAATTTTCATTTCATTTATTTGGTTTTTTATTTATTTATTTATTTATCTCTCCATTTGCTTTTTAGTCAGTCTCCTCCTGAATTAGTAAGTGAAGCAAAGGGAGGTGGGAGGAAAACCACCAGACAATATTTTTTGCAAACTTGTCATGAATCTACTTTTTCTTATTGAAAATTTCAATATCTTCTTTTCTAAAGTTCCTTGTGGCATGGAAATCAGCATTTTGTTATTCAAACATTTTATTTTACAATGCAATACACACACATATACACACACAATTTTTTTTTTTAGAACCCAATTTATTTTAGAATCTATCTTTTTTTTTCTTTTTTTCATCTATTTATTTTTTCTTCTTGAAAATTTATTTTTCAGATTTTATTTCTCAGCTGTTAAAAATCTGGTGTTTTTTCATCTCCATACAGTTTCACATTATATATATATATATAGCTTGTTTCCTATCTTACTAGATGCTTGTTATCAACAAATACTTTAAATCTGTAAGATATCATCTTAGCATCACTGTTAGAAATATGAGGTGAGGTTTATTCTTTGGGTTAAAAGGTCTCCACAAGGCCAACTAGATATTTCTTAATTGGTATAAAAAATGATTGCCTTGGTGATTTGGTAATTGTGGGTGGGATATTCTTTCTCTTCAGATTCTTCGTCTTTTGATCCCCCCTCCTACCATCCATCCAATCATTTTCAGGTTTTAATTTTGGATTATGGCACTAAATATTGCCTGCCTGCTTTTTCATTTGATATGTAAATATTTCTCTTCTAATTCCTCTTTATCCCTCTGCTTCCCACACAGATTTACATTTATCTATGTATTCTATTTTAGTATGGGTCTTTATTGACTGGCTTATACACCCACCTACACAAAAGCATTATTGGGATCTCTCACTCTCTCTCTCATATCCACACACACACACACTCTCTTTGTCTCTGTGTGTATGTGTATATATATATATATATATATATATCTTCTCTGTGTGTATATAATCTTCTCTCTATCATATATATATAATTTTTTTTCTCTATCTCTCAACAACTTATTTAGGTCTTCCATATTCTTCATCTTTTTATCAGCTTTGCTTTTTTCTTTACATATGCAATTTTTTTTTTTTTTTTTTTTTTTTGGCAACTGGCTCCAGTCTTCTTTGAAAGAATTTTCATCAGTTTCCTTGCTGCCTTCAACGACTCTCCGACTCAATTCTGAACAGTACAAAATTCTTCAAAGAACTCTTACTACCTAATGCTATTCTCTGCTTCTCTTCCTCTCTTTTCTTTGATAATATTACAAACTGCTTCAGGCTAAATTTTCCCCCTTTTTTTTTTTATCTGCAGAATTACTGTGTGTGTGTGTGTTTCTGTTTATTATCTGTATTTGTTTATTTGCTTGTTTGTGTATCTTTCTTTTATTTATAGAGAGAGAGAGTGAGTATCTGTATGTGTGGTGTGTGTGTGTGTATATATATATAATGAAACTGTATGGAGATGAAAAAACACCAGATTTTCAGTGATTTCATTTGTAGAAGTTTCAGTTCTTAGACCTTCATCAGGGTGAAGTTATTAAATCAAAATTTTGATTTGTTTCTGGTTTTTCCAAGCTGTGTATATGTTATGTAGACATATATCTGTATTTGTGTTATATATATATATATACACACATACATAAAATTGTGTGAGTGTTGTGTGTAATCTGTAGTAGTTCAATCTTACATATAGAGCAGTATGAATTTTGGTTAGGTGATTGAAATTAATAGTTGTTCATATGACAAATACAAAATCCTGTGCATGGTTAAAAAAAAATACATTTCTCAACAAGACTTAAAAGTGGTTATGCATGCATACACATTTATAATAAAATGCATTTCTACGTGTCACTTGTGTGTGTTTGTAAAATAACCGTTCATTGTTTTCAAAGTACAAAGAATCAAGTGTGGAAATTCCACAAAGCAGTTTGCTCTTTAATATTCTCTCATTGTTTATATCTGTCAATTAATTATAGCAACTTATTAATCAGAAACTAATTAACAACATTTGTCTCCTTTGGGGAATAGAACAAGTAAAGAGTTAATAAAGAAATGAATTCTTAAGATTTGTTGGATCGCCACAGCTTTTTAGCCTCAGTCTACAGTTTGAAAGTGGGGGACCCTCAACATCAAACAATAGTATGCCCTGCTGTTACTACCAAATGTATTATTACACTTAGTCTGATGTAAAACTCCCTGTTGGCAAATGTTAGAATATGCTGACTGTATTTCCTACAGGGGGAGGGTAAGACCCACCGAAAGGGTGTTTTGGCAATGGCACTAAATAGCATGTGATGATAAAGTTCCAGTCCTAGAACCCCGGAATGTGTGGAGTACCCATTCATTGCCATAAAGTAAGTAAAGTTGGCAACTGTAGCTGAGGGCGACCAGAAGGCTCCCTTTTCAATAGCTACTTCACTGAGGTGTAGGGGAAGGGGTTACTCCTTTCCCTGTGTTGCTCCACTTTACCCTCGATACATACCTTATATTGCTGAGTGTTAAGCAAGGAGGTATCAAGTACCATTTTTAAAGTTTTTGGTATGACGCGAGCTGGGATTGAACCCAGGTCTCAGAGACCATTGGCAAACTCTCTACCCACTAGGCCAATGAGCTGGTAAATCCACTCTAATTCAGTCATATCATTTAGGGTCCCTTCTATGTGTCAAATAAGAGAATTAGGGAAGAATACTTAATACCATATTACTGTAAATTATTTGTGTTAAGAATAGTAACTTGTAATTTGAATTTTGTGTAGGTTGATCCTGCTTCAAATATACAACAGTCTGTAACATTCTAATTAATGTTTACAGTCAGTGCATCAATTGTTGAAAATGGCATGTGATTTATCATTAATATAATACTTAATTTGTACTACAGTCTTATTATTTTATATTAATCTCTGTGTTAATTTGTTAAATTTGTTTGAATATATTTAAGTTGGAAATGGCAGTCTGTTGGAATTACTGTTAGTGGTTTGGTTTTATGGCATATCAACCATTGTATGCTATTCAATGCCAAATCCTCATGTATGATTTGTAAGTGTATTTTGTTGATAATGTTTTTAAATGAGCCTAAGCTCCTTCTCTTGCAAACAGTTGAATGGTTCCAAGTATTGCTATGTATCACTAACAATTCACTTAAATGTCACTCATTTGTTTACACACAGTTGAATGATCAAACAGTTCTATTCAGCATGCACCATTTGTTTCCACTCAGTTTAAATGTCAAACAGTTCAATTTGACCCACTGATAAGACTCTAACAGGTGCTACTACTTTAAGCCTGAGTGGATCTGGGAACGATGGTAATGAAGGGGTACTCCGCATTTCCCAAAGCTTTAATATTACTGGAGCCTCACCATCAGATTGTTTAATGTCATATCCAGGACACTCAGTGGTGGTGGTGGAGGAGGGTCTTACTCCTTTGCAAAGATCCAGTTGGTGTATTCTAGAGACCCAGCTGAATGGTCATGGTAAGTGATTCTTAGGAGTACTGTTCCACTGTTGGACCACTCTGTGGTAAAGGGTTGGATTTTAATTTTGCTGTATAATTCAACCTCTTGTTTTGTTGATATTTTCTTCAGGCTTAAAAATGTCTCTATTTGGTATATAATAATAAAGAATAAACCCCATCTGGACAAGTTGTATGAAATTAATGATATAACATGGACATACAAGTTGCCAGAAATCATCAGTGAAAATTAAAAAAAACCCAAAAAACTTTTGATTCATTCTGGTAAAATAGAACAATTAAACCCTGTTAAAGAAGACAAAAAATATTCTGACAAAACCTGGAAGTATATAAGTAACTATTTGATCTCTGGCTGTATGTGAAAAATCAATAAAACAAAAAGACTTCAACTTTTTGATCTTAGTACTGACTGTCTCTGTGGGAATGTCTTAGAATGAACCAGGTCCATATGATGTGTTGAAATTGATTGATTAGTTTTACGTAATATGCTAGATAAACACATCTGTTTGGGCAGGTGGAAAGATTTGCATGTATTTTCATTTTTCTACTTCTCTTCATAGTCACTATCTTAGCTTTGTATGGCATAAGGCCAATCCAAGTGAAAAAAAGGTTTCTGTGGAAATTAGCTTTCAAAATCCTGGCTTTTTATTTAACTAATAGTTGGTTGTATTTTATGACATATCACCTATTGGTCATTTAATACCAAATTCTCTTGGGTGGGTGTGTATGTGTGTATATATATATATATATATATATATATATCCTATTTGTGTGTGTGTGTGTGCGCAATTTGTAAATGAATAGATTAAAGGTAACATTTTAAACAAGCCAGAGCTCATTTGTTTGCACACAATTAAATCATTTCAAGTATTGCTATGTAGCAATTCAATTTAAGACCAGTCATGTGTTGGCACAGTTAAATGGTTAAACAGTTTTATTAGGATCTTAACGGGTCAGAGTGGATCTGGGAGTAATGGCAATGAAGAAGTACTCAACATAGTTCCAGGACTGGAACCTCACCATCAGATTGAGTTTAGTGTCATATCCAGGACACTTATTATGGGGAGGGATTACAGAGATGCAGTCATTATTCTACTCTCCCAGCCGACTAGACTGTTACTTACATGGTTTCAAATATAGATTTTGTGTGCCAGTAAGGAAGTAGGCCCTCTATCACTTCTCATCTATCTCTCTCTCTCTCTCTCTCTTTTTTTAAAATTTTTTTCTCTCTCTTCCATTTTTCCTCTCTTTTATCCCTCTTGCACTCACTCTCTTCCATTTGCCTTTCTCCTTTTTTATTTCTTTTTCTCTCTCTCTCTGTCCTTCTCTCTTACATTTCTCTGTCTCTCTTCCATATCTCTATCCCTTGGTTCCCTTCCTTTCTCACTCCCTCTTTTTTATTTCTCTATTTATCACTCCCTTTCAATTCTCTCTCTCTAGCTCTTTTCCATTCCTCTCTTGCTCTCTCTCATTTCCATTTCTCTTGCTCCCTCTCTTCCTTATGTCACTTACTTTCTCTTCCATATCTCTCCCTCTCTCTCTCTCTTCCATTCTCTCTCTATCTGTCTCTCTTCCATTCTCTCTCTATCTGTCTCTCTTCCATTCTCTCTCTATCTGTCTCTCTTCCATTCTCTCTTTCTATAAATGGTTTGTTGATCTCTTATTCAATTCTTGTTGGGTGTACATACTTTATGGATGAGATGAAATGCAATTTTTGAAAACATTTGTTTTTTCCTCCTTCTTTTCTTGATGATTGCATTCATTTGATTCTCTTCCATTAATTTGATTTTTTTTTGTTTTGTTTTCTCTCTCACCTTTCTGTATTTGGCAAGGAACTGAATTGAAAAAAAATTACCCTACATTATAAATAATCTATTTTTATAGATGACCATCATCTGTCTCATTGTATCAGATGAGTTTTTTTCCTGAACATTTTACTTTTTTTTATTGACTTGGTTTTTTTTTTTATCTTTCTAAAAATAGTTGTAAAAAAAGAAAAGAATTTCTATTTGATTGGTCTTCATTAGAAGATCATTGGTTATTGAAATCATTTGGATCCATTCTCTTCCAGGGTTGGGGGTGGGGGTGCCTCTGACATAGTGGCTAACATGCTAGACTGCAACATCACAGTAAGCAAGTTTTGAACTCCAGTAACTTTCCTACTGTCTTGGAGAAAGTATGAATACCTCTGCTGTTCTTCTACAATGATGGCTTTAGCATTAAAAAAAACAAACAAATCAGGAAGGTTGATATACCATTAAACAAAGAAATCTGAAACCCATTTTCTTTCTTTCTATTTTCTCCTGATTAAGTCTGTTAGGTTTTCATTTTGAAAGAGTAAACACATTTCACTAATAAGTATAGGATTTGAAACTACTTATTTTTCTTCCCTTTTGTTTTTTTTTTTTTTTATAAACTTTAATTGTATCTTTATTAATTAAATCAGATTATCTTTTCTTGCCACCACTTCCTGAGATATGGATAAATTCTGATTTTAGAACATTGAAAGACAGTGTATGAAAATTGATATAACTTATTTTAAGAAAAAGTATTAACACTAGTGAATTTGATCCATCATTCTTTCTCCCTCATGTTCCACTCTCTCTCCACCCTTTCGGCTGTTGCTGCCATTGGATATACCTCTGTAGAGGCGTAGCCCTTCCCCACTTTGGCCCTGGATATGACCCTAAATTATCTAATGGTGAAGTTCCTGTCCTGGAGATTTGGAAAATTAGGAATGCTTTTTTCATTGCCATTACTGACCCAAAGTGTAGTACCTGTTAGGGTCCTATTTATTGGTTAAATAGTTATTTAGCCATTTGATTGAGTTATTAGGGGTTAACTGTAATGTTTGAAACCAGTTAACTGTGTGCAAACAAATGAACTTTGTCTTAAGAATGTTACCCACAAACTACTCACTTACAAATCATATATATATAGAGAGAAAGAGAGAGAATTTGGCATTAAATAAGTCACAAAGGTTGATATGCCATAAAACACAAATCCCTTTCTCACTCTCTAGTTTCACTCTCTCTCTCTCTCTCTCTCTCTCTCCTCATATATCCACCTTCACTTCCTCTCACTATTATATTTTAACTGTTCTCTTTCTCTTGCTATTTGTAAATTCCCTTTTCTTCACTGTGCCTAGCTTTTCTCTCTCTTTCTTTAGCTATTCTTGTATCCCACCCCTTTCCTCTCTCTTTCCATGCCTTAATATCCCCAATCTCTTCCTATCTTCACAATCCCTTACATAGGTTTATTTTTGCCACTTGTTTAAGTAGTAATTCCTGCCTGTTAGAAGCACTAAAAGCCAATACAAATTGCTCCTCTTTCTCTAGACATTTTGTTAGAAAAGCAAATGCTAAAGGCTCTCTTTGACAAGCATTTCACTTTATGATAAGTTTATGTACTATTTACAGATAATATTATCCTAATTATGTTTACTGCCTCTTTGGCTTTGTCTGTCTGTCTGTTTGTCTCTCTACTGTCTTCTTGCCACTGTTATAAACTCATACAATGAGCCTACAAGCTATAATTTACTCTTATTTACCATTATTATTTACTGTTTATTATAAGTGTTACTGTTTGTTTCTAAATTCTGACAGTCTGTCTATTTCTCTCTCTCTCTCTCTCTCATTGATTAGTGGATTGCACCAGAAACCTTGAGACTTATAATATTCAGAACGTGTAGATCGTTAACCATAACTCATTTACAAAAATAGATTATTCATTTCCTAATAAAATTGTTTCATCAAAAGTAAATAATGTAGACACAATGTTTTGATGCAGTTTTTATGAAGATAGCACTTGTTGTATAATGAAAAGCATAACCAGGTTCTAAAAAAGGTTTTAGACCATATACCAAATAATTTTAAAATCAGTTATTTTGTATTCAAAATCAAAACGCAATGAAGATATTGTTTTATCAGAAGTAGATGATTAAGTAAAATTTGCAATGGTATTTCAACATGTTTGTAAAGCATTTATGGCTTAACAATTGTAGGAAGTGGATTTAGCTACCTGAGTTCAAATCCTGGATAGTTGGTTGGTTGGTTGGTTTTGTTTTATGGCGTATCAACCTTTTCGGATCATTTAATGCTGAATTAAAGTTCAAACAATTCAGTTTAGCACAAGTAAGCAGTTTAAATGTCAAAACAGTCCTATTTCAAGTAATTCAGTTTAGCATAAGTACACAGTTTAGTTGTATTTGACCCATAGATAGGACCCTATCAAGTGCTACCACACTAGGTCCTGAGTGGATCTGGGAGTGATGGCAATGAAGGGGTACTCAGTATTCCCCAAAGCTCCAGATTGTTTTGTGTCATATCCAGGACATGATGCAGAGATGCAGTTGGTGTATTTTGCATCCCCAGCAGACTTGGTCAAAATCCTGGATGAGACTATTTGCATTTTGCATAGGACTGAAAACCTTGGGTTTAGGTATGAATCTATTTTCCTTCCAGCTATGGATAAATGACTGAGCTCTTTAACCTTGATACAGCAACTAATGTAGAAGAAAAACTCTGAATCCAAACCACTTGTAGATCTGGAGAGGGATTAGCTATTCCTGTCCAAAAGACACTACAAGAGTATTGCTCCCACAACCAAATCTAGTTATGGGATAAGTCTCTCTCTTGGTATATTTGTTAAGGTACCCAAGTTTTACATTTTGGTCATAATATCATTCAAACTTGCATATATTAGGGATTGTAAGATGAAAAAAGTTGAAATTACACTGTGTTTCTGAAGGCTTTATATAATATTTCTATTTTGGTTAAGTTCGGTTTGGCTTCTGGTAAGAGTTTTAAAGAATGAATAACTAAAACAGCTGCACTTCTGAAAAATGCGTTCATGGTTGAGGGGGTGGGATTTCTCCCTTTTTAGCTATTCCACTGTCTACAATGAAATGAAGAATGGTTCTATAATTTTCTGATTACTTCTTCCCTCCCTTTTTTTTCTTGTTACTCCTCTATGATTACATTGTTTCCTTTTGATTGACAAGATAATTTGTATCTCTTTTCCCCATCCTCTCTATTTCTCATGGTCTCTATTTTTGTATTGATCAGTTGATAGTAATTGAGTAATGACAAAATAAAATTTAAAAAAAAAATGTTATTCTAGTTTTGTCTTCATCTTTGATGTCAAGACAAAATATTTTTGTTCTGCCCTTTTCATTTTTAAGTGACATACTAGTCATACTATTTGCTTTACACACCCTGTTAGCAGGGCTTGGAATACTCAGACAGTTAAGCCTCAACTCCACATTCTAATTCATCATTTTCGGCTTTTGTTTTTTCTACATCCTCATAAGTTTCCTCTACATGGAGATGGGCAAAATGCTCTTGTGTTTTGTTTTGTATGGATATATGAATTGTCACACACTTTTGAATCAAGAGTTATTAACATTTTTATTTGGTTCTCATTTGTGGAAAATATTTTCAAAATGTTTGACACCTCAGTGTAAAGCAGTCTTATTATAAGATTAACCCACCTTTTTTTTTTTTTTTTTTTTTTGGTTTCTCCTCTTTCTTCAATTCTCATAATTTCCTTTGTGGCTTAAAATTTCTTGATCTTTTTATGAATTTTTTTTTTTTTTTTTTTTTTTTTTCCAACCTCATTTTTCTTCTCTCTCCATCATATTTGTTTTTTTTTCTCACTTGACACGTTTTCAATAACTTTTTCAGTTTATCAATTTTTTATGATTATTTTCTCCTCTTCCGTGTTTATATGGAATATAAAAAAAATGACGCAATTGTTTGGCTATTCTCTTTAGTCTTTCATTCTTCAACACTTTCTGACACTAAGAATTAAAAAAAAGACCAAAAAAACAAAAACAGCATCTTTATGATTTTGAAATAACCAAAATAGTTTTGCCGCAAGATCGGAATCTCCATATATAAGCCTTCATGTCATCAAATCCCCTTCTCTTGTGGTTTGTATTTATTGTTGCTGTTGTTGCTGGAATAAAATTGTACCTATTAACCATTAGATTTCTTTTGCGAACACCAATTGGTTCTGATTCCCATATTCCTATTTATCATTTCACCGAAACCTACCTTCGTCTACAGTTTTCTTTCAGATTGAATCAATCATTTTCCAATTTCTATTCTCTCTATCTCCCACAACAAAAAATGGCTGGTTTTGTCAGTTACAGAAACTTCATGTACTGAACATCAGAGCTAAAAACTAAAATTAGGCCCATCTTTTAGCATTGATAGCTTCACATCTTGAAAAGAAAAGATTTCATGTCATTAGCTTTTATTGTTGGACCAGCCTTTTGATTCCCCACCTCTTCCCTCTATTTCCTGCATTTATCGTCCACCTCACTCTCTCCTCTCTCTCTCTCTACTGCATATTTATAAGACCGCTAGTAAATATAGTTGTCCGTTCTATGCTACTTTCTTAGAATCTCTTTTGAGGAAATATTTGGCTCAGTTCTTACATTCTCTTGTTTAGTTTACTTGCAAAAAAAGATTTCAAGAGCTTGCTGTAAATTAACTTTTTTTTTCTTTTTTTTTTAATATGAAAAGTAGACATATGAGATAAATGTAATAATGGCCTTTTTAAAAGCAGTATGAATCTTAAAGTTTGATAATGTTGCCACTTAGTGTCCGACAGATTATCTTACTAAGATTACATTTAAGAATTTTATTCTGTACAGTGAGTTGTGAGAAAAGGTCTTTTTTCAATGTTTCGGAACCATTTGTAATAACTGAAGAATACTAAAAAGTTGAATTTTGTTCATTTAAAAAAAAAAATTCACATGTCTGTATTTGTTTACAAAGAACTAAAGATTTACTGTGTTTTCCATTTAATAAACACAAAAAACCCCAAAGATATTTGAAGAACATTGATAAAGATATTAAATTGCATTTATGATATTGGGAAAGGTATGAATCCAAGTATTCTTTCTCCAGCTATTGGTAAATAGGGCAGACTAGGTTCTTTAGCTTAATAGCAACCAGCCCTAGAGAAGGAAAACTCTGAATTCAAACCAGTTAAAGAGGGTTGGACTCTAAAAGACTATCTGTGTACACTACTTGAATAAAACCCCTGTTACTAAACTAGAGAAATTTTTAATTTCTTTTATTTACTATATTGTTCCAGTATGATACCAGGACCAAAAAATTCTGTAGAAATCCATTGATGGATTTCTACAGAATTTTTTAACCAATTGGTTAATTTGTCCATAGATTTGCTGGAAGAAACAAATTTGGTCATGAAAGGAATTTGATTTTAGGTTTTCTTTTTGTATAAATAAAATCTTCATATGTATTTCATTTAAATTGTTTGACAAAAATTTGAATATCTTAGTTTAGATTTTAACCAATTCCTTTCTCTTGAGAATAAAAATTGTGGTCTTAATCAAATTGGCCTTTCTGTTTCTACAACCAATACCTACCAGTTTCCTTAATTCTAACTCTTTTTAAACCATAGGACTTCCTGGTGTTTCCAAAAATGCTGTACTTTAATATTTAATCTCTTGAAATAATTTGCAGTAATTATTCATGCTTTAACATGTGCACATTTTAAGATCCTGGAGTGGGGCACAGAAGTTTTTTTTTTCTTTTAATTACATGTACTGATCTGGAAAATAACTTAATAGGATTTGATAGTTCCTGCTACCAGACTCTCCAAGACTTTTGGGTCTTGTATAATTATTCATACTTTTACTACTTAAAACCCATTTTATTTATTAGTGGGTTTTAAAAATTATGGCATGACTTTAGTTGTAAATTATATTGCCATGTTTTATTTTAAATAATTCCATAGATTACTTTAAGTATAGTTCTGCATATGAAAATGATTTCAAAAATTAAACCAAAGATTGAAGTCATTTGTGAATACAAGTTTTAAATTCTTAATAACTGTTCCGTCTTTTTAATTTGATTAAAAAGAAAAACTTAAAAATTTTTTATTTGATTTTATTTTTTATTTGATTTAAAAAAAAAAAATAGAAACCAAAATTACTAGTTTCATTTACTAAGCATAGCTTAGATTTGGCATGAGGCCAGAAGCATGGGATCCCTTGTGATGATCAAACGCAGTACTATTGTTCTGTGAGACTTGCCAAACATTATACAAGAATTAGTGAAATATCAAAATATCATGTCTTGAGATACATTAAATGCCCTTGGGAAATGCATTACCCTATTTCTTCTATAGCCCGTGTCAGTTGGGGCTGTAGAATACACCAACTGTGTCTCTGCAGAGGAGTAAGACCTCCCTCCAACAAGTGTCCTAGGTATGACATTAAACCATCTGATGATGAGGCTCCAGTAATTCTGGATCTTTGGGGAATGTAGAGTACCCCTTCAATTATCATTGCTCCCAGGCCTACTCTGGCCTGCAATGACAGTAATTGCTAAGGTTCTATCTATAGGTCAAATAGAACTGTTTGACTTAACTGAGTGCAAGCAAATGACTTATGCTAAATGGATTTGTTTAAACAAGAACTGTTCGATCACTTAACTCTATGTAAATAAATGAGTGATGTTTAATTGAATTCTTAGGGATACATAGCAATACTTGGAACCATTTAGCTTTGACCTATACTAAATTGAATTATTAGAAGTAGAACTGCTTGATCATTTAATTGTGTGTATCTGCAAAATCTGTTTACTTATCATATGTTTAATATATATATGTAAAAAACAGGATTAAGCATTGAATAACCAACAACGGTTGATATGCCATAAAACCAAACCAAACTGTTTCTATTCAGAAAGTAGAGCTGATTGAACTTTAGCCTTGGTTTAGGCAATCAGTCTAAAAGAATGAAAATTCTGGTTTCAAACCATCTATGCTCTGCTTAGAAATTGACCTTGTGTCACCTCCTGTAGTGGGATTGGATAAATACATACATTAAATCAGTACAACTTAATGTGGTGGTACATGTACCAGTGCTGGTGCAAGTCATGACTGTCGGTTGAGAGGGAGTTTCCAGTTTCACATGAAACTTCTAGTTTATAAAAATTTGTCACCTTTTCTTATATTTTTATATATTTTAACATACATTTAAAAAAAATGTTTTCTTGGATCATAAACAAATGATAATACTGCACAAATAGGATCCTGTCAGTGGCACTTTGGAGGGATATCTTGTCAATATGACACCTGATAATTTGAAGAGCAATATATTAAATGATTTTACTGTGGTAAGGTAAAAAAAAAAAAAAAAATTCTTTTTAAGGTGTTGACTTCTGCTTGTTGGGTCGTAACTGTAACAGCTGGACATCTGTATAAGTAATTGTATGTGATAAAAAAAAGAGGTCACAATGGTTGTGTTATTTCCCCGATGTTAATGTTTATTGCTTTCAAGGTTGCCACACTTTCTGACCAAATGACTTATTTTTTCATCAATTCCTCTTTTCCATTCTTGTTTATTGAAGTATTTTATGAACAGGCAGCTCCAATGGAAATGCCATACCATTTTACAAGCACCCCCCACCGCCATTTCTCTCTACCCGTCGAACACGTCTGTTTTCCAGTGTCATTTTCAAATGCGTACATGCATTGGTTGTTGGGTAAGTGATGTCTCATGCATGTCAATTTTATTTACTGTGACGTACTGACATTTTAAGAAATTGGTTTTATTGCAACGCCATTAGATGTGCACACCTTGCACATAAATACAAATGAGTACGCTTCATTCTACATTTGTCATACTTTGTACATCTATGACAACGTGTTTTTACTTGTAAGGTATTTTTGTATGAATGTGCTCGTTTTCATAAATCAAGTGATGGCTTGTCTCTGAGTAGGTTTCGTAGATACAGATAAATCTTTGCAATTGTTTTGACATTACTAGGTTAAGTCAAAGGGACAAAGGGCTGTTTGTAAAGTTCCAATGACAGGACTTTGAAGGGGACTAAGGCACCATTAATGGAGCAAGGCTTTTCCCCCGTTAATATTAAAGGATTGAATATTTTCTAGACAGACTTCCGGCCCTGTGAACTGGGCTTTGAACATGCTGACTGTATTCCCTGTAGACCCCCCCCAAGCGGCAAAAAAGGGGTCACTTATGTATGACACGAAACTTCATCTGGCGGTGAGGCTCTAGCTCTTAAAATCTGGGAAGTGTGGAGTATTTCATTGCTTTGTCCACTCCGACCTGGAAGAGTGGAGAGAATATTCATGGCGTAGTGGCTAATGTGGTGGACTGCAACATTATAGTTAACGAGTTGAAACTCCAGTCTCGCCATTATGTTCACTTTCAGACTTGGAAAAGGTGTGAACCACTTATCTCCTCAACTTTAGTAACACTAGTGTTCTTCTGCAAAAATGGTTTGGGTATTAAATAATCCATGGAGGTTGATGTACTGTTAAACAAAGAAACCAAACTGACTTGGAGTGGTAGAATTTGTTAATTCCCGTTTATGGATCAAATACAACTGTAAATTATTATTTTTTTTTTTAGATAGGAATACCTGATATTGTATAACCACGTGAAAAAAAAAAACATTATATAAAACAAGAAATAATGTAAATATAAATGATTCCGTAAATTCTTGGCATGAAATAACCTCAGGCAAGTTGACATGCCATTAAAATCAGTCAATCCTTGTGTTTTATATATTTACCAAACTTAGCTTAATCTAGCATAAAGTAATGGAATTTGGAAGATTATGTTGCGCCATTTTTTTTTTTTTTTTTTTTTTTTTTTTTTTTTAAGTTTTCTTGCTTTGAAAATCAGCATTTATAAAACTTAGCTTTCACGCGTGTTCAAACAACGACCTTTGACCTCATTGGTTAATACATATCTGTTATCAATCATAAAAGCTGTTTGGTGTCTCGTGTTGTTGTGTATATAAACTTTTAGACGTATTATCGTCTGTTATTTTTTGTTCCTCAGTATCTTTTAAAACCTGTATATCCGATAAACTGTCTTCTTATTCAGCTCTATCTTTCGTATAATCTTGTAAGTGGTGAACCCCCCCCCCACCCCCGCACCCCCCCCCCGCCAATCAAGCCTACTATTTCTTGCACCTTCATATCTCATCGTACATTCAAGACATTGAAAAGATTGCTGTTGTCACAGAAAGAGCTGCTTTCCGTCCCATGTGATGTGTCGTCACCATAACAACTCCTTCCCGCTAAATTCGTTTTCATTTCGACATTGTCATCGTCTTTCCGGTCGACACAGCTTTTTTTTCTTTCTTTCTTCTTCTTTGATGGTGGAACATTCGGTTTTGAAGCTTCTTGGCCGATTGTCAGTTTGTCACATGATCGCCATTGTTTAAAAAAAAAAAATATTCGTAAGTTAGCTTCCAACAGTTCAATTAAAAGAAATCTTTCTCGCCATTTTTTCTCTTTTCTTTCCCTTGAAAGATAAACGATCTTATACGGCGCAAACGGAACCTATTTTTCTCCTCCCTTTCTTGTGTGTATGTGTGCGTTATAAAAACAACCCATATGTGAATAGATTTTTTTTTTTTCAATTCAAAAGCTCTTTATGCATTTTTAGCATATTAAGACTCTTCTTTTTACCATTAAACTTTTTCAGTGTTTAATGTATCCCTGAATATTTTGTTTCATTTTAAGTAATTTTTTTTTTTTAATTTTTTCTTCAAGTCACAGGGTTCCTCTGACTCTCTCTCTCTCTCTCTCTCTCTCTCTCTCTCTTTCTGCAACATCTCTTGGCAGGTCCTCTAAAATGTATCCAGTATCCGCGCAGAGCTGATGTATGACATGAAAAAATTTGAGCAAATTTTGGAAGCAGCACCCCATACAAAACAGCAGTTGTACGGCCACTTGCCTTTCGTCACACACTATATATGTAGTTGTAATCCAGTAAATATAGTATATGATAGCGAGATTTTCATTCGCGCAATACACTTAAAATTGCTCGAATTTACATATTTAGCTGTTTGTATTTCACTTCTCGTGAATGCCCTTAGGAAAGGCATCTCTTCTACCTCCAGCTATGGGTAAGTAATAGGGCAGACAGGGTTCTTTAGCCTTGTTTAAGCAGCCACTCCAGAAGTTAGAAGACTCGGAATTCAAATCATCTTAAAAATTGACCTTGTGTCAATGTGGATGATGATTACTCAACAACAGACTTTGATTTTTTTTTTAAACTGTTGCCATCGATACCCAACATCTTTTTTTCGCTTAGCTTACGGTCAATTTTGGTCTTTCAATAAAAATGAAATCAGATCGGAAACGCATACACACAAAGTTTAATTGAACTTTCGTATCTGTGGTGCAAACTTTTAAGATTAACAATTACAGGATATGAGAAGCAGAAAGGAAACAATACGCGGTTTCTTATTCCAGAGTCAAAAGTTGATTCTTTCTAAGCAAGGTACCGCTGAATTTATCGGGTTGAAGAAAAGTTAAAAGACGAAGCTGACAGAAATCTTTCCTTCCAAGAAAACATTTAAAAATACCATATACATTGATGAGATTTTAAAAATGCGAAAGAAAAATGCTTTAAATATATTTTCATTTAAAAGTATTAGTAAAATAATCAAACGTAATAGAAAATACTTTATAATGAAAACCAAAATTTATTAAAAACTAGACAACCCTGAAGCTGTCTTACATGATATTGGTGGCTTCTAAAACGGAAGGATTCTGAATTGTATTTCATAGTTCTTTTAATTTTGGTATTTGAATTATTTTAAATTGATGTTCAACATACACGCAGACCTTACAAAATATAAATCATTTGAAGATTACCTTTGAAATTGCTTTATTTTCTAATTACGAGCATTTCTAGTGTATTACTCTAACGAAAATCTCGGTGTTGTTGCCAGGTTATTGTTACATACAAAATATAAGGAAGATTTTAGTTATATATAAAGATGTTCAGCATAAACAAAGACCCTCTCCACAATTATCCTTCAATTGCAAATTGGACTGGTAGATATAGGTTTATTTTCTTAGAGCATTTTAAGTATATTTCTCTTAGATTCACTATCAGATGAAGTTGTTGTTGTTGTTGGTGGTGGTGTGTGTGTGTGAGAGAGAGAGAGATCCCCTTTTTGAAATGTAGAATTCTTTTAAACGTGCCTTGCTATTGTAATAAGAAAATAATTACCTTTTGTTTTCTCTGAACAAAATGTTCGTTAATAATCAAATTGGTAATTAAAGAAAGCCTAACCTAACAAACTTAAAAATGGACAAGGAAATAATTATTTCGATAGCATGGAGGAATTTAGAATTTCTTTTCGAACAATCTGTTAGTGGTTGTTTAGTTATTCACTGATGGGTTGGTAGTGGTAGAGATTAGTGAATAAATGCTGTTTATAGGGAAACTACGATTTGAGAAATGGTCAGATGATGTCAGCTTTCAGTTTGTCACAGTTGGTTTTTATTTATATTTTTATTGATAAGGTTAAGTTATATGTTCGTTCTCTATTTAAAAGAAAAGAAATTAAATGGTTGATTGATTTTAACGGCATGTCAGCCTGTCTAGGATTATTTTATATCTTGAGGTGAGGAAATCGCGTTTATTGTACGTTTACGTTCACATTTTTGTGCAGTATCTTAAGAGTTGTATTTATTTATTGCTCACCGTCCTATTGTGTGTGTGTGTGTGTGTATATATATATATATAGGATCTGACCTATAAATGGGATCCTAACAGGTACTACCACTCCAGGATAGTGAACCAGGGAGTAATGTCAGTAATGGAATACTGCGCACTCCCCAGATCTCTAGAACTAGAGCCTCACAATCAGATGCAATTTCATGTCATACCTAGAACACAAAAGAAATTAGAAGAAAGGTTTCCGTAAAGAACACCTTGAAGATTAGTCTTTTGTTTAATGGTGGGTAAAAGAAATCCCTTCCTCAAAATATCTCATATTTCAGTGTGCTTTTCTTCATTACGTAAACTTTGTTTGTTTGCTTGCTTGCTTGTTAGCATCGATCTAGAACCCCTTAATAAAATGTTCTCCTTTCAAATAGAGACATATAAATTTCTTCATATCCATAAAACCTACTCAAAACAAAGATCAGACATTACCTGCTCCTCAAGGTCATAAAAAAGAAAAGAAAAAAAAACGGAAAAGGGTAAGAAAAAAGGCTTATGGAAACACCCCATTATGTGCCCTGATTTTTCTAATTCGTCGCCTTTAAATCCCAAATTTCTATATTTTGTGAAGATCACAATAAAATCAGCCAGTCGTTGAGATTTATTTCATTCATATTGCTGCTGCTGCCGCTGTCGTTGCCGCCACTTCTGCTACAGGCCGTACGATGATGATGATGATGTGTTGTGTGTATAGTCGATAGAATGCCGTGGTGACTGTGAATCGATCGTCTGTATCTCGCCAATCTACTCTGAGGTTGAGTACTGCCCGTTCGTTGTCAGCCACACAAGCAGCAGAGTTGTTACCTCTGTGTATGTGAGAGAGATAAAGAGAGATAGAGAGAGGTAGTGTGAAGCAGTGCTGAGCAGCAGTCTGATTCTGTTGTAAATCTCTGGCTTGCCTCAAAGACTCTTTGTTCCTAGCCAGAGCTAAAGCAGCGTCAATGCCGGCTAATGTTGAGAACCAAAATCACTCATCTTCATCTCTGCCCCTTTCTTCTTTTTCTCTATCTCTGTCTTTTTCCTTCCTTCCTTCCTCTCTCTCTCTCTCCTTCCTTTCTCTCTCTCTCCTTCCTTTCTCTCTCTCTCCTTCCTTTCTCTCTCTCTCCTTTCTCTCTCTTTCTCATTCCTTTCTCTCTCTTTCTCATTCCTTTCTCTCTCTCTCTCATTCCTTTCTCTCTCTCTCTCATTCCTTTCTCTCTCTCTCTCATTCCTTTCTCTCTCTCTCTCTCATTCCTTTCTCTCTCTCTCTCATTCCTTTTTCTCTCTCTCTCTCATTCCTTTTTCTCTCTCTCTCTCATTCCTTTTTCTCTCTCTCTCATTCCTTTCTCTCTCTCTCTCTCTCATTCCTTTTTCTCTCTCTCTCTCTCATTCCTTTTTCTCTCTCTCTCTCTCTCATTCCTTTTTCTCTCTCTCTCTCTCTCATTCCTTTTTTTCTCTCTCTCTCTCTCATTCCTTTTTCTCTCTCTCTCTCTCTCTCATTCCTTTTTTTCTCTCTCTCTCTCTCTCATTCCTTTTTTTCTCTCTCTCTCTCTCATTCCTTTTTTTCTCTCTCTCTCTCTCTCATTCCTTTCTCTCTCTCTCTCTCTCATTCCTTTTTCTCTCTCTCTCTCTCATTCCTTTTTCTCTCTCTCTCTCTCATTCCTTTTTCTCTCTCTCTCTCTCTCTCATTCCTTTTTCTCTCTCTCTCTCTCATTCCTTTTTCTCTCTCTCTCTCTCATTCCTTTTTCTCTCTCTCTCTCTCTCATTCCTTTTTCTCTCTCTCTCTCTCTCATTCCTTTTTCTCTCTCTCTCTCTCTCATTCCTTTTTCTCTCTCTCTCTCTCTCATTCCTTTTTCTCTCTCTCTCTCTCTCATTCCTTTTTCTCTCTCTCTCTCTCTCATTCCTTTTTCTCTCTCTCTCTCTCTCATTCCTTTTTCTCTCTCTCTCTCTCTCTCATTCCTTTTTCTCTCTCTCTCTCTCTCTCATTCCTTTTTCTCTCTCTCTCTCTCTCATTCCTTTTTCTCTCTCTCTCTCTCTCATTCCTTTTTCTCTCTCTCTCTCTCTCATTCCTTTTTCTCTCTCTCTCTCTCATTCCTTTTTCTCTCTCTCTCTCTCATTCCTTTTTCTCTCTCTCTCTCATTCCTTTTTCTCTCTCTCTCTCATTCCTTTTTCTCTCTCTCTCATTCCTTTTCTCTCTCTCTCATTCCTTTTCTCTCTCTCTCATTCCTTTCTCTCTCTCTCTCATTCCTTTCTCTCTCTCTCTCATTCCTTTTTCTCTCTCTCTCTCATTCCTTTTTCTCTCTCTCTCTCATTCCTTTTTCTCTCTCTCTCTCATTCCTTTTTCTCTCTCTCTCTCATTCCTTTTTCTCTCTCTCTTTCTCCTTTCTCTCTCTCTCTTTCTCCTTTCTCTCTCTCTCCTTTCCCTCTCCCTCCTTTTCATCCTCTGCCCACCTCTTTCATTCTCTTTATTTCTCTCTGTCTCCCCCCTCTGATATTACCCCCTTCTCTCTATGTTCCCTATATTTTCTATCTCTCTCTCTCTTCTATATTATTTTTTCTCCGTCATTTGGTGGATTGATAGCGTGGATATATATAAAGTTTTATCTTCCTGCCTATATCATCACTTTTCTTTTTTTTTTTTTTTTTTTTTTTTTTTTTTATATGGATGTGTGTATATCTTCCACCTGCCTCTTCCTTTTGCACTTTGTGGGTGGTTGATAAATGCCAATGACTCTCTCTCTCTCTCTCTCTCTCTCGTCACCTACCGATGTCAGTTTGCCTCTAACTCTCACTATTATTACCTCTACTCTCTCCCTATTTCTACCCTTCTCTCTCATACTTTTGTTCTCTCTCTGTTTCTCCCCCCTATCTATCTTACCCCTCATATTTCTTCTGTCCTCTCTATCACTCACGTCAGACCTCTCAGACCTATATAAGTTTAAAATTTAAGTATCTGTCCCCTTATTGCTCATAATCATTTACTAAGCTTTGCTTAGTTGTGGCACAAGACCTGTTGTATGGGGTACTCAGTGAGACTTGAATTCACTCCTTATAGTTTGCTATACTCATAGTTAACATGGCCATAATTAAAAAGGACTCTCCTCCCACTTATTTCCCTCTTCCCAGTTATAATAAGACGCAATCACTTCGATATTTACACACACACAAAGTAAAACAAGCCATAAATTTCAAACTAAGAAATCAGTTGATCGACTTCATCGTAAATGTTCATACGAATAAAAACATTTTCTCATGGCTCTTTTATTTTGTCTTAATAAAATGATAAATATTGTTGCTTTTGTAGTTCTTTTAAACGCTCCCCCCCTCTCACCCACCTCGAAAAGCTTATATATATATATATATATATATATATATATATATATATATATATATAACGGAAAGGCCACTAACAAAACTTATTAATGATGTACAGCTTTTTTTAAAAAATAATGTTTTGTTCTATTTATTAATTCATTTTTTACCCACATTTTCAAAGGCTGCTGTCATATTTGTACTTTAGACGTGGTGTTTGAAGCCATTTTTTTTTTTTTTTTTTTTGTTGACTGAGTAATGTTCCTCAGAGGATTAACTTGTTTTATTAACAAAACTTCGTTAACATTTCAAAACTTGCAAGAGTTAGCAGAAATATTTTTGTAAGTAAAAGTGCCTAAAATCAAGTCTTTTTGAAAACATTTTCTTGATCCTTAACTAATTTTTTTATAAGTGGAGGTAATATCTTGATTAGATTTTATATAAACATTTAACAAACAGAGATGTTTATTGAATCTTGGATCTAAGCGAGGGGGTCCCAGTAGCGTTGTGGCTTATGTGCTTGACTGCGACATTCATAGCGAGTTACCGCTATTACTTTCAGACTAATACCCTCGTAAAAGGTATGAACTCTCTTATCCTCCCAGCTATGGATTAAATAGTACCACTACCATTCTTCTACAAGGATGGCTTTGATATTAAATAACCTTCGAAGGTTGATACACCATTAAGCAAAGAAAACGAAACAAACCAAATTTTTAGTGAGTAGGGAATTGTTCCTGCTGTATACATATGCAATATTTTTTTAAGGTTGAAATTCAAACATAAGAAACTAAAAAGAAACCCTTGGCTTCAAAATTTAATTCTATACATTAATGATTTTGTGACTCTAAATAAAAGGTTGACTTATACACGAATAATAATTTTGTACGGCTGAAATTAGAATATAATGAGAAAAACTAGAAGTAACCCCTGACTTCATTTAAGGATTTCCTAACCTTATACACGGATATTTGTTTTGCAGTAGGTGTATTTGAGAACTTGCTATAGAAGAAAATATAGGTAATATACATATCTATTCATAAAGTTGAGATTAGATCATTATTACACAATACAGATTTATTATTGGGATGTCATATTTAGAATAAAATATTTAATGAACTCTAATTGATTTGTAAGAATCGACGAAGGCCTTTTTAGTGAGGTAAATATTGAGATAAACGGTCTTTATTATACTTCATTGGGATTTTGGAGGGCATATTATCTACTCTAAACCTACACAAAATAATGTGTGTATATCATACTTGCAAGGATGATTTTCCCTCCTTTTTAAACCTCTAAAAAGTGTTTTTTTTTTTTTCTTTCTTTTTCATGCTGTAACCTTTTCAAACGAGAAGAAACAGCGATTTCTACTTGAAAGACAAAAAAGTACACCCATAATTTCATAGTATTTATTTCATCTTAGATCTTTTTCTTTTCTCCTTGTTAAATGAATTGGCTTTTATGGGCTTGTTGCATCTTTCATCTTATTTACTTATTCAATTCTGGTGTGTGTGTGTGTTCAATTATTTAATTGTGCCTGTTACTTATTCATCATTGACATTTCACCCCCGATTCTCTCGAAATAGGATAACTGTCTCTAAAATGTATAAACTGAACTATAAATACCTGGTAGGGCTCCCACCCTCAGTTAATTCCTTTTCGTGTTAGTCTTTAAGATAAAATAGATAAATAAAAAAAAGTGGGGAGTAGACTATTTATCTAAAGATCTTTTAGCATTTTGTCGGCGTCGGCTCAAGGGGAGGAAAAAAACTTTTGTGGGGAAGCTGGTTGTTTCGTTGCTTTAAAAAATATTCAAGGTGTACTGATGACCGGCTGTGAAGAGAGAGGGAGTCAATATGTAAACTGTGATGTATTTCAAAACGACCAGTCTCACAGTCTGGACAACCCCAGCCCACCAATATATGAGCCTGACCCCCTCGTTCCTATCTCCTGCGGCCGCCGCTAACTTGGACTTTTCCTATTCCATGTAAAATAACATTTCCTGACACATTAATAGTTACTTGTTGCAGCCGAGATTTTTTTTTTCCTTTTTTATTGTTTTTTTTTTTTCTCCTTCTCCTTTTCCTGTTTTATTATATGGAATCTCGTTTTTATGAGCGTCTGTATCCCACATACACTCACACACCTCGACGTACACACACGCACTTCTTTTGACTTATCTCGTATCTACATATGTATACATACGCGTTACAGATTTCATACACATGTATCTCGTACACATTTATACTCAATTGTTGCCAACCTTCCGTTTTACATATTTCATCACTTTTTACGCACACCCACATTCTCACTTATGTGCCTGCTATATATATATATATATATATATATATATATATATATATATATATATATATATTGTGTGTATGTGTATACACACGCACTTAACGCAAAAATATATATACGCCCAAATGGGAAAGCATAAAATTCCACATTTTACGCTAACAATTAAGTTCTTCTTTACCTTATAAAGAAGCTTTACAAGAGGCCATAGAAAACTCGTTTTATGTGTAAGATATTAATAATAAAAACATAATTTTTATTATATTATCAATAATAACAATGATAATAATAATGGCTGCTACGATGATAGTGATTAATAATTGATAATGGATAAATCGATCATTCGGGCCAAGAGTCCGAATCTATTATTCACCATAAAACAAAGCCAGCCAGTCAGATAGATGTGGCAGTTTCGAACTGACTACGAAAGTTGGAGAGAGAGAGATAGGATGTGTGCGTGTGTGTGAAAGCAATGAAAAAGCTGGATAAAATAATATCAGAATGTTGCCAGAAAAACTTGGGTGGTGAGAAATATACTTGGCTCTATAATCTTCGGTGTAGTATCTAGAATAGACACTTTTTGAAACTTAGTAATTTTATGAAGGAAGGGTATGCTTTAGTTTTAAAAACTTGTTGTCACTTGATCAACCCAACATCGTAATCCGATATTGCTGGTGTAAAAATACCATGAACAACTTTATCCCTCCAGTTCATTAAAGTAGGTTAAAGTCTATACTATCGTTTTTTCAAAATTTTATTTTTACCTAGTTGTAAATTATTTAATTAAATTACAGTTTTGCTATTAGAATGTTAGACTTTTCTAAGTGAACATTGATAAACAATAATCCAGTCAAAAATTGTGTGTGTGTGAGAGAGAGAGAGAGAGAGGGTTAAAACAAATTACCTATTCGTTCCCCCACCTCCGTTAAACTTTGAATAGTTTTATAAACAGTAATGTTGGATTTTTTTCACCCCCCCCTCTTTTATGAAAATCATTTTTTTATGTCATTATTTAAAAGCTAAGACGGAATTGATGAATTTAAATACTAATTAAGTCATTTTTACCAGGTTTTTTTTATTTTGAAGTGTATGCAAAAATAGCTGTATAACTACACCCACTCATGAAATTTCATTTAAGCGGGGGGGGCATTTATTTATTCATTTGTTTTTACTTTTTAAAAACTATAGAATTTAGTATTTGTAGATTTAAGATCGTAAATCTTATCACAAGTTGTCCCCCATCCCCATGTCTATGTATCTATCGAAAAATTGTTATATATATATATATATAATCTCAAAAGTAGGTTTTATATATATATATATATATATATATATATATATATATATAAAATCTCAAAAGTAGGTTATATATATATATATATATAAAATCTCAAAAGTAGGTTATATATATATATATATATATATATATATATATATATATATAAAATCTCAAAAGTAGGTTATATATATATAATCTCAAAAGTAGGTTTTATTTATATATATATATATATATAATCTCAAAAGTAGGTTTTATTTTTATATATATATATATATATATATATATAATAAGAGTGTTGGTCGTCACTAAATCATTTTGTGGTTATGTGTCGAACCAAGTGCAATATAATATGACAAGTGCTCAATATCTAGGATAGAGCTATTTTATATGTATGTGTGTGTGTGTATTTTATATTAGATAAAGCATCTTGATTTTAATTTAAGTTTTTGCTGCTTAATTTTTTTTTTTTTTTTTTTTTTTCAAACGCAACTCATTTGTTTCGTCATTGTACAAAAGTGAAGAATAGCAAAAAAAATCGTAAAGAAAGAATATACTCTTGGTAAGATTCGAACCCACATCTTCCCTTACTTTGAGAAAGGTTTACTAAACACATCAGTTGCTTGACCATTTAAGCTATGAAGAGCCATTGGTTTGCAGAAACTTAATGTTATGTTTGTAATTGGTTGAAATTGGAGCATTTTTGTTTTTCGTTTTTTTTGTTTTTTTTTGTTAACATTTTCTTACATTCGAAAATCCTCCAACAAATTAAATCGAAGCTAATAAATTATTGTTAATCAATATTAAAAAATGTAGTTTTTAAGCGACAGCAAGAAAATAGACTAAAAAAATCACCACCTAAAATAATAAAGATAATTTATTGATTTTTGAATCATTGATTTTCTTGTTACAAACGTTTTATTAATACGAATCCCCAGTTGTCTTGTATTTCGATTAATTTTCAATAAATTCAATTGTTCATTTTCTCTGAATGACTTTATTATTCATTTGACATCTGTAGCTGCCTTTGTACAACAGACTTATTTATATACTTGAATTTGGCGAGCTTAGATCTATATCATATTTTATTTTTTCTTCTTGGGTGTCTCCTAAGGTCTATTAGAAATGGCAGTAATAGCCTTTTACTTCTGCTACAGTTTCTTGATGGGTTGACTGAGGATTTAAATTCATTGTTGTCCTTTAATGGGACAGGTTTCCCTATCCAGAAAAGAGAGGCTAGTCTTCCTTTTACTTATAGATTTGGCAGGAAAGGAGTGATCAATTCATGACTTTTATCAAAAACATTCATGCAAAATGAACAGTCTCTAATTTGAACTCGGAACATAATTCCATTTTACATTGTGATAATTATAACACCACTTGCATCTATCTATCTATCAAATAGGAATATTTCTTTTATGTTTATCATTGAATTGTTCTCAACTAGTTTCAACCTTAGATCATCGCCAGGTGAAACTTTTTGGGGGATGCACACACAGTGAAAGTGACTGGGTTATCTATCTGTTGATAGGCTTATAGTATTTGTCTGCTTCACCTATGATTTGTGGATAAAGGTGTAAGAAACCATGCCAAAATTATCAGTAGAAAAAAAACGTAAATTTGAATTGAAGGATTCATTTGAATTCTGTTGTTTTAAGAAGACGAGCAGTTACAATGTCAGCCGCTTCATATTTTTCACATTTAATCTTTGTGAGAAGAAATTAAAGTCTGGCTTATTTGATGATTCTCTTAACAAGTGTTATTTGCTACTTATACAACAATTCACTCATATTATTTTATTTTGTTCATAAAACTTTTATAACTGATAGATTTTTTTATGAGGATATGTTGGAATTTTTTTTTGTTTTTTTTAAATTCATTTAAAAAAAAAAATTATAACTCTATCCACAACTACTTCTCTTCTGTTATTCTTGTGAATAATCTTATTACTTACACTACAGACATCACCCATTTCTGATCTTTGTAAATGATATTCACTATTTGGGATTTTGGTGAACCGAAACGGTAAATGAGAAATAGTGTTTGGGGGTAGCCATGTTGATAGTCAGTCAGAAATTCTAGATACAAAAGTAACATTTTTTTAAGCTTAGCTTATTCTGGCTTTCAGCCACAAGAGAACTGAACTCATTACACCTTTTGAATTGATCTACCAGATCTGCTCATTAACCATAACTCTATACCACATACTACATGCACACACCTCTGTTGTATTCTATTTTATTTATACAAACATATTAGGAACTTCAGTTATGGTGTATGTTCACACACATACACACGAATAAATGAATCATAATATTACTGGACTGTAAAGGCATATTTGAATGAGCTCACTACAAGAATTGGACAGAAGCCTGTCTCATCCTCTTTCTCATCCCCCCCAGCCATACTGACAACTGTAATCAGTGTTTCACTGTCTTGTCTGTCTGTCTGTCTGTTTGTCCAACAGCTGCTACAGATGTAGATAATAACCTACTATGGCTGTTATTACTTAGAGAAACAAAATTACTTGTACTTTTCTGTGACTGGTGGGACTTGAAATGTCTTTGAGAATGATGGGAACATTTATTGAATTGTGAGCTGTTAAAAAACTTTCTTTTTGCTTGACCTCTTCTGGGAAGGAGAGTTCACATTCTAAAGGTCATTTTCTTTTTCTTTCTTTTTATTTTGCTTTCTTCCTGGCTCACTTATGTAAATTTTACTGAGTGGATGGATGGATGCCTGCATATATGATAATGCTGTGTCATAAACATAGGAATTTTAAAAAAATTTTGACACAAATGCTATAATATATATAGTCCTTGTCATCTTGAAAATCCTTGGCTACTGGGAGGATGTGACACAAGCTTATTTTTTAAGCAGTTTAAATCTGGTTTGAATTTAGTTCTACTTCTCCCAAACTAGTTGCCTGATAAACACTAAAGAACCCAATCTGGCCTACCATTTACTCATAGCTAGGATGCAGAAATAGGTGGATTTGTGCTTTTTTCAAAGGGCATTAACGCCAAATGAAATGCAAACAGCCACTTGTAGGGTTTGAACTCGGGTAACCAATTCCATTTCTCTCTGCGATAATCATTACAACATGTGCGCCTCTCACTCTCTCTCTCTTTATATATATATATATATATATATATAGAGAGAGAGAGAGAGAGAGAGGATCATTCTAAAAGTTTTAAGCCTCTCTCAGATTTGTTGCACACCACTCACCTGCACAGAAAGTAAGACAGAAATTTGAAGTTTTTCTAATTTATAAGAAATGTTCAGCCATGGCTCTTCTTTCTGAGTAAAGCTTAGAACTTTTTGAACGACAGGCACACACACATCCATCCATCCATCCAATATCTTTACCAACATAAGAAAAAAAGCCTTGATAAAGTATCTTGAGCTTTATTATTGCTCTTAAAAAAAAAAAATAATGAAACTGAATAGTTTTGGTATTCAAGCAGCTTGCAAATTATTTTGCTATCCCAAAATGAAGCTGTCAGTTCCAACTGGGTTTTGAAAATGTACTCCATCTTTTTTTGTGTGCTTCTTGTTATGGTAGGACAAGCTACACTGACTTTGTTGTCTCTGCCAAGTGCTAAAAAATGGGGATGGAGGGGACTTGTTAGAAGAAATAGAAATGATGAAAATAAGCAGACAATCTTGAATTTTTTTAATTTTTTTTTAAACTGAAGAGTATAAAAAACTTAAGATTTTCTTTTTTGTTCCCCAATTCCTTTGATTCATCCTGCTTAGTGTATAAATTTAACAGGCACCTGCTGATTTTGACATAGTTTAGGGTCATGTAAGATTTGGATTGTGGAATTTGACAAAGTCCTTCTTGTACACAACTAAGTTTTCAATCAGGTGTGTTTGATTGACTAGGTTTCTTTCATTCTTTGTTATTGCTTAGTCTGGTTCAAGGGCATTGAGTTAATTTCAGTACTACTTCATGTTTGCTAAACAATTTTTTAAAAGTGTGTGTGTGGGGGGGCAAAAATTTCTTCCTATTTGTTCAATTGGCCAACATTTTCTAGGTTTTTCTTAGTTCACTTTATCCCTGGTGCAGATTGTAATTTTCCTCTTGAAACTTTTTTTTTTTTTTTCATTTCATATAAAACAAATAAAACACTTCATTCCCCCTCACCCTCTTTCTCTCATCTTTCTTCATTAATTTTTTGTTTGGACTCTTCTTTCTTTTTTGTTAGTTCTTTTCCTTCCTTTCTCTCCCTCTTTGGTGGGAGGGTGTATATTTTCCTTGTTTTACTTTATTTAGTGTGTATACACACACACACACACACACACACTGAAGTGTGTATGTTTTTATATATATATATATATATATATATATATATATATATATATATATATATATATTCCCCTCTTTTTTTTTTTCTTTTCTTTCTGAATATTCCTTGGTTGTAAATAAATACAATGTTGATGAAGTTGTGGTCCCTCCTTTTTCTTTTTTTTATTTCTTAAAGGCCAGCTTGCTAGCCACATGGAAGGAGGAGAAGGAGCAAGCCCAATACATCTGTCAGCCTTTCATAGCACCACCACCATCATCATCATCATCATATTATCATTCTTACGCCCCCCCTCCCTCCACCACCTTTCCTCATTCCTCCTGCTGCCAGAGAAAGGAGATTATATAGTCAGGCAGTGGAAGTGGGGAGTATAACCTGGTTCCTACAACTAACATTCATTGTAAACCCAGCCCCGCCCTTGTCAGTCCCACCCTACTCACCATTACTACATTGTCAGCTGTAATCTGTCTTGCAGACCCTCGACTGCTCTACATCCATCCATCCACCTCTCCACCCTCCCTTCAGCCAGCCAGTCAAGTTGATTTCCACAACTTTCCCTGACGGATAATCCTTGGTCTCTTCTCTTAGAGACAAGACAGTTTGAGTTACTTCCCTTGTCCACATTCCAACACTGGATCCTCCACAAATGTCCCTTTAATTTCTAGTAAGAAATTCTTTCTGCTTTTATTCATTTGATTTTATCATTCTTGTTGTTTTTCTCTGCTCACTTTCCAATGTGTCATTTTAGATAAATTTCACATTTAGAGCATTAAAACCCAAAGTTTTAGTGGGTCATTTTAGAGGGAAATAATAATAATAATAATAATAATGTCATTCAATAATTAAGGGGAATTTAAAGAATCCCTCCACCCCACCAGAATTTTTTCCCATGAATATAAACAATATTTTTTGGAATTGATTCATAGATAATTATTTCATTCTGACTAAAGTATTTGTTTTGAAGCAATTCAAAATCATGGGAAATCTGAGTGCTCCAGGCTTGAACTGATGTCTTGTCATCAGTTTTAGTAGCTGAGAAGTGCAAACTCTGCATGTAAAATTTTCAGAAGAATGTGTGATGTGTACAGAGAAGCTTGTTTTTGTCCAAAAATGTTTACAAATTGACTTTATAAGTTTGCTACTATGAGCCGAGGTTAAAAAGACAGTCTGTGCATTGATGTTTCCAATGCACAGACTGTCTTTTTAACCTCGCCAGTAAAGAAAAAATCTTGGACTTGGTAGTTAGTAAAGAAATTCATGCTGTTAATGATTTGGAATATGGAAAGACCCATTACGATTGATGTTCTTGAAAAAGGTACAAGTTAAACAGTGCTTTCTTTGGCAGAATTCACAATTATTGAATGACCCTTGTATTATTATATCTTTAAAACTAGTTTGTCTTAGATTGTTTTTTTTTTCTTTTTCTTTGTTTTCTTTTATTCCTTTGTGTGTGTATGGGGGGTGGAAATTGGAACAAACTGAACATTGTTTTATGTTCTTTTTATTTTTATTCATTTTTTTGTATAAGGAGATTTTTTGCTTAGTTTTGTGAATAGCAGGTCACCCAGTTCTGGCCATAACAATACATTAAGCCTGGAAATGTTTAAAGCAACACATTTTTATGACTTTTCTGTATAAATATTTGCTTTACACAATGAAGTCAGTTTCACACTTCTCAATTGAAATGTCACTTGAGATAAAAATTTCTTTATTCTAAAGTATTTTGATTTTAACCTGATGACTTTTGGGGATATTAATATTTATTCCATATATAAAGACTTCTTGCAGTGTAAATGTGAATATTAATTTTTAACCATCATAATTTTAATTAAGTTAATAATGTACAATAGATTTTTTACTACTTAGAAAAAGAAGCAAGTTTTTTCTGTTGTCCATCAATATATACTCAGATGAGCTTTGTTGAGCATAAGGCTACAATAGTGGGAGCAACCAGTGAAAGTTGAATTCTATACAGTATTAATGATCTGTACGACCAACTTGCTTATTGGTATTCCACTGAAAGGTACCTGACACAGACATATGTATGTATGTGTGTGTGTGTGTGTGTATATATATATATATATATATATATATATATATATATATATATATAGATATATATATATATATAGATATAGATATAGAGAGAGAGAGAGAGAGAGAGAGAAATGAGTGTAGACACAGCTCAATGGTACTTGGTGACTGTGGGGTCTTTTTTCTTTTTTTTTTTTTTTTCTTTTCTTTGCCTACATGGTCATCAGGTCAACCTGATAATTGCGTATGTTAACATAACTTAAATATGTATGTTCTATTACCTATATATATACATATCCACAGACTGTTTCATTGTATCACAATCCTTCAGTGTAGGTTGACATGCGAGACACTACAAGCTAGGAGATCAAAATCTGCCTAACTTTACATCAGACCAATAACATAGCCTCACACCCAGCAACAGACCCAATGCAAGCAAGGGAATTTAATGTATATGTATTAACTTCCGTTTGGTTACATTTTACACTATTGGTGACCAAAGTGCTCAATTCATTCGAAGAGCTTTGCATTACATGAGGAGTAAAGTGCTCAAACCATCCCCTTGGTAGAGAGCATATATATATATATATATATGTGTGTGTGTTTTCCTTATTCTTACACAATGCCATAAGTATAAAGGACACTTACAAAAGAATTTCACTGATGGTTTCTTCTACAGCTTTTTAAATGACTGTTCTTCTCCAAGGAGGGTTTTTAGCATTACATTACCCGCAAAAGATTGATTTTCCTTTAAACAAAGAAACCTAAATCAAATCCTCCTCTTCCATTTATTGATTGATTTATTTCTTTTTGTGTGTGTGTGTGGTTTGGTCCCCTGTCAATAGTTGGAGGGTCAATTTGCTTACAGGACTTTTTTTTTTTCCTAGTTCAATTCAATTTCTGTAAAATGAGATTTCTTCATCGACATTCCTTGTATTATTATTTAAAAAAATTTTTTTTTATTCTTTTGGGTTTTTGATATTGGCCAATCATATTCACATGGGAGGAATATTTAAACTTTCTTTTCAATATTATCAGTCAAACTGCTGTTAATGTTTTAGAGGATATATATTTTCTTGGTTTTTCCTTCTTGAAGTGTTTCATTCTCACCACAACAATTCTATTTCTATCTCTAATTTTTTGTCTCTCTTTCTCTCATCCTTATTTTGTTTTGCTTTGGAAATAGTTCTTTGTTTGATTTGAGTTGTCCAAAATATTTGATTTGCTCTTCATGTAAAGCAATAACAAAATGATTTAGTCTCTCCCCCTTGGTTCTTTGCATTTGATCTTTTGGGCTCTTGGTGTTTTCTTTCTTTTTTTTTTTTTTTTTTATTATTATTCCTGTCTTTCCTCCTCCCGTTTATTACACGATTCATCATTAAGTTTCTCTTTTTCTTCTTTTATCTCTTTCCTTTCAATTTCTTTCTCTCTCAGAGTTTTTTTCACTCTCTTTTTCCTTTGGATTTCCCTCTCTCTTTCTTGTTCCTTTAGACTTCTCTCTCTCTCTATCCCCCCATCTGATCTCTCTCTATCCCCCCTTTTGATCTCTCTCTATCCCCCCTTCTGATCTCTCTCTCTCCCTCTCTCCTCCCTTCTGATCTCTCTCTCTCTCTCCCCCCTTCTGATCTCTCTCTATCCCCCCTTCTGATCTCTCTCTATCCCCCCTTCTGATCTCTCTCTATCCCCCCTTCTGATCTCTCTCTATCCCCCCTTATCTCTCTCTATCCCCCCTTCTGATCTCTCTCTATCCCTCTCCCCTCCCTTCT
>OY757936.1:46521887-46526887 GCA_963585895.1 Sepioteuthis lessoniana | reverse complement strand
TTGCATTCATTTTTCACAGCTTTTAGGTGTATTGGTCTTTAAAATGGAATTAGTTTTGTAAGTGTTTTCTTTAGTCCTCTCTTGTTCTGTATATTCTATTTTGGTCTACATCACAAGCTTTTTAATAGGTATGTCAACCTTGTTACACTATACTTACCTACTTGCCTTGTCATTTGATTTGTTTGAGCTGTCTATATTTCTTTCTTCTTATGTGACATGCTGTTCATTAGGCACTTGAAATTGTATAGGCTATCATGGACAAGTGCGTTTAATGTTTCAAATTGGTGTAAAATTCAGGAAAGGGCACTCACTAGTCACCTGGGTTTTTTTTTTTGGTTTTTTTTGTTTTCCCTGTCTCTTGACAAGGACATATTGTTTAAGTAAAATGATTTTGTTTTATAATCTCTTTTGAGTCTATAGAATCAAAGTTGGTGTCATAGAATTTGTTTCTTTTAGAGAAATCTCTCTCTCGTAGATTTTGGCCAAATTTATTTGGAATTCTCCCTGAAAATATTTTCACTCTTTGTATAATGTGTTCATATAAGAATTTTATCAGGATAATGGTTTTAATAAGTTTATCTTTTGGTTAGTTGAAAGTTGTTTTTTATTCTATTAGATAAAACAATATGTCACCCTTGACTACGGTCACCAACTTTACTTACTTTATTTCAAGTATGAAATAAGATAATAATAAAGCATGATAAAAACTCATGACTCAGAGTTCCATGTTGTTGATTCTCAGGCGAGTTCACATTCACAATATATCTAAATTTGTTAAATTCGATAAAACAGTTATTTGTACTATTTCACCTGTGGATCAACAACATGAAATTCCGAGTTGCATTTTCATCCTGTTCTATAACCTTATTTTTTATTTTTAGAATATTGTGTGTGTGTGTGTGTGTACATAGATGTACAGTGGAACCTCAGTTGTTTAACATAATTTGTTCCAAAATTATGTGCGACTACCAATTTGTTTGAAAACTGAAACAATCCTGCTAGGGTAGACTCGGCCGGCAGTTCAGCCATGTTTGGTTTGCTACAGCAGTCATTCATGGGCATTTTACTTTCATTGGCTTGACTTGTGTGTTTGAACTCCAAATATTCATTTAATCGCTGAATGATTTTTTGGTCAAACTGGGAATTGTTCGACTTGAGAGTTTAATAACCGAGGTTCGACTCTGTGTGTGTGTATATATATATATATATATATATATATATATATATATATAGATATATATATATATAGATATGATATGATTGTTATATATATATATATAGATATATATATATATAGATATGATATGATTGTTATATATATATATAGATATATATATATATAGATATGATATGATTGTTATATATATATATATATATATATATAGATATGATATGATTGTTATATATATATATATATATATATATATATATATATAGATATGATATGATATGATTGTTATATATATATATATATATATATATATATATATAGATATATGATTGTTATATATATATATATATATATATATATATATGATATGATTGTTATATATATATATATATATATATATATATATATATATAGATATATGATTGTTATATATATATATATATAGATATGATATGATTGTTATATATATATATATATATATATAGATATGATATGATTGTTATATATATATATATATATATATAGATATGATATGATTGTTATATATATATATATATATATATATAGATATGATATGATTGTTATATATATATATATATATATAGATATGATATGATTGTTATATATATATATATATATAGATATGATATGATTGTTATATATATATATATATATAGATATGATATGATTGTTATATATATATATATATATATATAGATATGATATGATTGTTATATATATATATATATATATATATATATAGATATGATATGATTGTTATATATATATATATATATATATATATATATAGATATGATATGATTGTTATATATATATATATATATATATATAGATATGATATGATTGTTATATATATATATATATATATATAGATATGATATGATTGTTATATATATATATATATAGATATGATATGATTGTTATATATATATAGATATGATATGATATGATTGTTATATATATATGTATATATATATATATATATGATTGTTATATATATATATATATGATTGTTATATATATATATATATATATATATATATATATATATGATTGTTATATATATATATATATATATATATATATATATATATATATGATTGTTATATATATATATATATATATATATATATATATGATTGTTATATATATATATATATATATATATATATATATGATTGTTATATATATATATATATATATATATGATTGTTATATATATATATATATATATATATATATATATATGATTGTTATATATATATATATATATATATATATATATATGATTGTTATATATATATATATATATATATATGATTGTTATATATATATATATATATATATATATATATATATATATATATATATATGATTGTTATATATATATATATATATATATATATATATATATGATTGTTATATATATATATATATATATATATATATATATATGATTGTTATATATATATATATATATATATATGATTGTTATATATATATATATATATGATTGTTATATATATATATATATATATATATATATATATATGATTGTTATATATATATATATATATATATATATATGATTGTTATATATATGATTGTTATATATATATATATATATATGATTGTTATATATATATATATATATATATATATATATGATTGTTATATATATATATATATATATATATATGATTGTTATATATATATATGATTGTTATATATATATATGATTGTTATATATATATATATATATATATGATTGTTATATATATATATATATGATTGATATATATATATATATATATATATATGATATGATTGATATATATATATATATATATATATATGATATGATTGATATATATATATATGATATGATTGATATATATATATATATATATATATATGATATGATTGATATATATATATATGATATGATTGATATATATATATATATATATATATATATGATATGATTGATATATATATATATATATATATATTTTGAAGCATAGAATGCTTTTGTCATTAAATTTGTATGTGCAGTTGATCATGTCACACTAAAATGAAATGAATCATATAAAATTACCATCTGATAAGACGTATGGTTCAAAATCAATGGCTTGGGAGTGCTGCAGTAAACCATGCCTCTGTTCCAAAATTTATCAATGTGCATGATAAAATAGATTCTAATTTGTATGATGAGTTCTTTTTAAAAACTTGAGGGGTTTTTTTAAAGTTTTTTTTTGGTATTTAATTATTTTAATGAGTTGCATTAATTTTTCTTGTTGTTTTTATTATTTAAATTCTTTTTAAATCTGAAATTTTTTAAATTTTTGATGGCGTTTTTAAAAATGTTTTTGTTCAAAAAACCAAAATAGAAATTTTCAGTCTCAATTTATTTTTTATTACAAATAATTTCCTGTTCCAATTGAAAAAAAAATTTCAGAAAATTAATGCAAAACAAGGATATGCATTGATGCTTTATAAAAGTAATTAAAACAGAAATTTTAAACATGCACTTTTCGGAGAGTAGAGTTGGGGAGACGTCTTATGAATGAGTGGGCAAGAACTTTATTAATTTTAAATTTAACATTTTGTATAGAATTTTAATTTTTAAGTAAAAAGAAATATTGCTGATTTAAGTTGGTTTAAATGCTAGATAATTTTATTTTATTTCATTTATTTATTTTTTTTAATAAAATAAAGTTTCTTAGAATAGATAGCAGTGAAATTAACTATATCAAACATACATAGGTATATAATAACATCAATCCTTTACTGTTACTATACTATATATAGGGGTGTCCTCGTGGTGTAATGGTTAAAGCGATGGACTGCGGAATCGTAGTATGCGAGTTCGTACTCCAGTCGCGCTATTATGTTCACTTTCGGGCAAATACCCTTGGGAAAGGTATGAACCCCCTTATCCTCCCAGCTATGGGTTAGATAGTACCACTACTGTTCTTGTAGGAGAACGGCTTTGGCATTAAATAACCTAAAAGAGTTGATATGCCATTAAAGAAAGTAAGAAACCTATACTATATATGTATATATTGAAATGATAGATTTTGGTGAATCTGACAAGATGATAAAGATAAGTGGATAAATTAAACAATTACAATGAAATATTACCACCTAACCCCTTGTAAGTATTTGATTCATCCACTTTTCCACTTATTTTTACTAATATATATATAACACACACACACACACACACACACACACACACACACACACACACACACACACACACTCATTTCATGCGACATTCTGAGATCTAAATTTTTGCTTTATATTAGAGGATCACATCATACATGAGGTACAAAGTAGGCCTAGCCTTGGACAACTATTTTTCCCACCCAAAGTTTGTGTCTTGTGTATGGTGTGGACATCTCCCTCTCAATATTTGGCCAAAATTTATATCTCAGAAACACTGATAAAAACAAGGTCACTTATTTATCAATCACTCAGTCTAGTTTCATTACAGAGTAATAATAAATTCTGGTGACATACAAATAAAATTTTGTGTTATGTTAAATTTTATTAATAAATTTTCAATGAACAATAAAACATCAATTTGCAGTATCTTTTTTCTTTTTGCATCTGAGAAATCAATGTTTTTATATGGAATATTTGGTTAAAAGAACTCTTCAAGTGACGTTGTTTAAAGAAATGAATGCTGATTCATTGATCAGACGGCCAATTTTTCTTGTCATAAACAGCCAACTTTTTCATGTCATACAACTTTTCCAAAGTTTTTATATATTTTTACACTTTTTATACACCCATCGTTATC
>OY757936.1:46478839-46516339 GCA_963585895.1 Sepioteuthis lessoniana | reverse complement strand
AATTTATAAGGTGACGTGGCTGTATAGTTAAACATGTTCCTTCTTGCTATATGTCCGCATCAATCTCATTTCTGTGTTGTTCAATAATTTCTATATCTTCCTTTGCTGAGTTTTCTTTATTTATATATATATATATAGTCATCTACAGACACTTTCATTATATCATAACTCTTCAGTGTGGCTAGACACGTAGGACGCTTGAAGCTGGGATCGAAACCCGCCCAACTTTGTTAGACTTATTATCATACCGCTCAGCCAACAAGTGAACCACATCAGCTGGGGAATTATAAGGTATTAAGTAGTAGCATTTATTTGTTTACATTTTATACCTTACTGGATACCAGAGTGCTCAATTCATTTGAAGAGCTTTGCATTATTCTAGTGGCAGTCATAAATTCCTTTGCCAACACCATAACATAAACATAAATGCAGACGACAGTGCTTGGTGACAGTCAGTTTCTTGCCTAACCATTCATCAGATCAAGACTGAGATATCTGCTTTATCACTGATGTTGAGGGGGGTGTCCTCGTGGTGTAATGGTTAAAGCGATGGACTGCGGAATTGTAGTAAGCGAGTTCGAACTCCAGTCGTGCTATTATGTTCATTTTCAGACAAATACCCTTGGGAAAGGTATGAACCCCCTTATCCTCCCAGCTATGGGTTAAATAGTACCACTACTGTTCTTCTAGGAGAATGGCTTTGGCATTATATAACCTACAAAGAGTTGATATGCCATTAAACAAAGAAACTAAACCAAACTGATGTTGAGGACTCTTTATAAATTTATTAGTGTATGTATATATATATATATATATATATATATATATATAGTGAAAAGAAAGTGACTATTTGGAGGAGGGGAGGAAGTAAGTAAGTTGGCGACCGTAGTCGAGGTCGACCCGAAAGCTCCCTTTTGAGTAGCGACTACACCGGGGTGTAGGGGAGAGCACTACTCCTTTCCCTGGATTGCTCCGCTTTACTCTCGATACGTACCTTATATTGCTGAGTGTTAAGCAAGGAGGTATCAAGTACCATATATAAAGTCTTTAGTATGACTTGACCTGAAATTGAACCCAGGTCTCCCGGGCCATTGGCGAACACTGAGGAAGAAGAAAACCAAACTAGTCATGAAACAATCGATCATTGGAAAAAGTTCTCAATATTCACATAGAGCAGGTTTTTAGAGCCAAATGAAATTACTGAAGTTTACTACTTTTTCCCAGAAAAGATCTTCAGGTAAACTTCCTTCCTGAAGTTCTTTTCAGGGAAATGTGTGTGTTTGTGTACATGTTTTCCTTTGTATGACTCAAGTTATTTCATTTGGAGGACGTGTATTATTTTCCTTGTAGCTAAGACTTGTTACTGGCAGGCATGAAATAGCTATCCCTATCTCATATACATTTAGCATTTATTGTGAAAAAACTAATAATTTATTTTGAGATGTATTCTCCAAAACCTAACCCTGATAATATCTCACTCTGATTAGTTCAGCAATGATTTGAGTTTGGGCAAATATTTGCCTTTCATTTAATATGCGTGGTATGCTAATATATGAATGTGAATGATTTGGAACTGGAAGGAATTGTTTATATATATATATATATATATATATATATATATATATATATACACGCACACACACTGGTTCTATAAATGTTTTGTTTCATGTGTGTAAACATTTTGGTTTTGTTTATTTTGTATTTTCAATCTGTTTCTGTGTGTTATATATGTGTGTGCGTATATATATATATATATATATATAACTTCATGTCTCATCCCAGCTGTCTTTGGGTTCATTCTTTCGTGTGTTTGAAGACTTTTTTAAAAGCTTTTAAAGTAAAAAAAAGAAAAAGAAAAAAAGTGGGAAATAAAAGAAAAGGTTACATATGCACATGCAATTGTTTTAGACTTTTCACTTTATGGTTTAAATTACAGAAACACAAAACAAACAAAAAAAAAACCTGATGTGTGGGACAAGGTTCATTCCCTTTTGTAAAGAAAAGGAAAATAAATAAATTTAAAAAAAAAATGACAAGATGTGGATTTCATTCCCCCCAAAAAAAATGTTAAGAGGAGAGAAGTTAGAAAATAAATAATTCACCAGGGTGTTAAAACAGATGATAAAACTCTTTCTCTTTCTCTCCGACTGATATTAACAAAACAGATGTGCTGTAAATTTTCATCTGGAAGGGAGAGGAAAGGGCAGAGATATAGACAGGAAAAGAAATGCAGAGAAAATATTCGTGCAAATTAAAAAATGAGGAGGAAATATAATAAACTATATATATACTCCCCTCCTGGGGGTTGAGTACTCTTGCAAAGGAATTAACGGCTGCCACCCACGTAATGCAAAGCTCTTCTAACGAACTGAGCACTCTGGTATCTGATAACACAAAATGTAAACAAACCAAAGCTCATACATGTGTGTTATAATTCCTGAACTGATGTATGTCATCGAAATGGCTGAGCAGTTAGATACCATGTCTAGCGTCAAGTTAGACTGGTTTCGATCCCAGCTTAAAGCATCCTGCATATCTAGCAGCACTGAAGAGGTGTGATATAATGAAACAGTCTGTCTGTGGTATATATATACGCACACACACAGTGTTGGTTGTGACTGTATATGGTGGTTGGAACTAGTTGACTTGAGGACATCTGTGTTTGTCAAATTACAGAATCTCATTGTAGTAAAGTGGGACTGAAGGATCCAAACTTACCTGATGCTAAGTGTCCTTGATGTTTGATTTAGTCTGTCACAGCCACCATTTGTAATTTCATCACTGTGCATGGGTGGAATAAGCCCTTTTAAGACCATTGGTGATTTGCATGCATGAGCAAGAAAGAAGCTCAATAAAAAGCAAGCCTCATGAATGGAGGACACTACGAATTTTGAAGCAAAACAAGCAAGACAGTGGATTTGAAGTTGATTGCTGCAACCTACACTTATTGGTTGTTGATTGTAGGGGGGAGGTCTTTCTTCTTTCATTTGTGTGTGTATGTATGTGTATTCAAGGATGTACATATATCTAAAAATATAAACCCAGTTAAAATATCAGAAAAAAATGTGTAGAACAAGTAAAGTGGAAAAATATTTAAAATGATTTTTTTTTTATATATATATACATGTGTGTGTGTGTGTGTGTACGTACTGTCTTACTGTGCAGGGGTATACATATATACAAAATCAACTATTCTCATAAATTGTATACAGGTATATCAATTTCTGTAAGTTATATAATTCAATGCACATCCAATTATATGTACATATATTCTTGTTCTTCTCTTTCCAAAAATAAATAAAACAAACCAAATACTGGTTTCTAAACTCCACTCTCAAGCTGTTGTCGTTTACTAAGCTTAATTTACCATAGTCATTAGTAATGGGCACCTAGTAAGAACTAAATTCACTAGGAATGGTCTGCTCAACAGGTGTCCTCAACAACAATCAAGTCTTTGTCTTGTTTTTCTTGATACTGTTAAAGAATACTTGAAGTGCGAAACATAAACAAACTTAGCTTACAGATGGTGATTTTTATATCACTTTATTTTGTTTACTTTTTTTTTTTCTTCTTCTTCTTCTTAGGAATTGTTGAATTCATCACCTATCTCTTGTACAATTCTCAACATTTGCTTTGTCTCTTTCTCAGGGGAACCAATGACACTTTAGTACCCCCCCCCCTGTCTCATTGGCTAATAGGAATATTTAGCACTTAATCTGGAGAACATCAATCAGATGAGCCATGCAACATAAATGAAATGCAATAGATGTAATGCAAGGCTTTATTTCTGTCTTTTAAAAGATTCTCTTGTCATCTTTCAAGCATTCTTATCCTCTCTGCAATAATAATTTATCTTCTTTATCGACACACACACACACACACACACACACACACACACACACACACACACTTTGTCTTACCTCTAAGAAATTCCTGTTAGCCATTTTAGAAATCTAATGTTCTTTTATTCCCTGTCTGTAAGAAGTTGTCTTTACAAGTAGATTATTCAATTAAATGAGGATTTATCTTGTCTCTGTTGCATGTCTACAAAAGCAGTAAAAGAATTGTATTGTTTCCAATAAATTATTTATCAATGCTAAAGGAAGTGATACAATGTTGTCGTCTTTCAAGGAACATATGTGCCAAATAGAATTATTATTTTTGCTGTAATTTTTCAAGCACCGTCAATCTCCAAGACTGGCTTTATTCAAATGTTAGTGTTTCTCTTTGTTCATACCAAATTGGTGGTTGTATATTCTCTCTATTTTCTTTCTCTCTCAGTATTTTCAATTTTTTGTGCTTGATGTTAAAATATTCACACACTAAAAAGTCACTCCTACCTAACCAATAAGGAAATAAGTTTTCCTTTTTCTTTTCTTTTTTTTAATGTTGAAAAAAAATTTGAGAATTGATGGGCAAAATGTGACAAACTTGAGATGATTATATGAAAATGCATGTGCATTTAATGGATCTCGGTTATTTTCTTGTTTATTTGTCCTAGAAACTTTCACCACTCATGTTAAGAAAAAAAAATGCAATGTATCTGTCTACCTGTGTGTGTAGTTTGAACAGCCTATACATACATTTTGACAGCCCGGTCAGCTGGGGCTGTAAAATACACAGACTAGATCGCTGCCAAGGGGTAAGCCACCCATTCCAATGAATGTTCTAGAGATGACATTAAACAATCTGATTGCAAGGCTCCACAAATGCTGGATCTGTGGGGAATGCTGAGTACCTCTTCATTGTCATTGTTCCCAAGTCAGCTCTGGCCCAGAATGGTAGCATTAGATAGGGTCCGATGAGATAGGGTTCTATCTATGAATCAAATAGAACTGTTTGATATTGAAACTGCACAAATAAATGACTGATGGTTAATTGAATTGTTTGAAACAGAACTGTTTTATCATTTAGCTGTGTGTAAATAAATAACTGGTGTTTAATTGAATTGTTAGTAATACATTGCAATATTTAGAATCATTTTATTGTGTGCAAAAGAATGAAGTTAGACTTATTTGAAAATGTTATCGACAAAATGTTTACAAATCATATATGTAATATATACATGTATAAAGAGGAATTGGCATTAAATAACCTACAATGGTTGATATATCATAAAACCAAACCAAACAGGTTTTGACTGACCAGCTGGAAACATTTAAATCATTTCCCTCAAAATAATCAGGTCCTTACATTATCAGCATAAGTCCATGTAATCTTTTTTACAGTCCTCTGACTCGTGAATTTGACTGGAAGATTCTGACTTTGGAGCTGTACCTCTTCCATTGCACCAAAGTCAGTTGGCAACATGATATTAGTTTTAAGAGTTGGGGCTGCTTTTGACCTTGCTGTTGCATATGCATATCAGCTCTCCTGTTAAACTGACCATGTACCAAATTATACAATAATACAAGGGAGGAATTGTAGTTAATGAAACCGTTTAAGTAAAACTCCCTATCCAGAAAGGTATGTTCATGTCTGCTTTTGTCCGTTGATCTGGTTTTTATTGTTAGATTCATTTCACATTGGTGAATCTGTTCTCTCAGTTTCACATGTTTAGTTTTCTCTTCCTACTTGTGTTCATTTGTGCTTTATGGAAATGCTTACTTGCAGTGTGATCATGGTGGTGTTGCATCCTTAACAAACACTTAGAGTTGTAATGGAGTTCTGGCCCACATTTTAAACAAAAGCAGATGAGAAGGAATGAGTGAAATGGAAGAAAGTGAGTGGGGGTAAGCAGAAGAAGGCATTTGGTTAATAAAAACCCAAAGATGGATGATTACACATTAGATGTTGTGAGGGGTACACACACATGCACACAAAAAGAAAAGGGAAAAGTGCTTCTCTCTCTCAGTCTCTGTCTCTCTCTCTAATTATAAGAATTGTTATTTTCCTGTGAAAAATACTCAAGTGATTTGCAAAGAATAATTCTTTTTCTCACACAAGCTCTTCTGGTGATGTAGCCAAATATGGCCTGAGGCTGGACAGTGCAAGTGGCCCAAAACATTATTTGTTGTGGTGGACATGAAGAGACCTCTTTCTAATTTACCTGATGACCATTTATTGATCCTTATATATATATATATATATATATATATATATATATATATATATATATATATATATATTCCAAGTGCTTTTCTCAATTTTTTTTTCTTTTGGTTCTGTTTTACTATTCAGTCCCTACCTCATTCTTCTCATTTCTCTTCAGTATTTTCTTCCATTGTCTCATTCTTTTCTGAGTTGAATGAGATTTTTGATTATACTCTTGCCTACCTAACCACTTGATCTAGAACCATAAGTGAGCGTCACACGTCTGTGCGTTATTCAGAGATGCCACATGCTGTCTGTCCGTTTTTGTATTCAAGATAAATATTCCTGCACCTTACCATTCTTCAGACAGTCCTGGAAATCTCCTTTTACGGCTTGGCAATTTCCATTCCACAACTTTCCAGCTGGAAATGTGAATTGAGAATGCAAACAGCTTCTCTTTGTTGATCTCTGTGGGTTTAGAAATAGGTCATATTGGACGAGTCGGGGGAAGTAAATTATTGTCAGATTGATGAGCCTTCTTGTGATTGGATTGAGTTTCAATTTGCATGTAATTAATGAAAATAGAGAAATAACAATGGGAATGAATACGAAGAAGTTGTAAATGGATGATTTTGGATATTTATATATTTAGTAACAGGATGTGATATGTAAGTTCCGTGCAAAGGAATTCTCTTCAGACTCTTATAATAAATATTGAACAGTATATTCTCTAATACATAGGTTCCAAATCTATTGAGTTATGGAACCCTTGTGATTTCCCAGAAATCATGAGAAGTGAATGTTCTTTTTTTTTTTCCTTCCCGACATCCCGACGAGTTCAAATCCTGGATGAGACTGATTGCATTTCACATAGCACTAATACCCTTGGGAAAAGTATGAATCCAATTATTCTCCCTATGGGTAAATAGTGGGGTAGACTAGGTTCTTCAGCCTTGATGGGGCAACTAGTCTAGGAGAAGGAAAACTATGAATTCAAACCTGTTAAACGCCACTTAAAAAATTGACCGTGTGTCATATCCTGCCCGAGCGGAGGGGTCGGGTAAATATGGTAATGGCTAAAGTGCTGGACTGTGACTTCATAGTATACAAGTTCAAATGTTATTATGTTCACTTTTGAACTTGGGGAAAGGTATCAACCCCTTCATCCTCCCTCTATAAGTTGAATAGTATCACTTCCCATGGAGGGACTGAATAGTAAATACTGCAAGAACCTTTCTCCCAGGAATATATCCAGAGATATCAAAGTAGCATGCAAGCATCCCAGTTGACTTTACCAGGTTCTTGTGACTAAATTACCCTAACCCTACCTACAAAGGAACTGAATGGTAAATACCACATAAACCTTCTTCACAAGAATATAAAACAAAACCAGTATATGAAGCAAAATAGTGTGTTAGCTTCTTTAAATTGTTTTCATTTTACCGACACATGGAACCATACATATGCCTCAAAGCCATAGCACCTTAACTTCACAGAGCATCAGAATTTTTCCATGGATCCACTTTGGGATCCACTATTCTTGTGTGACTGCAAATTGATTAACCAGAAGGTATATAACTTAGTATGACCTAAAATAGATATTTTTGAAGAAGTAACCAAAAACAGATGGCATTAGTAAGCTTTGTTGGTGAGGTAGATCTTGATCTTAGTCCCAGTTAGTGATTTGAATTTTGGTGAAAGTGACTACTAGAGTCATAATGGCACATATAAAGGGTGCAGCAAAATGTTTACATAAAGAGCAAGAAGAATTCATCATCAAAGCCTGCTGACAACACAGATTTTTTTGACTCTCTCTCCTCATCTGTCTTTATTGGCCTTTGCTCTTGTCAAGTTATCTAGATGGCATCCACTGTCATCACAGTTGATGGATATAACGTTGGCCCTCACTTGTGTGCCCATGTGTTGGAGTTCACGGGAGAGAATATTTCTTATGTTTTGTAGAGTGCTGCTTTCAGGATTTGTTCTAAACAACACACGGCATTTTTGTGTAGTTCCCATCTAACTTTTTCTCCAGGCTTTTTGTTTAAGTCCTGGTGGTACAACCATACAATAGTACTGACATGGGACATATATGTGACAAATAAAATACATATCATAATACTAAAAAGCTATTTGTTGGCTAACTTGGTGAATAACGAGTGAAAGAAATGTAAAAATTTCATTCTTAGTCTCTAAGAAATGGTGACTGTAGAATTCCACTTTATCTGATAAAAGAATGCAGAACACATGGCCTCACTCACTAAATTTTAAAATAACAGATGACCAAATTTTACTTTTTTTTAACTAGGAACTTAGGGTGGGAGGTGTCAAAGTTCTGAAAGGTAAATCACCTACTCATAAGTATCTAATATGTAGTTAGTCATGTGATAACTTCATATCTGGTTAAATCTCTTTCATGATTTGAGCTTAAAAACATATTTATACTTCATATCAAAGTTCATATCTGATATTTGGACATCTAGTGACCTTGGAAGTTATTCTCATGTAGTTTTTGTTACAAGAGATCAAATCAATAACCATACCAAAAAATCAGACTTTTTATTTTACTGTGATGCTTGGACACACACACACACACACACACACACACACACACAGAGTAGTAGTATAGTTTTATAAAGGTTAAAATAGTCTGACACAATGCTCAAACTTTGCTAATTCACTTTCCTAGGAAAATTTATTTCATACCAAAAAAGAAGTTTGGTTAAGAATAGATTAACTTCTTTAATGCTTTCCCTTCTGAATGATTATCTGTGTGTGTGTGTGTATATATATATATATATATATATATATATATATATATATATATATATACACTCTTTATATCTATCTCTTGACTTTGTACATTTTGTTTTAATGGTAAACCATAAAAGTAGAACCTCCTGTAAGGAATTCCATAGACTCATTTGCAAACCACTGTTCCATGACAAGGTGCCCTACGCACACATTTAAAATCTAGGTTGCATGCCTCAGTTAATCTGTGAACTATTTATTAATTAGTTTAATTAATTCTGTATGATTTTGTCATAAGACTTTTTTGTCTTTTGATTTCCTTTTTTTTTCCCTCTCTCCCTTCCTTCTCTTTCTCAGAATAATCCAATATTTAAAAAGAAAAAAAAAACACACACACACCAAGGAAAAAAACCCAGCTCTTCTTTGGTAACTTGATGTTACTGGATTATGATGGATTAGTGAAGGGATTAGAGTGGATTTCTGTTGATAATCAGCAGCACCCCCTTTCTGTTCCTGTTCACGTGCCTCAAGTTGCCAAACAACAAGCATTAGCCAAGAATTAGATCAGAGAAGTAAGGGACTGAGTGGGTGGTGGTTGTGGTAGGAGCTCAATGAAACCTTCCATCTTCAAGAAAAAACCCCCAAAAATGCAGATAATAGATGTGAAGATAAATGTAGTAGACAATGGCCTTGATTTAAGAAGGTTTAATACTTTATTTGGTTTGCAAGGCGGTTTGGGGTTGCATTCAATAATGTATTTTACATTATAAAACCTTGTATTGATATACATTGAATCTATACTTGCATAGTGTATATACAGACTGAAAATAAAGATTTTATATATATATAAAAGAGACCAGCTCATTGACCCAGTGGGTAGAATGTTCGCCAATGGTCTGGGAGACCTGGGTTCAATCCCTGGTCGCGTCATACCAAAAACTTTAAAAATGGTACTTGATACCTCCTTTCTTAACACTCAGCAATATAAGGTATGTATCAAGGGTAAAATAGAGCAATCCAGGGAAAGGAGTAGTGCCCTCTCCTACACCTCAGTGTAGTAGCTATTGAATAGGGAGCCTTCTGGTCACCCTCGACTATAGTTGCCAACTTTACTTACTTATATATATCCTTTCTCTCATTCACATTAAATACCAACTGACATGTTTTTTAGAATGAATTTTTTCTGCAATATCCTCTTTTTTCTTTTTTTTTTTTTCCTCCTCCTCATCTATTTGAGAATGAATTTTTTCTGCAATATCCTCTTTTTTCTTTTTTTTTTTTTCTCCTCCTCATCTATTTGAGAGTATCCCTCCAGCTATTGAATATTAATGGAAACAAAAAAATATCCTATAGGTATAATGGTTTTTGTAGTAGAAAATTGTTATGGTGACCAGAGTTCAAATCCTGGACAAACTAGTTAGATTTCATACAACCTAATCCACTTGGTAAATGTATGTGCCGATTTTCACTCCAGCTATGTGTAAATAGAGCAAACTGAATTTTTTAACCTTTGTGTAGTAACTTATCTTGGAGAAGGAAAACTGAATTAAAACCTGTAAAACTCTACTTAAAAGATTAGCCTTGTATCACATCTTAGTTTTACAGTAGTGGATAGTTAAATACATAAAATAGCCCTTAAAAAGCAATGGTTACTATTCATGCAACATTTCTTCTTTTTTGGTGGAGCGATCACCATCAGCTGCTTCATTGCATTCTCCCTAATCTCATCATCTGAAATTTACTCCATTTCATTAGTGCTTTTAGCTTTGGGCAAAACCAAAAATTCCTAGTTAGGCAAATCCGGACTGTCAAAAAACTGACAAATCTTTAGGAGTATGATGATATACCTAAAAGCCTTGCTCTCAGATTTCACTGATCTCTTTGCTTGGTATTTAGCAATGTTTTCTTCCCCTCCAAATTGAACCTATTTCTCTGAGAAAACTTTTGTCCCCATCCCCCTGTTTTCACCATCACAATTAAACTTTTCTTTTACAAATTATAAGCCTCTTTCTTTCTCTCAAAGAATGGCCAAAATGCAAGCAGATTTGTTTCAATTTGCAAGAAGTGTTGATTCCATAGAAAGACAACATCTTCTTTCTCTTTATTACTTTACAAAAGCTGCTTGTGTGACAAACATGCTGAAAAGAAAATGGGGTTAGTGTTCCAACTTTGCTAAAAATGATTCATTAAAGAAATATTTAAAAAAAAAAAAAAAAGAGAGAGAGATAAAAAGCCTATTTTGTGTCATTAGGATTTAAACATAAATTGCTTACTATGAAGACCTATAGCCCCAATTCTTTTTGTGTTGGCTGTTTCATTTTATGTATATTAGTTCAATCTAATTGCAATGCACTGAGCTTTCTTTGGCACCATTTTCTGCAAAATAATTCAGGAGAAGTTGGGCACTTAAATTGGTTAACCATGGAAAGAGGAGAGTTGGGAATTTCATTTGTGAAACAAATACTTAACTTTACAAAAGGCATTTTGCTATTTAAAAAAAATGTTTTCATTTATTTATTTATTCATTTATTCCTATTTTTTTTTGTGTTACAGCAACTGATGATTGTCACATTTAATGTTATCTTTTTTTCTTTGGTTTTTTTAATGTTGTGAGCTGGAGATGGGTATGGTCGAATTAGGGAAATGTCTTATGTTCTGACTGTGTTGTAAGGCACAGAAGGAAGAAATGGAAGATAGAGGCTAGGTTCCATCTTCTAAAAATGGCCTCCTAATTCTGAAGTAAGTTGATACATTATTTTTCCTGTAGGCTCTGGTGCTGTAGAAGATGGGGGAATTAGTACAGAAAATATGGAGTTCCAGAGATTTAGGAGGAGAGCTTGTCAGTGCTGTTTTTATCTTTTATATTGAATTCTTTATGGTGACATGCATTTTATTATTATCATTATTATTGTTATTGTCTATTATTTCTATTTAATGGTAAAATGAAACTTTTTTGGTGTGCATATATAGATGTTCTTTTCTAGTTGTTTTCTTTTGTCTCTCCATATTTTATTTTCAATCTTTCAACCAAGTGAAATTTGGTTACCACTTTATCACATGAACTTTAAGTATTCACTCTTTTTATGCGTATATATATATATATATATATATATATATATATATATATATATATATATATATATATATATATATACACACATACACACTTTTCCTCTGTCTTTTTTTCTTTACTCTCCCTCTCTCAGTCTCCTCTTTCCTCTCTATCAATGAATGCCCCCTTGTTCCTCTCTCTCTCTCTCTCTCTACAATCTTTTCCTTCTTTCCTCTCCTTTTATCATTGTCCCCTCACTCATTTCCTTCATCATTGTCTTTTCTTTCCTCTCTCTCTATAAATGTCCCCACCTTCCTATCTTCCTTTCTTTTTCTCATTTTCTCCCTTCACTTTGGGTTCCTTTCATTCCTTTTCCTCTGCCTTAATCCACAATGACTTGTATTTTTGACTTTGCTTCAATTTCATTCTTTTTTTTTCTATCTCTCTCTCCTTCCTTCTTTTTTTGAGATTTTGCCCTTCAGTATTTCACCTTTCAAAATCACTCAACATTTTTATATCTATCTAATTCACATAAATCTATTTTTATTCCATGTTGAGGAATTAAAGTTATGTATATGAGAGAGAGGCTCCCTTTCAACATGAGGTTACTGGGACGAAAAGGAATTAAAATCATTTTTTATTGTCTATAAGGAAAAAAAACAAACTATTTACATTGTTCCCTTTTCTGAGACCATTAAATTTGTCATGTAAATATAAATTATAGATAAAAGTTTAGTAGTACCTTAAGCAATGTTGGGCAGAGTGCGGCCCATTGGCCACTTGTGGATTGCAGTGCTTTCTGAATGGCCTACCTGAGATTTCAATTTTTTTAGAAATGATCTTTTTGCTGAAGAGAAAAAAAATCATATTTTCTCCATTTTGAAGGTAGATGCTTACACGTCAGATTTTCTTTAGTGAAAATATTCAAAGTACCTTCAATGTAAGATTACCTAGAATTTTTTGTTGTTGTGTGGCACACCTAACGATGAGTCATTGCCTCATATGGCCCACTTCTCAAAAATGGTTGTCCATGCCTGATTTAAAGTTTGGATTTGTCTGCTCTCTTTCAAAGCAAACAGAATTTTCTTTTTATGATATTATATGCTGGCATAAATAGTCCCTTTGAAATAATGTCATTATTTTGACTAATGGTTGTGTGGATTGTATTTAACTTTGTTTCTCCATTGTCTTTTAACTTGGATTTCATAGACACTAATTTTAGATTAATGCAGTTTTCTATTTCATCTGCTTCTTCAAACTACTTAGTCTTAAAATAAATAAATAAAAAAAAGACACGTGAAATAAGTTTCTGTGGAGATTTGAGCAAAGTAACGCTAAGAAAGAAAAGTCTATGCATTGTGAGTTTATGTCATTAAATGAAAAGGAGAGAAAGAAAGAAAGGAAGGAAGGAAGAAAGGAAAGAAGAAATATTTTTGTCATGTGATTGATTGATTGTTGGAATGATGTTGAATCTTTGCTTTGGTATTGATAACAAACTCTTCTCTTTACATCTGAGTAGCACATGTCAGACAAGTATTGATCCAACATGACAATGATGGCTCTTCTTTGCAATAAGCTCTCTCTCTCTCACACACACACACTCCATTTACTTTTATGCACACAGGCACGCATACGCATGTTGATCTGTTTATACAAGTGCATGCATCAACACAATTTTGTATGCATAAAAGAAGCTTGTCCTTATGCTGACTTCATTTGTTATATTTGGATGCTGGTAGGAATATACATACACTGAATAGATATATGTAGACATATTGGTGTTTAAGTTCATGTACACCAAGAAAGACCAAAAGCTATGGACTCAAAGGATGGAAATATATATATATATATATATGAGAGAGAGAGAGAGCAATAAGTGTGTGCATGCCTAATATATATATATATATATATATATATACTCACACACACACATAGAGGTGGAGAGAGAGAGAGAGAGATACTCTTCGGTAAAACCAACATGTGTATATGCACATTTACTTAGTTTAATGTATATTTGTAAGTATTTACTGTGTGTATGTGTTATATATATATATATATATATATGCGCGTGTGTGTATATATTCTCAAATTTTTACTTATATACCTATCTACATCTGCATGTATTATTTGTTTTATATATGTATGTATGTATGTGTGTGTGTGTGTGTGTATATATATATATATATCTCAAAGAAAAAGCAAAACAACTTAGTATCTCATATAAACAAATGGAGACACTTGAAATACATCCATGTACTTCTGTATTGTAAGTTTTATTTTTTCCTCTTGCTTTTAACTGAATGTGATTTATTCCTAATAGCAAGTCTTAGATTTTTGTTCATTTCTTCTTCCTTGTCTGCCGATGGCTTTTATGAAACTCTGCACAGATTATAACGGCATCAATTAATGTATTTTATGTGGCACAGCTTTTAGAAAAGCAGCTTCTCATGCCCCCCTCCACCATTCTATCCTCCTTAGTCAACATATTTCATTTATTGTTCAGGTAAGTAAACTGTAGATGTCACTTGAGGAAAGATATTTGCTAAGCAAGAAGAAGTATTATTATTATTATTATTCCCAGGGGTTTTGGGATACAAACAGATCCCCCCAATACCTCTCCTAAATTAGCTTGGACTAAACTACCATAGTCATGTGATCAAAATAGCACATGTTAAGATAGTTTTTTGTTTTTTTAAGTTAATTTTGGAAATAGTGAAAAGGGTCCAAGGAGCAAAAATATGTCTAGAATCACTTCTCCTAATCAATGCATCTATTTTTTTTTTTTTTTTAAACTATGGTATACCTACTTTCCAACTTTTCCAAATTGGTAGTACTTGTTAAAATCCCATCTAGAACTATTTATTCATTTACTATACTTGAAGCCTTTTAATTGTATACAAAAAAACGATAAATTTTAAATTGAATTATAAGTATGACATTGTAATACTTGAAACCATTTAACTCTGAACAAATAAATAAATAATGTTGAAAAGAATTATTTGTATTTAATTGCAATACTTGAAACTATTTATTGTCCTGATTATGACATTAGACTATATCTTATGATAAAGCTCTAGTTCTAGAGTTTTGGGGGAATGTGGAATACTTGTTCATTACTCCCAGGTTCACCTTGTCTTAGAGTGGTAGTACCTGTTAGGGTTCCATTTATTAGCCAAATAGAACTGTTCCATCTTTTACTAAGGATTATTATTACTGTTATCATTATTAGTTATTCGAAACCATACTGCTATTTATAAGTTATTCGTATTAGATAAGAGTACTTAATAAACAAAATTACTTGTATTGAATAGCAGTGCTTGAAACCATCTGTGTAAACAAATGATTGATGTTAAATAGAATTCTTAGTATTTGGCAGCAATACTTGAAACCATTCAATAGATTTAATTATTAGTGTTTAATAGTGATACTTTACACAGTTTGACTGTGTTTAAATGAATTAATATCAAATTAGATTAGAATACTTGATCAATAGAATTACTAATGTTAAATAGCAATACTTGAAACCATTTACCCGTATTCAAATAAATGATTAATATCTAGTAGAATTATTAAATAACTTTCAAGGATTGATATCCCATTAAACCATATAATCTAACCAAGCTTATCTTAAACCTATACTCGTCATGTGATCAAAATGGCATCTATAAAATTAATAAAATCTAAGATTTTTTTTTCATTTAAATCAAAGCAATTCCACTCAAGACATACATAAAATGTACAAGTAATTATTAATCTATTCTTTTATTTTTATTTGCAGAAATTAGTTGGTAAATTTTACCTTTTGATATTTTTTTAAAAATTTTATTTTATCTATTTTTTTTTTTTTTTTACTACTTTATATTTTCTGCATTTCAAATGTCTCTTCAACCTGTTATCTCTAATGATAGTTGACATATGAATATAGAATTCTATTTCAAATGTTAATAATACCCCCAGCAAATGTTTTGACAAAGTCAGTATCATATCTTTCTAGTAGTACTGATAAAATTTCTTATCTCTCCAATATTGACTTTCTCTACTCTTAATGGAGTGATTATTTAATTCATTGCCTGGGAAAAAAAGCAAGTGTTGTCAGTTTATTTAAGTAGAACTTTTCTTTGAACAATTAAATGACACATATTGATCTTTTCATTTGTGGCTTTACAATCTTTTCCACTGGTCTTTTATTATTGTCTGTTTACTTGCTTGTTCACTTATAACATGGAAAATGGCTTGAAACAATGTTATCATATGTGAAATAATTATAATATTCACTACTATGCAAGGGTCATTCAATAAATAAGCAGTTTTTTTTTGTTTTGTTTTTTTGAATATACAAAATCAGTTTTTTTTTCCAGAAATGGAAACTCTGTTGCACTGTTTGGAATTGGATTATAGCAAAAATTATTTCAATCTTGCATAAATATTTGTTTTAAGGCAAATTCCAAAATTGTGGCTTATCAAACAGGGCTTCAGGCTTAAACAGAGGTTTTTCATGAAATATTTGGTTGCTGAAAAATGGAAACAAGATGAAGTTTATAAAATAATGTGATATCCATGAAGAAACTTGTTTAAGTCTCAAAAAAGAAACTTTACTAATGGACTACACATTAAGTTTGCCACAACAAACCTGAATGTAAAAGACAGTCTATAGAGTGGAAATAGTAAATTGTGGTCAAGAAAAATTTCCTGGTGCTGTGGTCAGTAAAGAAGATCATGCTAATAGTCTTCTTGGACATAAAAGCCCTCATCACTATTGATTGTATTGAAAAAAATAAGACTGTGCTTTCTTTTACCAACTTCTTGGGTAATGTTTCACCTTATTTATTGAATGACCTTTGTATAATAAAAACATTTTATCATTTACCTTAGTCTGCTGTGATGGGGTCTATGAATGTCAGTTTAATAAATAAACATGGTGGCTTTGTTATCTGGAGTCATGGTTAATTAACTTGTCTGAAAGAATATTACTGCTATTGTGAGTTCAATATTCCCAGTGCTCCATTTGGACAAGTGAAAGTTAAGGTTAATTAGTATTGATAAATTTGCATAGTGATTATTTATGCTTGAATGAACATATGTCAATTGTTTTGGAGATGGTGACATTGGTTGTTGTGTTGATGAAAAGGCAGGAATATTGGTCAGTTGAAATCTTTTTAAATTTCTTGAAAGAAATCATGGAAAGACAGAATCAAAGAGATTGAGCGACTGATTTTAATGGCATGTCAAATTGTCTAGTTATTTTATGCATAGAGGTGAGGGAATCATATTCATTGTACATTCATATTTATATTTTTGTCTAGTAATTGTTAGGGTCCCATCTATGGGTCAAATAGATCTTTCAAAAATGGTTCATATTTAATAAGACTGTGCCAAAAAAATACCCTCTTAAGAAACACCCACACAAAAGTAAATATTGAATGTACATTGAATGTGATTCCCTAACCTTGAGGCATAACCTAACTCTTGGCAGGGTGACATTCTGTTAAAATCAGTTGATTGGTCAATCAACCATGTCTCTTATGTTACCCATATCTTTAGTGGGGGTAACAAGATTTTTTTTTTTTTTTTTTTTTAAGTATATTATGTAGTGGTCTGTATTTAATGTTTTTAATATGAGGTCTTTTATTACTAAGTACATATTTTTGTGGGTAAATGATTTATAACTTATACAAGACTGACCTTTTTGGCAGACGAGTTTTTATTTATTTTAATTATTTATGTTCTTCTTCCTCTTTGTCTTCATCATTCTCTCCTCCATTTAGTCTGCTGGCTTTTTACCAATTTCTCGGCTTTGTCCCATCAGATCATAGATTTAAAAGGAAAAAAAAAATTTTTTTCCGGCAAATAAATTGTATCCCCAAATATTTTTGTTTGTGGAGAAAGGAAAGGCTTTGACAAAGGTAGGGGATCACTTTCCCCTAAATTTCCCCCCCCCCCCCCAAGTCAGTCTCCACTTTTTGTTCTTTTGCCAGATATTTTCAGGCAACATTTTGGCAACAGATTGTAATTTGCCTTCAGCACAAAAATGTTGTCTTTGCTTATTGCTTGCTTAGAGCAACTTATTAGGTGAGAGAGAGAGAGAAAAAAAAATTCGAATATTTCCAAGTGTGGTTTCCTGACTGTGCCGCTTAAAGGTGAATAAGCTTGTTGATTATGTCTAGACTTTTTTTTGTTCTTTCTTTCTTTTTTTTCTTTTTTTTTTCTTTTTTTTTTTACTATTGATACCCAGCAACAACTACTTCACCCCCAAATGGTTCTATCTTACCACCATTCTCCTGTCAATCATTTGTTACTGAAATGAGGCCTGCTCTGTGTTTATCTTGGTGAAAATACTATTTAATCAATGTGTTTATATATATATATCTTCAGGAAGACAAGTTAGCAGTAAAGTGTATTCTTAACAACTTGAAAGGTCAAATATGACCCTTGTAAGATTGACTGCATGATTGAGGTGTGTATGTGTATATATATATATATAATATTATTATCATTTAAAAAATTTTTTTTTTCAAACTGGGTACGCAGTTACCATAGTCGACCTAAGATTACAATACATCATATATAAATGAGAGTGAATCCGCAAGACCATTATTATTTGTTCTGAATAAATCACTGTATAATGCTTGTCTGTGATTATATTCACCCAGAATGAAGTTTTTGACAATGAAAAAAGCTATGTTGGAAAAAACATTTCTTGAGTAAAATATTTTTGCTTTTTTGTGAAGCGCCAGATACAATAATATATATATATATATATATATATATATATATATATATATATATATATATATATATATATACATACACATGTGTGTGCACACACACACTCATGTATTTTGTAGGTTTTGTTTGTCCAAAGCTAGATTCTCTTGTCTTTTGAGGTCTCATGACAGCAAGCTTTTGAAGACTCACTTTCAGCAGCAACCTACTAGGAACTAGTATCACTACTGTAACAAATTACGTGGGGTTTCCAGCATGTTTGAGGAGTCATATAAGGGTGGATGGAGGCAGTGTCAACAGAAAAGACAGCAAATTCATTTGTGACACATGCAGTAGGGTTTACAAGTATATACTTGGTCTGAGGCATTACACATAGTCGCAAGGGTATTCTTAGTGAATCAAGAAGGCCTTCTTCTGAGATATATATATATATATATATATAGTAAATGTCATATAACATTAAAGGCCAATTGTACATTTTATATTGAATTGTAAAAAAAAACTTCAAGAAATTGTCCATTGACTGTAATTAGCATTTGATATTTATTTTTCAGGATAAATTATAATGTTTGAGTTAAGCACTGTGTGTGTGAGTGAGAGAGAGTGCATGTGTGTACATATATGCTCCCCTACCTCTGTGAGGTTGAGCTCTCTAGCAAGGGAAGTAATGGTTGCCACTAGCTTAAAGCAAGGCTCTTCAAAGGAATTGAGCTCTCAGTAGCCATTAAGCGGGTATATGTAAACAAAAAAAATGTGATACATAAGCGTTTAAATTTCTTTCACTTGCTCTGCTGGTTTCCTCATGGCTGAGTGATTGAATTTTGGATTGGCATTTCAGTCAGCCAGGTTTTGATCCCAGCTTTGGGAATCTAGCCTGTCTAGCCACACTGAAGAGTTGTGATACAACGAAACGGTCTGCCTGTGGATGACAAATATATATATATATATATATATATAGAGAGAGAGAGGATAGTTTAAACAAATTCAAAGGCCTTTGGTGACTTGGTTTATCACTTATGTGATCATATTGTTGGACTGGTGAGAAACTGACAGTCACCAACCTATGTTGATTCTATGTCTATGCTAACTTAAATCTAAGTATGCTCTCTCAGCAATGTTGAGCACTGTTCATTCATGAATATTCTCAGCTACATTAATGTTGTAAGCTAACAAAAGTTTACTGAATGAGAAATAACCAAAACGGAGGTTGGAAATGAAATGGAAATCTTTGACATTAACAAAATATACTACTTGTCAGTGGTGTGACTAAGGTAACTACTGCTATTGGTGACTACTTAGTTAGCATATTTTACTGCCTCACAATAGTGTTCAAAGGTATTTATAAGGAATGGGACATACCCATTAATGTTCATTGGTAGGATATATAACAGTTAATATAGGCATTAGTGGTGGAATGGTTTTCATCAAGGAAATAGATATGGCAACCCTAGTTCAAATCTTAGTCATGGATGTTTGCACTTCACATAATGTGAATAACCTTGAAAAAGGCATGAATCCAACTCTTTTCCCTCTAAGACAGGGCTCTTTAATTTTGGTCTGGCAACTGATCTAGGTGAAGGAAAACTCTGAATCCAAGTTTGTTAAACTCCACTTAAAAATTCACATTGTGTTGCATCCTGCTCATTGTGCGCGCACACACACACACACACACACACTTTTTTTTTTTTTGTGATCCTGTTTTTTGATCAACTGATTCCATTGTAAATTCATCTCTTTCATGCTTGGAGGAAATGGTAGTTTTGTCCATAAATTGATATATGATAATCTCTGCTGACTCCAGAAGTCAGCATTACCTATTTTAAGTTATTGTTATTGACTTATTTTCAATCCCCCAATGTTTTTTTTGTTTAGCTACTTGGAAGATATCTTAAACAAAATGATCTGGCTTTATCATTGATAGATAAATAGATTAAAGTCAATACAATGATATCAAATTTAAAAAAAAGTGATTTCCTTCATGCACTGTACACTTAAGTTGGATCTACTTTGATAAGATTAAACATTTTGTTTTCTGATTTGATAAAATATTACCCTGTTTAAACAGGTTTTATATTTTAGAACCAGCTGGGGGTTTTTTGTTGTTTTTTTTCTGAAAAAAAGGGGGCAGGGATCTTAGTTGTTATTGTGTTTGACTAATAACCAGTTTTCTCTTCAATTTTCAACTCTTAAAAAGATGAATTTCTCCAAAGATAAATGAAACCCAAATAATTGAAGTGACAGAAATTTTCAGTCATGTTGTTGAAGTAATAAAAATATTTTATTATTGTCATTGCAAATTGTTTTCAGAAACTTGAAAGAAACATGACAGTTTTCATGTTATTGTTATTTCAGTTCTTGTGAGTTTTTCACGCCACTTTTAACTGGAGGTTTTTCACTGGAGTCTGAGTGACAGCAAGTCACCTCTGATCTCCAGGACTCTTCTCTTCTCGCTGATTTTAATTGTACTGTCATCTTGGTCTCAATTCTTCCTCTGATTTTGAATTCTTTCAGTCTCCTTTCCAAGTCTTGTTTGGGTAGCAGTATTATTATTATTGTGGAATCCTCCCTATTTCAATACACAATGGACTCTTCCAATAAAGATATAACTGTTGGCTGTAATCCACTCAGTGAGTTCAGTCACAAAAGCTACACTGGCATCATTGTATTACTTGTTTTCTGTAATATATAATTTTTAGAGGTGTCCGTGGTGTAATGGTTATCATCATAGGAAATGGACACAGTGACACAAGTTCAAATCCTGGACGAGACTGATTGCATTTCACATAGCACTAATACCCTTGGGAAAGGTATGAATCCAATTATTCTCCCTCCAGCTATGGGTAAATAGTAGGGTAGACTAGGTTCTTCAGCCTTGGTGAGACAACTAGTCTAGGAGAAGGAAAACTATGAATTCAAACCTGTTAAACTCCGCTTAAAAACTGACCTTGTGTCATATCCTACCTGAGTGGAGGGGTTGGTAAATATGGTAATATATAACTTTTATTCTTCTCTCTTAGTATGTGTTGGTCTTATTATTTATTTTATGCCCTTTCTCAAGGACATAAAAATTATTATAGTTATTGTCACATGAAGGTATTTTGTTTTAAAAGGAAGTCACTGTAATATTTTGATTTGGATGAATTCAAAAAAGTCTCCTATGAAATGTTTTATTCAGATTTTGTTTATAGCATTACAAATATATAATCACATAAATTATTTTTCATTTTATTTTTTTGGTGGGTGGTGGTGGGGGGGATAATTTATAAACTTGGTTCTATTTATGATGGCTGAAAAATTTAATCTACTTCTATAAACGTCAACAAGATTTTATGCTTATAGAAAACAGCAAAATTTTGATGAAAATAGAAATAATTTAGTTACATTTTAATACTAACTGCATTTGAAACCTACAATATATATATATATATATATATAGTCATCCACAGACAGATCCGTTTCGTTCTATCAGAACTCATCAGTGTGGCTAGACAGTATCTTCCCGTAGCTGGGATCGAAACCCGGTTGACTCAAACGTCAAAAATCTAAGTCTTGCATATATATATATATATATATATATATATATATATATATATATATATATATATATATATATATGCAAGACTTAGATTTTTTTCTTTTGTTCTCCACAGATTTTAATGTTACACTATCACTTATTTTTCTACCTATTTTGGGTTGGGAATACTAAATATTTTTTGTAGTTAGAATGATTTAACATCAAAATTTGCAGTTTTTCAATTTGTTTTAGAGAGTGTTGTAAAGTCTAGATTTTCTGCTTTGAAAATTAGTGAAGAAGGGATTGTCAGTGGTCAAGATTTAGTGTATGCATTTACCCAATCCCTCCACTATGAGCAGAATATGACAAAAGGTAAATTTTTAAGCAGAGCACAGCTTGTTGGAATTCAGTTTTCCATCTCCCAGACTGGTTACCTTACCAAGGCTTAAGAAACTAGTTTGTCCTACTATTTACCCCAAAATGTGATGGAGTGTAGAATAAGTGGATACATGCTTTTTTCAAGAGCATTAGCACAAAGTGTGTCAATTCAGTTGTGTACCTCAGGAATTCATATTGCTCATTATGGACTGAATAGAATTATTACATATTAATGTAGATTACAGGTGATGATTGTACTATAGAAAGGAATTGTCAGTGGTCATTAATTAATGTATTAAGTATTGATGACTAAATAGTGCTAATATATAAATAATATGAATCCATTTCTAATGATTTAGGAGGAAAAAGTTTAATAGTCAGAAATGAATGTTAGTAATGGACAAAAAAATATTTATCTGGTAGGGTTTTTTCTGAAGATCTTTGGAAATTTCTTCTTCTCTTGTGACCTTTGCTTTTAACTTTTGTTATTTTTCAGGATAATTATCTCGGAAAAAAATGTTTTTTTTTGTTTTTTGTTTTTTTTTTGAGGCGGGTATATCCAAATTTCTTTTTACTCTTTTTCTAGTTTTCAGTTTTGATGTCTTAAATGTATTTCTCTAAGACTTAGTGATTTTACAATCATCTCTGCTCAGGGAGTAGTTTGAAAACCTTGGTTGATTTTCACTCCCTCACCAAACATCTATTCCTTCCTTGTGACTTTGGTGGCTAAAGAGCACTTAAGCTATTTTAGATTGACATTATTTATACAGAAATGTCATGAATGGCTTTCTTTTCCTCCCTTTTCATGTAAGTCATATAAAAATTGCCATTTGATTAAAGGCTTTTTTTTTCCTTGCTATTCTTTTCTTGTCATCCTCTGTTTAAAATGGTTTCAATTATTGTCAACTGAAAATCAATATCATTCATTTGGCATTGTTTTTCATTCTTGTACAGAAAAAAAAAACAACTTGATCTTCATGAAGGAAATCTCAGGTTTTTCATTTTGATTTTAAATGCATGTATGTGCAAAAAAAAAAATGTGTGTAGATTGGTGGGAGGGGGGTAAAAGGAAAGTGCGCTATGCTATGAAATCAGAGTTGGTATAAAACCTAGAAAAATATAATTATAAACGCTAGAAATCTGTTACTGTCAAATTCATGCGGTGTACACAATCATCAGACAGAAATGTGAGAAAAGTTACAAATCGATCATATTTATAGTGTAATGTATAGTCACATGGTAAGATGGAAGTACTCGTGAATTCACATGAGAAATATTTATTTATACACACACACACACACACACACACACACACACACACATTCAGATTTTTATTCAAATCCCCACCATGTATAGTGGGTTTTTTGTTGTTGTTTTTAAAGACTTGTCAAGCATTCCTTACTTGTACGTTAGTTAAATTTAAAAAATTTTTTTTTATTTCTATGTACATAAGTTGATTGGGTAGAAAGGTTCAAATATGCCACACACTGCAGAGATAGAATTTTTTACATAATATTTGTATGCTCTGACTTTTGTGAAACATTACTCTATATGTATGTGTCTTTAGACACTTAGACACAGGGCTACAAGTGTGGAGTGCCCAATGAGGATTTAACATGCTATACAATAGTAATGGTCTATGAGATTGGATTTGCTAACCATTGCACCACAGCAAGGTGTTAAGCAGATTTTTTTCTCTCATAATTGAGTAAAATTTTGAGATTTTTCGAGTAATTTAATTAAAAGAAGCAAAATCTGAAAATCTTATCAGTTGTTGTTTGTCCAATAAAAACAAAAAAATGAAAATAATGGTTGTTAATGACTTTTGATTTCCATCTAGACTGGATGTCGTCAAAATTAATTTGCTAATGAAGTAGCTAAACAATATGAAGTAATTAACAGTAAATGATTTTGGCCATTAGTTGCTTCTATGCATAAATTATGGTCAATAATTTTGACATTTTCTTAAAATATTCAGTGAATGAAATAATATAACAATATAAAATGTGATGTATATAGTATGAAATGATAAAATATCAAGTAAATAAAAGGATGTTGTAACAAGTTGAATTCGCTTTATATTGTTAGACATGTCTGCAATAATTGCTCAACTGTTTCCTGAAAGCTAACATCCATCAAAAGAAGAAGTCTGAGATAGTTTATCTAATCAACTTCATTTTAACTAAAAATTGTTTTTAGTAAATATTTTTTGAAGTTATTTTTGTCTGTCTTGAGTTTAAACTTTGACATATGACTTTATCTATGATGATCTTTTGCCAAAAGTCACAAGTTCTGTCAAGATTACCTTACAGGATTTTATTAGAAAAAAATGCCTGAGTTCTTTCTGAGCTGCCTTTCTAAAAGATTTACAGTCTTAAATATTTTTCAAGCGCTATGTTCTTTAATCACTCTTGGCAATAAACTTTTAATTATCATAACTGTTCTTGGAGAAAGATAGTGGATTGTTATGGTTATCGTCATGGGAAAGGGACATGGAGACATGAGTTCAAATTCTGGACAAGGCTGATTGCATTTCATTTAAAGGAATGAATTCAATTATTCTCCCTCCGACTATAGGTAAATAGTAGGGCAGACTGATTCTTGAGCTTTAATTAAGCAACCAGTCTAGGAGAAGGAAAACTGAATTCAAAATTGCTAAACTCACTTAAAAATTGACCTTCTTTCCTGTGCTGAGGGATTGATAAATACAAACACCATGGATCCATCTGTCCTTTTCTACCCATCATGGTCGGTAGGGGTTGATGTATGCTTTTTCCCCCCAAGAGTATTAGTGGGAATTCAAATTCTAATAGATTCTTTACAAACATCCTCTGTTGGGATTTAAACTCTGCACTGTTTTGTCAGCAGAGCTTGGAATACGCTGCAGAAGAGTAAGACGGGGGTCTTACTCCTACAAAAGAAGTGTGTTGAGGCTTCTATGAGACAAATCATCATCATCATCATCATCATATCGTGCTGGCAGCACGGATATCCCTGACCCTCTCTCGCCACTCCTCCCTATCGTTCATCGCCCTAGGTAGGTCTTCAGGACAACAACCTGTATCCTCACATAACTGCTGAATGTACGTTCGTGCTGGTCGTCCTGCTTTTGCGCGGCCATGTGTGGGGATCCATAAGAGTACATCTCTTATGAGTTCATCTCTGCTTCTCCAGCAATGTCCTGCATGTCTGGTTCGTCTAACTTGAATAGTTTTCGTGATGGGGGCAGGTGGCCGTACAGTTGGTGTCTTGTGGGGTGTTGCTGCCAGGACTTGTTCAGGATTGCACGCAGCATTCTTGTGTAATTGCCATCTAGTTTCTTCTCGAGCCGTTTTGTTAGCGTCCATGTAGTGCATCCATATAGCAGTATCGATGTGACCGCTGCCTGGAAGAAACTGCGTTTCATTTTATCGGTTAGGTCTGATTTCCATATAGTCGATAGCCTATTGATAGCTGTCCATGCTTTCGTTAACCTCGTTTCGATGTCCTTTTCGGTTGATTCGACGCTGCTTCCTAGGTACGTGAATTTGTCTACTAGTTTAAGAGGGGTTCCTTTTAGAGTGGAGATGTCCCCCGTTTGGTTATAGCACATATATTCCGTTTTGTGTGCATTAACATGGAGGCCTATGCTTGCTGCTGCTCGTTCCAAACTATGCAGAAGTGTTTCAGCTTGGTCAGGTGTATTTGCCAGTATCGCTATGTCATCGGCGTAGTCGGCGTCGGTAATTGTTGTTGCGGGGTATCTTCTGTTTCTTTTCTTCGTCGGTTTGAAGCCATTCTCTTTGATTTTGTCAATCGATGTTCTAAGTATGTAGTCTAGACAAATGATAAAGAGGTACGGAGTCAGCGTGTCCCCTTGTAGTACTCCTGCTACAATGTCGAAGTATTCTGTGTCTCCATCTGGTGATCGTACTTTTACTTTAGTGTTTCTATAGAGAATCGTTATTACCGCTACGGTTTCTTTAGGTATGCCGTACGCTAGTAGGATTTGTTCCATCTTTCCTCTGTGAATGGAGTCGAAAGCCTTGGTAAAGTCAACAAATATTAATGTCGCTTGTAGATTCTTTGCCCGTACACCTTCAAGGATTCTGCGGATGGTTAATATTTGTGAGGTCAGAACCATATAACTGTGAATCATTTGTATTAAGAATAGTTCCTTGTAGCTATAATTGTTTAGTAAATATTATTAGTTACTTAAAACCACATAACTCCGTGCAAGCAAATGACTATTATCAAATAGAAATAATTGTTTGAAGCCATATAATTGTTAGTATTTAATTAGAATACTTAAAACCATACAACTGTGTGCAAATTATTTGTATCAGATAAGAATATTTGATATATAATTGCATGCTAAAAAAAACTCTTAAACAACTGCACAAATACTGTAAATATAAATGCACAATGAATGCGATTTCCTAATCTGTAGGTATAAAATAACCCTAAACAGGTTGACATGCTATTAAAATTAATTCATCATAGTTTAGACCATTAAAATTGTAAGTTCTAATCTCCTTGGCTGTTGTACTATCTTGTTGAAAACTAAGCTTAATTTTGTAACTATTGTTTTTTCTCTTTCTATTTCAATTAGATTGAGTAATTGGTACATAAAAGGCATTGTATTTTTCTTATTGCCTTTGTTTTTCTTCCTTGTGTTAAAACTTTTGTATTAATTATTAGAGATTGAAATCTTTTCATTATTCAAATGAAAACAAGGCCAGAAATATCAAAACAAAAATTCCCTAAAACCTTCAAGTTATTTTTGAAGTAAACAAGTCCTATAAATGTTGGTATTTGATGGTTTGTGCCCAAAATAGTCTATTGTTACCTTCTTTGAATTATTTTGCTTTTTATTTAATGAATTAATTTCTTTGTCATTCCTTACACAATTCTTTTCTCTCGTGGTTTCTATTTAATTTTCAAAGAACAATCATCTCTTCTTGTGTTAATCAGCCTCCATTTTGTTTGTCTTGGAAGAAATTCAGTCCCACTGTCCACCTGCTCACAGGATTCTATTTGACCTATTAAAACTCTTTCTTAGTAATTCTACCTGTTCCACCTACACAAATGGATTACTTTGAACTCTCTTGATTGAGACTATTTCATTTCTGACTTAGAATTAATACAAATCACATTTTGAGATATTTTGAGTGGGGGGGGGGGTCACATTGAACTTGATAAGAGCGGAATAGCAGCAGCAGCAGCCAAACCCCTTCCTTTTTTTTTTTCTCTCTTGTTTTAGTGAATCATTTCTGAGAGTCTTTCTCTTGGTTGCTTTTGAGAGGAAGCGATGAGGTAGGGGGTGATATTGTAAAGAGCAAAAGGATTCAGAATATGTTGATAGAGAGGAGGCTGAGTTAAATGAATGAAACCAAAAGCCCTTAAAAAAAAACTCAAAAAAGACTAGGAAATCCAAGTTAATCTTGGTGGATCATGTAGAACTGCTGCTTCTCATGTATTTTCATGTGTCATTTTGGTTTAGCTTCTGGTTTTCTCTTGGAAATCATCTAACACATCTTCTCCACTCACCCACAGAAAGGAACCATTATTTATTTATTTATTTTTTTCTTTTCTTTTCTTTTCTTTTCTTTTTCTATCTTTTACATTTTATTTTATTTTTTACCCCCACCTCACTTTTTTTTTTTTTTTATACATCTCACTTTTTGGAAATTACACCCTCCTTTCTCAAACTGATCTCCTTCCCTTTTTCTATCATGCCTTTTTTTTTTTTTTTTTTTTTTTTTTTTCCCATTCGTCTGTCTCTGTACATCTCTCTCTCTCTCTCTCCTTTTTATAAGCTTCTCCTTCTCAAACTCATCTCCCTCTCCCTGTCATGCCTTTTCTCTCTTTTCTCTCTCATCCCTTTTTTTTTTTTTTTTTTTTTCACATGCTTCTCTTTTCCCAAATTCATCTCCTTGTCATGTCTTTTCTCTTTTTCACTCCTCTCATTTTTTATATTCACTATCTTCTTTTTTGTAAACTCTCTCTCTCTCTCTCTCTCTCTCACATGCTCATTTTGTCTATCAGTCACTCTTTATTGTTTTACTCATCTCTTTATTTTTTATATGGTTTTTTAAAAAATTCTTTTTATAATTAGTTTTGTCACAGCAAATAAACAGATAAAACTTAAAATTAAACATCATGTTTGTCTAATATTCTGCTATGTATAATGAAGTAGGAAAAATCAATTCTTGTTTCTTTTCTTCTTACTTTCTAATGATTTCTATTTGCTCAGTAAATGAAGCCGATTCCAGTCCAAAAACGAAAAAATAAAAGATACCATTTTCCCTTTGTTTGATAATTTTCATGAAAACTTAATTATACAAAACAAAATTTCACATTTTCCAGACAACTTTTTGACTGTCTGATTTCGCTTAGTCTATTCTTTGTAGCTGTTAGTGTTATTTTTGTTTTTTTATTATACATATATACCTGCCCTGCCCAGGTGTGCGTGTTCATGTCAGTGAGCTGACGAAATTGTTATTTGACGATCCAACTAATTATTATTTACTGAGTGCATTGTTGTTGACACATAGTTATTGATCAGAACCAAGTAAATTTGTCTTTTTCTCTCTCTTCATTTTCATCTTCCAAGCACAAAGCATCATAAGTCTTTTTTGCTTTCATTTTGTTTACCTCAATAGACTTAATTATGTCAAATCAATTGAACTGGTTTGATCTTTTTGTTTTCATTTCTTTTTGTTCAGACTTAAATATTACTAGATAATCTCTGAACCTGTTGGATTCTTGTTGTAATGGCAGTCCATGATGATATTGATGCTTCTATCTAAGAGGAGTGATTAGCATTCCTTACTTATCTCCATTATATCGAGCGCGATGATGATGATGATGATGATTTTTAAAAAAATCAAAGTTGAACTGGAAATTTTTTTTTTTGCATTACAAATTCCATCATAATGTGCTGTTTTTGTTTGTATTCTAATCATTTGATAAAAGATTTTCAATCATTAATTTTTTTTTTAATTTGGAGGATTCCAATAAGCATTTCCTTGTTAAATGTTGCCCATGATGATATTGATGCTTCTATTTAGGGAGGGGTATTCTTATCAGAATGTCACAGTTATCTTGATTATATCAAGAATTCAGATGATTTAAATTATATAGATCTCATAAAATAATCTTCTTACATATTGGACTGGAAATGACTTTGTCTTAGTTAAAGCAATTTACGTGTATTACTCTGTTAAGATTTTGATATAATGTGCTGTTTTTGCTGGGTTATAATAATGTTCAAACATAATAAGTATTTTAGTAAAAGTCGAGGGCTACCCAAAAGCTCCCTTTTCAATAGCTACTTCACCAAGGTGTAAGGGAGGGTGCTACTCCTTTCTTTGGATTGCTCCACTTTACCCTTGAAATGTACCTTATAATGCAGAGGGTTAAGTAAGGAGGTATCAAGTATAATTTTTTTGAGTCTTTGGGATGACTCAACCTGAGATTGAACCCCGGTCTCCCGGCCATTGGTGAACACTCACAATAGGCCAATGGGCCGGTCAAGTATTTTAGTAATATATTGATATTATTTTGAAGTAGATGAAGGATTATAAATTGTTCATTTTTGACTTCTTTCATTTGTAAAGAAATTGTACTGGGAAGATTTCTGGAAGGAAAGGGTTACCAGTTTAAATTCCCCTAGAGACTTATTCTTTATTTCTGATTCACATTGTTGGCTAATTACTGACTAGTTTAATAAAAACAACACAAAATGAATGAAATACTTGTCAAAAATTGATTTAAAACATTTTGTTTTATGCTTAAGTGTTTCAAATGTTTTCATCATCAAGTGTGGCTTAAATATAAACATAAAGAGAATTTTTGTTACAGATATAACATCAACTGTGTGTTAAGTATTTGTGAATGTTGGAAAATATGAAATGGGAATATAGAAAATAAACTTGTGAAAAGAGGTTTAGTTCTAGTTAACTCTTGAATCAATTAAGATTACACAGTTCAGCATTAAATCCAGGAAAGGGAAAATTCCAAATAGGCAAATCCAAATAGCAAATTGAACCTAAGGAAGATATCCTTTTCTTTGCGGGAGACATTTTTGGCTTATATGAGTTAGGTAATTTATAATTATAAGTAGATTCATTTTTTTTATTTATTTATTTTTTTTTCAGAATACAACATTGGTGGTCATTTATTTCAAATAGGAAGTTATTCATTTCTTTATACCAAGACAACTATAAAGAAATTGAAAAAAGTTAGTTTATCTCTGTTTTTTTTTTGTATAGCTATTGGTATTGGATTAAAGATGAATTGTTTTGTTCTATTATTCTTATAGAATTATGTGAGCCTATTCTAAAACCTATTTTCTGCAGTTGACTGTTTTAAAGTCATAAATTTGACTTTTATGAACCACTGTAAATAATAAGACTACTTAATCTACTTCTTTGAGTTGGTTGGCATAAAAAGCAAAGATAATAAAACAACATTATTGTAATTAGGTTTCTTCTGCTTTCTAACATGAGATTTTATTACTTTGTTATATTAAGACTTTGCAACCATTATTTTAACTTGAACAACTTAAATGTGTCAAGTATAGATTTGAATTGTTTAATGCTTCTAAAAATTCTAATTCTTAAAAATGTTGGATTGATTAATTCTATAGGCATGTTAACCTGTCTTGGGTTATTTTATGGCTACAAATTAGGGAATTGCATGTATTGTAGATTTGTATTGGCATTTTTTGTGTAGTTTTTATGAGTTATTGTTTTTTGCACACAGTTATGATATCAAGTATTCCAATCTAATGTAAATAATTTGCACACAGTTGTATGGTTTCAAGTATTCCTATTTGATATTAATAATTATATTGTTTCAAGTAATTATTTCTATTTAATGATAGTCATTTGTTTACACAGTTATTTGGTTTAACGTAACTAATAATAATCCTTAGTAAACAATTATATCTTCAAGTAACTATTCTTAATCCAAATAACTTAGTTATATGGTTTCAAGTATTCCTATCAAATATAAACGATTTTTAAATATCTTTTTGACCCATAGATGGAACCATTTGTGACTTGTCCCAGAAGTAATGACAATGAAGGCGTGACTATATTCCCCCAGATATCCAGAATGGGAGCCTCACCATTAGATGTTATTCTCAGGACACCTTTTGGAGGGAGGGTTATGGTGTTGTCTTATTCCTCTGCTGGAATATATATTCTAAGCCCTGCTGACAGAATTGGAAAATGTTGGAGTTAAAATTATCAAATCTGTTGGCGTACAAGGATTATATGTTAGTTAACATGAATATTAAACTTGCTTTGAGATATGAAATAGATTTATCAATCCAAAATTAGTTTTTCTTGCTTTGGGTCAATTTGAGAGTGATCCCCAGTTGTGCAGGTATAATTTATTCAGTGTGCAACTATTTCAAGTGAATTCACTCAAATCCAAAATAGAAATTAACAGCTTTCTCTTCCTGTTGACAAAATTATTGCAAGTTTTCTGGTTCTAGCTATGTTAAATTTGATACAAGTTATTAAAGCAGGAGAGAACTAGCAAGTCCCTGGCCCCGAGGGGATTGTTTCTTAATTTTGGGATAATTACTCAAGTAAGATGGAAAAATAGATAAGCTAATGGCTGAGACAGTTGCTGCTACTATCATCATCATAGTTGTATAGGGGAAGTGATAAAATTGAACTATACTACTACTGTTGTATAGCCATGAACAACTATACATACACAAATGCATGCAGAAACATAACGACGCAATAAAGACAAGCGGACACGGTTCTTTAGAAAAATATACCTCTCACTTTATTGAAAGGGTTGTGTGTGAGAGGGAGTTGGAGACCGAACAAAGACTGCAACATATTGACACCTCAACTCATCTGGCTATCACAGCCTTTCTTTCCCATTCTCCTGGGCTGCTCAACTGAGGGGCTGGGGGGCCAGCCTCTGCTGGGACATGGTTCTCATTCCAGCATCTTCTCTCCAACTGTTCTGAACTTCCTGTCGCCAGGGTTATATAATAATTTGACGCCCACCTACTTCCTGCGAGCGTCACAATTTTGCACTCAATTCAACCCCTCAACAGTCAAGGTCACTCCTGATATCTTTGACTGGATGCACCTGTTATTTACACAGGTGCATTTCTTCTTTTGAGAGCTTGGCCGGGTCGGAGGTCAATATGCAACACTACAACTAGCTGGAACTGTGGAAATTCCAAGGGTATTGATTGCTAAGATTATACAGTATCTCATGCCTCCATTCATCTTTTATCATTTGTCTATATCTTTTCATTCACTCCTTTATTTTTAAAAAAAAGTTTTGTTGCTCATAGATGTCAATTAAGCATTATGCAAACTTAAGCTAATTTTCATGTGCCAAAGAAAAAGTGTGCACAAATATTTTCTTGCTAATTCTTTCTTTTACCTTTTTTTTACTCTATGAAGAAATTTAATGTATCAAAATTTTTATATCATTCCATTTCTGTTTTTGAATCTTTCACTCATTATCACTTGATTTCTCATCATCGTACTTTTCTGTCTCTCCCCCTTGTGTCTCTCCCTCTATCCCCCTTGTGTCTCTCCCTCTATCTCCCTTGTGTCTCTCCCTCTATCTCTCAGCTGGGGCTGTAGAATATGCCTACTGCACATCTGCTGAGAGGTACCTCCCTTTATTAGGCCACCTGTTGTTTGTGGGTGGCAAACTGTATTACTTGAAGATAGGATCCTTTGTGGCTAAGCAGTCCTTGACCCAGCAGCTATAGTGGTTAAGTGTGACTAGTAATATTTCACTTTGGCCCTTACTAGGCTAGACAGCCCTGGTCCAATCATGTCAGACCCTAGCACTTCTGATTGTCTTGACCATATTTTTCGAATGTTCTTGTGACAAACAAGCACCCAACTCTAGTTTCATCTTAAAGGTGCCAGAAAGTGGTGGCTAAGGGTCAGTTGTGCTGGGGTTGCAATACTTGAGATTATTTAATTGCATACAAACAAATGATGAATATCAAATAGAATTATTGGCGTTAGATAGCAATATTTGAAATGATTTAGTGTCCTGGGTATGAAAACGTCAATCACTTCACTCTTGGAGTTTAGGAAATGATGAGTACCCCTTCATTACCATTACTCCCAGATCCACTCTAACCCAGAGTGGTAATACCAGCCAGAGTCCTATCTATGAGGCAAATTGAACTGTTCAATCATTTACAAAGGATTATTATTATTATTGTTATTCGTTATTTAAAACCATACAGCTGTGTGCAAGTTGTTTGAATTAAATAGGAATACTTGATAAATTGTGTTGTTGGCAGGGGCTGTAGAATGCACTGACTTTGTCTCTGCTGAGGGATAAGATGCTCCCCTCATTTAGTTATCCCTCCAACTAAACAATTTGATGTTGAGGTTCCAGTAATTCTGGAGCTTTGGAGAATGCTGAGTATCCCTTCATTGCCATCACTCCCAGGTCCACTCTGGCCCAGAGTGGTAGCACCTGATAGGGTCCTATATGTGTCAAATTGAACTAAACTGTGTACTTAGGCTAAACTGAATTGGTTGAAATGGAACTATTTTTGTATGCTAAAGTGAATTGTTTGAAATAGAATTGTTTTGTCATTTAACTGAGTGTAAACAAAAAACTATACTCATACTAAACTGAGTTGTTTGAAATATAATTGTTTATATGTATAGGAATGGATTTGACATTAGATAGCCTTCAATGGTTGATGTGCCATAAAACCAAACCAAACCAATTGATAAATAGTTACTAGAAACCATTTGTGTGCAAACAAATGATTAATTATAAATAGAATTATTAGTGTTAACACTACTTAAAACAATCTAAATTGTGTGCTAACAAATGAGCTCTGTGATATTTAAAAATTAAGTTTTCTCTGACTTATAAATCATATCCACACACAAACGCACACAATTTGGTATTAAATAACCAAGAGTTGATATGCCATTACAAAAATTAAAAAAACAACTAACCAAAAACTCCTTTTTTTCTTTTGTGGCCTTCTCTTTTCTCTCTCTCTCTCTCATTATTTCTCTCTGTTTTGTGTGTGTGTGTCTCTTTTTGTTGTAGTATATATTCACTAGGTTTTCATTTATTTTTCCTTTTTTTTTTTCCTGTTCTACCTTTCTTCCTATATTTATTTTTCCTCACTTCCTTTCTGTTTTGGTATGAACCCCCTTATCCCCTCCAGTTGTGGGTTAAATAGTACCACTACTGTTGTTCTACTAGAATAGCTTTGCCATTGTATTTTAAATGATATATTATTTATAAGATATTAAATAACCCATGAAGGTTGATATGCCATTCTAACAATGAAACCAAAACCTTCCTGTTTTATATTATTATGTGTTTATCTCAGAAAACATAACTATTTTCTGCTAAAAAAGAACCTGGCAGATACTACACTCTGATCTTAGATGAAAAATGTTAGTCCAAACAAGCAGAACAATTATACAGATAACAGTTGCTTTAATACAGTCATTACAGCTATCACCATATTTATCTCTCTAAGCTTGAATAATAATAATGATATCTGTTCTGTAACGATAGTCACTACTTGACAGTTTCTGCCTTTCCTCGCTTAACTTTAGCAATAATAATAAACAAGTTAACACACTCAAGTGTCATTGCATCTTGTTGACTGAAGCATTTCCAGATGATAACAACACGACCTGCATGTGACTTGTAAACTTGTTCATCTACTGAAGATGTCTTACATTGCAACTATCTTTCTACCCAGCACTCCGCCATCTCCATTCCTTTTATGACTCCCCCTCCCACGTCGTTGCACCTCTTTTGCCCAAGTAGATTGAATGGTGCTTATATTCGCTTCTGATCTCCTATCTCTGGGCCAACAAGATTAAGTAACCTGTCTGATTCTTTTTCGACAGCCGTCTCTATTGATGGCTGATAGTAGAGACTTTGGCAAAACTGTCAACATTTGTGAAAAACCAATGCACAGAATTTCTTCACTTTTTTCCCCTCTCTTTTTCACTTTTTATCCTTTAATAATGTCAAATTCCATTCTCTCTCTCTCTCTCTCTCTCTCTCTCTCTCTCTCTCTCTCTCTCTCTCTCTCTCTCTCAATTTTCTTATGTTTTTAGCCCTCTATTTCTTTTTTGCTTTTCCCTTTTTATTCTTCAGTAATGTCATCTTTCTTTTTGGCTTTCTTCACTTTCTTTTCTTTTCTGTTTTTTTTTTCTGTAATGTCAACTTTTTTTTTTCTGTTTTCTTTCCCCTCCTTTAATAATGTTAACTTTCTTTTTGCTTGTTTTCTTTCATGGTTTCCTTTTTTCCCCTCAGTTCTTTTTGCCTTTTCCTTTCCTTCTCTCTCTCTCTTCTTTTCCAATTTTTCTTTTTCATCCTCAATGTCACTTTTCTTCAGTTTTCTTCACCTGGTTTTCCCCCATTTTTTTTTTTTCTTTCACTTGCTCCCCACTCCAATTTTTCTCTTGTTTTTCATTTTTCTGTTATTTCTTCTTTTTTACTTACCTTTGTTTGCTTACTTCATCCATACTCTCTTTAGTTTTTTTTTTCTTCTTTATTTCATGCCTTTCATATTATCAATTCTTTTTTTGTTCTTGCCCTCTCTGTCTCTCTCTCTCTACCACCCAAAAAATTCTTCCTTTAAAAAAAAAAAAAATCTTCCCAGTCTATGTTTTCCAAAAGTCTCTTAACTAAAATCTGCCATCTTTTATTCAAACAGGTTTACTTTACATTAGCAGGTTTTAAATAAAGATCAAATTTAGTATCTGAGTCAGATTGTTGGCCAGGTGCCAAGAAAGGTGTTGTGCTTACCCACCCATTGAGTGACAACCCTTGTGTCTTGGGCATCCCACAGGTGGGAGAGGAGATGTCTGTTAATTAGCATTAGAAGTTGTTAATGACATGGTAAACACATGAAAATGTAGACATGATAATCTGGCTTGTCTAAACCTACACTGTGTCTGATTATATAAGCTGTTCAGTTGTCTTAGTGTGAAAGAAAGCTTTCTGAAGAGAGTCATTTAAAAGGATTATTTAGAACAAATAGCCATATATCTGCTTTGAGATGGGTGGAGAGAGAGAGAGAAAGTGGCAGTTCAGTGTATAGAATACAGATAAGATTTTGACACTAGAACAAAATGTTTTTATCTCTATATATCTACATTTAAAGATATAATTTATGGTGATTATAAAGTAATAGTCCTTTTTGATGCTATTAGAAAAGTTAAGCTATGTTTATATTTGATTTAGAGACTTGTATTAAAAACAAAATCTGACTGAAGTGATTGACGTTTTCTGAGATCTGATCTGTTATTACAAATGTGCATTTTGTAATTGTTCCTCTGAGAATAAGTTTGGTAACACTGAGTGCCACCCCTTTCTTTCAGAAAGACAGTCAGTAAATAAACATAGTAATCAGGAATCTGTCTCAAAGACACCACTTCTTTATTATATATAATAAATATACGATCAAATGTATCATCTGATATCCTTGTAAAGACCAAGGGACTTTCTTTCTTTTTTTTTTCTTTTCTTTTTTTATAATATTCCTTGATGTCTGCTGCAAAGGTTAAGATTTTTTTCCTCCAAATCTTTTTACACTCTTACCCACAAGAAAATAGCTTTCTATCCTTTGCATTTGTATATTTGAAAGATGAATAACTGATAAATGTCCTTTCTTCCTTCTTTCCACTATTTTATTTCCTGTTTTTTACTGAAAAGTTTGGGTACATGGGGAGGATTGATTTTTAAGTGCATGTTAACCCATCAAGGGTCATTTTATACCTTGAGGTTAGGGAATCAGCTTCATTGTGCGTTTATATTTACATTTTATTTCTAGTTGTTTATTAGGAGTTTTTTTATACACACTTATACAGTATCAAGTATTCTTATCTATTCATCATCCCAAAGTCGTGATGATGGCACAGTCCCCAAACTCTCTCTCACCATCTGTCCCTATTGTCCATCAATCTTTGTAGGTCCTCTAGACTTCATCCAGTGTCAACACTGAGCTGATGTATATAAATCCTTTCTGATCAGCCAACGCTGGCATATCCGTGTGTGGGAG
>OY757936.1:46443839-46473839 GCA_963585895.1 Sepioteuthis lessoniana | reverse complement strand
ATCTACTGGGAGAAATGGTTATGAATGGAGGACTTCACATTCTCCTGATTTCCTGAACTGTATCCTCACTATCATATGCACTTTTATATTCTACCCAGGATATTCCTTTTCTGGGGAAGCTTACCCCTCTGCAGAGGATATAAAGTATTCTAAGCTTCACCGATAGGTGAGTTAGGCCATTTGCTGACAAGTTTTCTGAATTAATATTAATGGACCTTACAATTACTGCAATTACTTAAAACAGTTATTTGCACTTTCCTTAATGTAATTATATAACTCTCTTAAATGTTAGTGCCCTACTTAGTGTGTGTGTGTGTGTGTATAACTTGTGAATCCTTGAAATTATCAAAGAGATACATGAATGAAATTGTACTTGTCAAATTATATACTAAGATTATCGATAAGAATGTAAAAAGAAAAGACCAAAAAAAAAAAAAAAAGGATAACTGTAAGTATTGTTAATTTTACTTACCATATGTCTGAGCCCATTTTGTGTGTAGGTCAGCCTTTCATTTATGAAGAAGGAAGTTGGATTATTTGTCTAAATTTTTTCGATAAAGCTTGATAATTTTTATCTCTTAGAATATTCAGGTGTTTCATGTCAAACTCGAGAGCCTACACAGAACCTCAAACCGAACCCTTTATTTAATCCACAAGAGGTAGATTGTTCCAATTCTGTTAACTATGACCAAGTACAAGTGCTAAGCTATTGTTAACTATTCATTGTTATTCTTGCTTGTAGCTGGGATTGAACCTGCAACCTCCATATGACTTAATTCAGAAGCACTTTTCAACCAAATGCTTATCCATTGCGCCATGTGTCTAGACCAAACCAATCCTTTATGAACACAAAATCATTAATTTATGGAATTAATTTTTGAAGCTAAAAGTTTCTCTTCGTCTTTCCCAGTGTGTTTGAATTCTTTCAACCCTTACAAAATTATTACTTTGATTGCTAGAATTATTACTGTATTAGCTGACATCCATTTTTTTTCAAAAATTTTAGGGTCTTCATTATTTGACATCTACACAAGTATATCATGATAAAGATGTGCTAACAAAACATAATTCCTCTGACTGTGTTTTGCCATCCATCCATATCAGTCATTGATTTTGGCAAGTTCTCTAGATAGCACCCAGTGTCCACATAGAAATGATGAATGTAGGTTTTTGCTTGTCAGTCAACCCTGGTGTGCCCATCCGTAGGAGTCCATTGAAGAAAGTAGCTTACAGGTTCATCCTTACTTTTTTAGCAGTGCCCAGCATTACTTACTTGGATGGTTTGTGAGAGGGAAATGAAATTCCCTAATTATCAAGGTTTACTTTTCTTTTTTTTTTCTTCTCATATTCCTAAGTCTGTTAATCTCCTCTATTAGTATATTATTATCATAATCATCCCTTTCTGTAATATTATAGTTCCACTTTTACTACTTTGACTCAGGGCCAAATGAAATAAGCATCCAGAAAATTATCTTGTCCAATATAAGTTCTACAAGGCTCCAATTTTATAAGCAATTTCCTTTATGGAAGAAGAGTCTGTCAAGTAATGAAATCTAATTTTCAGTTATTTATTTTTTGTTATTTTTGGTCAAAGTAAAAGTAAAAAAAATCTCAATTGATTTCATTTTTTATATATATATATATATATATATATATATATATGATTTGAAAACTCATGAGAAAGGTACATGTTTAACATGGAAAATCTCCAATTCTTACTTGTGTGTGTATGTGTGTGTTAATTGGTAGAATTTTTTGGTGGGAGGGGAGTTTTTATTAGAATTGTCTTTAAATTCTTATTTGTCTCTTTCCATAAAATCCATAAGCCTCTTTCTTGCTAAATCATAACAAGTCTGTTTGGATAAAAAAAAATAGAACATAATTTTATTTTGCTTATCAATCTTACCTCTTTTTCTACCTAACAAATTACTATTCCAAATCTCCTGTATTTGACCAGCAGGGTAACTTGCAAAGGTGGAGTGGCAGAATCATAAGCTGGACTCTCAAAGGCAGCCCAACATTGTGTTCAACCTCATTTTGGTAATTCCTCTGATGACGCTAATGCTAAATTGTATAACCCTCTGTCCTTGTTGTGAACTGGGGAGACTTGCAGCATGGGCAACTGTTGGCCTTCTATATCGCCTTGCCTGTGCCCGTGGTGTAATGGTTATCGTCGTAGAAATTGGACACGACGATACGAGTTCAAATCACATAGCACTAATACCCTTGGGAAAGGTATGAATCCAATTATTCTCCCTCTAGCTATGGGTAAATAGTAGGACAGATTAGGTTCTTCAGCCTTGGTGAGGAAACTAGTCTAGGAAAAGGAAAACTCTGAATTCAAACCTGTTAAACTCCGCTTAAAAATTGACCTTGTGTCATATCCTGCCTGAGCGGAGGGAATGGTAAATATGATATGATATCACCTTGCCTGTACTGCAGTGATTTATAAGATATGTAAGCAGGATTTGAGTTGACATCAATCAGTGATTGTGTTAAGAAAAACACTGAGCTCAACAAGGAATCATGTTACTTCGTTTTATGTATTCATACATAGTTGCATCGATTTTATTAGTGTCTCTGATTGGATTTCAAATTCATGTAAAAATCAGTATTTATAATGCTGATTTTCAAAGAATCTGGAAAGGCTATCTGACATTGTATCCAATGTCATCTTAGCTACTCCTGTTAGGACACTAATGCCAAGTTGAGTAACACTCTGCCTTTTCATTGGATGAAATCAATATTGTGACAAGGGGAGACCTGCAGCATGGGCACCTGTTTGTTCATCTTCTATACAAACTTGTCCATGTCTGTGTTAAGACCTGATTATGGTTGCAGGAAGTGTACTTAACTAGCAGAGTTCAAATGTTGGATTAGACTATTTGTTTCTCTTCATGCTCAGTAATGTCAATGTTGGAAAGTGGGGCATGGGCATTTGTTTGTTTTATACAACTTTACCCTAAACTGTGATGGAATCAATTTGGTCTTGTGATTGTGACAAATGCTAGAAAATATTGTCAAAACAGACCATTGTTACTGTAGTGAATATAATCCTCATTTATTAGTCCCATCATATGCAGCCATATTATGCTAAGGTAAATATATAGATGGCTGCTTGATGAGCTGATGCTTACACTCTTGGAATAAATGAAAAAAAGTGTATTGACAGTTTCATGTTTTTCACTGCAGCTGCTAATCTCTAACTAATTTCTTTTCTACTTATTTTTAAAAAAAATCATTCTATGTTTTTATTTTTATTTTAGTTTACTTCTACAGGCTGAAATAAGGAGTGTGAATTTGGAATAATATTGTTTTTTTTTTTTGGGGGGGGGGATATTTGTCTCTCTCTCTCTCTCTCTCGAAATTACAAATCCATTTGAAGCATAAATCAGGTTTTGACAATTTCTCGATTCTGTTCCTTAGGCACAAGAATCTCCAGCTGTTGAATCTTAGATTTCTCCTTTCAATTTAATTCTGTCTTTAAGTAGTTTTTATAATGGCGGTACTTTTTTTTTCTGTTGGTGAACCAGAACGAAAAAAAAAAACATAAGAAATGAAAGACAGCATTTGGATGATTTTTGCCAGAGTAAAAGAAAAAACAAAAAAAAAATTCTTGATATGAAGAGTGTCTTTGTTAATCGGAGTAGAGAGTGGGCAGTCTCAAGCAATTTTCAGCACAACCAGACCTGGTAAAAAATATGCAAACATTAATTTCAGCTTAAAAATTAAAGAAAAGATTTACAAAATTTTAAAAAAATCTAAATATCAGTTTTTAATGTTAATACATTTATATTACCCCCACCAAAAAAAAACAAACAAACCCTGTAATGTTGCTTGATGTTTAAAAATCCAAATCCATATTATCATAATGTTTCCTCAACCGCAAATGCTAATATTCTTTAAGTTTAACTGATAATAGCATAAGATAATTCATTATACTAATCTTCCAAGAGAAAAAAGTGTCTGTTTGCATTTGTACTCAAATTAAGTTTTTACCTGATTTAAACATTGATTACTAATGCCAGATGGACACATGTTATTCCTTCATCTACCAAGTGAGTTCTATATAAAGATAAATGTTATCATATTTGGTATTTATAAAGAGGTCAGAGTTCAAGATTTACTGACACTAACCTTTTGACTCAGCAAGTTTTTCACAGAAGGTCAAACTGTTGGTTTTTCACTTGAGTCTGAGTGACAGCAAAGGACTCTTCTATCTGATTTTAACAGTGCTGTGGTCTTGATGGTCTTGATTCTTCTGATCTTCAGTTCTCCCAGACTCTTTTGCAAGCCTTTTGAAACCATTTCTAAGATTCAAACTACAATTGATATCACTGTCACTTTCATGTTCTACAGTTTTTTTTGGGGGTGGGATGGGGGGGGGGTTCTTCAGCTTATTTTATTTTGAGTATTCAGGCTATTGTCATCATTTTTATTGTTATATACACAATGTTTTGACCAATGTGCCCTTTGGCCTTCTTCATGTGCTTTTTGTTGAACTTGGGAACCTTCTTGTCAAACTTGGAAATTTTCACAGGACTTTGAACTGAACCATTTATTTAATCCACAGGAGTAGACTGTTCCTTTCTATCAACCATGACTGGATTTAAGTGTTAAGCTATGTTAAGTATTTCTTGTTAGCTGTTGTTTGTTTTTTCTCAGCTTCCTGGCAAGATGCAAATATTTATTTTCACTCTTTGGTTCATTGAAATAACAAAATCCTCTAGTTGATAAGCTCTTTAATTAAAACTATATCTAATTTTCTGGGTGAGATTGAGTGGTCCGTTTGTATCTCAAAGTCCCTGAGAATTTTAAAGGTTGCACTTGCTAGCCATTAAAGCTTATTACCAAGTCACATCCTATATACAGAATTGATATATGAATAAAAAAAATAGATTATGGAAGGCACTCTTAAATTAACATTGAATTTTTATGCCCCTTTAGTAATTTTAATGATCAAGTTGTAGACCCCCCTGCCCACTTACACTATTATTAAGTTTCGAAAAAGATATATCATAACCAAGTTTTTAATTGTGCAATCTTAAAATCCCTTAAAAAATAAATCAATTTCCAATCCAATTTGTAACTTACGCTCATTATTTATTTGGTTTGGTTGGGTTTTATGGCATGTCAACCATTGTAGGTTATTTAAGGCCAAATCCTGTTTACACATGTATATTAAATGTATATATGATTTGTAAACACATTTTGTTGATAACATTTTTAAACGAGCTTGAGCTCTTTTTTTGCACACAGTTAAATGGTTTCAAGAATTGCTATATAAGTCAGAATTTAATATCAGTCATTTGTTTGGACACATAGTTTGTTCTATTTGACCCATAGATACCAATCAGGTGCTACCACTCTTGGTCAGAGTGAACCTGGGTGCAATAGCAATGAGAAGGTACCCCACATTCCTCAAATCTCCAAGGCTGGAGCCTTGCAATCAGATGGTTTAATGTCATATCCAGGACACTCGTAAGGAGAGTTACCCCTCTGTAGAGTGCAGTTGGTGTATTTTACAGCCCAAGCTGACTGGGCTATTTTATTTATTCATTTGCAGTTGAATATAGATTTTATAAATTGGACACAAGTCAACATTGTGTTGAATGTTAACTTGAATTTAGTTAAGTCAATGAAATTAGCCGAGGATAAGGTTTGATGCTTATGATGATATTATCATTATTTAAAACTATACTTTAAGCAAATACTAATGATGATAATGATTTGTATTTACTTAAGAAAATGAAATCAAAGTGATTTTTCTTTGATGTTCTCATCTTAAGGGAGTGAATGTTAAAACACTGTCTCTTGTCAAACAGGTTGTTTTTATTTTCTGCTTCAATGCTCTTCGTCTTTGTTCTCTTGTTTCTCTTTTAATAGGATTCTTGATCGATCGTCTAAAGTTTCTTTAGAAGGCTTTGGCAAATGTACAAATCAACGGCAGACACACAAGTGACAAAAATAGCGAAAGAATCTAAAAATACATTAATTCAACATCAATGGATTATTTTAGTTTACAATTCTTTGTTGTTGTTGTTGTTGTTGTTAGTTGAATGTAGCTTATTTACCAGTGATGGTGCAAATGACTTTAATCTGAATTTTGCTCAATTAGGCAGATCAGTGAAGCCATGAAAAGATGGTTTGGTTTTCTTGGCAATTGTGCCAAAACTGTACAAATATAAAAACTGACCAGTGAGAGTTAAAGTTTGTTTCCATTGATGTTGGAATTACTGTTTTTCTTCTCTGCTCTATTTCTAGGAACTTTGATCTTTTACTTTAAAATCAGATGTGTTTCCTTTTGAGACATTCTAAGGATATTGGCAAAAAAATCAAAAGATAAATAAATAAAAGTCTCTTTTCTATCATGCGGATATGTTCGAAGGATTGATTAATCTTAATGGCATATTACCCTGTTTGGGGTTATTTTAAGCCTAGAGCTTAAGAAATCACATTGTTCCTTCATATATACTTTTATCTGTGTGTAGTTGTTTCTTAATTGTTTGGATATGAATAATTTTTCACAGATTTATTTGGGCCAGAGATAGACATTCTAACAGGCGCTACTATACCAGGTCAGAGTGAATCTGGGAGTAATGACAATAAAGAGGGACTCTACATTCCTCAGATCTCTAGAACTGGACTCTTACCATCAGATACACTTTTTTTTTTCTTTTTTTGAGGGGGTCTTAACCTTTTGTCAAGTGAACCTGGAAGTAAAGACAATGAAATGATACTCTCTGCTCTCTATATCTCCTGAGCAGGAGCCACTCTATCCAAATCAGTTCAGTGGTCAGGAATTAATGCAAGCATTATTGAAAGAATAAGGCTATAATATTCACTCATGAATTCACCATACCTAATGCTGCTTTATGGTAGGCCCTTTAGGCAGCTTGGTTGATATGTGACAGGCTCACTATGCTTACAATACTATACTGCATTTGAAATATATTCATATAATTTTATAGGCATTGTCTCCTCATAAAATGTGGAAAGTATTATCATTCGCCTCAAAAAATTAAGATTTTTAAAGATATATTTTCTGAATTCAATCCATATAAAACAATGGTTTAATCAAGCACTGTTCTATAAACATCATTCCTTACAGCTTTCAAGGTTCTCCAATTTTGCTTGGGGAAGTCTGTGACATAATAGCTAAAGTGCTGGACTATTGCCTCAAAATAAGTGAGTTCAAACTCCTATTAGATTTGTTTTTGGACTAATACCCTTGGGAAAAGTATGGGTTTGATGATAATCATGTTCTTCTTCAAGGTTGGTTTAGGCATTAAATAGCCCATGAAGGTTGATATATCATTAAATAATAATAATTATAATAATAATAAAGAACCAAACCACTCTTTCTTCTTTAGAAAACTTTTAATTCGACTACTATTTTCACTTAGCAACATTTGACTAACCAAGACTTGTTCATTTGGTTTCTGTCAGCTAGATTTTACTTGTAACCCATTATTCTTTTTTTTTTTTTTTTTTTTGACCTAAGAGCACTTAGATCTTACATCTTGTATATTACTTTCTGCCAAGTATATAACTATTACATTATTACAGATTTGCATCATATATTGCATAATACATATTACCTATTATAACTCATACCTATTCTCATTTACTTTTTACCTGGTATCTAATACTTTTTATATAGCACCTTTTACCTTTTTTATTGATCCATTTAGTATAGATGACTTGGCCATTAAAAGGAAAAATGACAAAATTTCCACTAATGGAATAAATCACTTGATAGATGTATAATATAAACCATTGCTAATGATTTTAGTATAGAAATGCATCGAAAATTGCAAAGAAAAGGATTATCTGTGGTCAAGATTTAATGTAAACATTACTGACAAAATAATACTATCACATGTTCTATTACTTATATATGAATACATAGACTTATATTTGCTTGGACTTAATCTGCAATTTCTTTCTACTTCAAAATCCTGAAGCTCAGTTACCTCTTAGCAGAACTTGAACCCTATGACACCTCTTTCTTTTTTTACCTAAAATTTGTATCATTTTTCTTCCTTTATTTTCTTAATATTTTCTCAATTTTTTTCTTTATTGTTTTTTCATTCTACTTTCTCTCATTCTCTTTTTCTTTTTTTTCTTTTTTACTTTGCATTAGCTATACTGTTAATATTACTTTCCTTCATTCTTTTTCCATCTTCTCTTCTTTCTCTTTCCCTATTTTTTCCTTCCTTTTCTTTCCATCTTAATGTTCTTCCTTTTTCTTTCCTTCCTTCTCTTTCTCTGTTCCTTTACTTTTTTTTTTATCCATTTTCCTTTCTTTGTTCTCTTTTTCTCTGCTCATCCAGACACAAAGCCATGTTTAATTCATTCTTCAATGGCTCTGAATCTCTTTAGAAAAGAACAGACATGATCATAAACATTGTCATCTTCTCTGCTTCAATGAATTCTTTCTTAGTCTGCTTAGATGCTAAAACAACCCCCCCACCTAAAAAAAAAAAGAGAGAAAAAGTCTATTATAACCATTGTTGTTATTATTATTATTATTAGCTGTTGTGGTCTCCATTTTGCTTGTGTGATGAATATTTGGCCTACTTATGAGCAACTCGCATAGAATCAATTCTACACAAATTCATCCAGCCTTCATCCTGACAATCTTTTTTTTTTTTTTCCTCCTCCTCCTCTTTTGAAAATTTATCAATTGATCTTTATTTTTATTTTTTAATTGTCATCCCAATCTTCATTGAAGCTTTCTTCCCACTTTCAATCGGCCCATTTTCAAGTTCTTTTGTTTTTTTGCTTTTTTTTTTCTTTGTTTGTGGTTTTTGTTTTGTTTTAATTGAGATTCTTTTGTTTTTTGTCTTGTCCAATGCTTTCAAACTTCTCTCTCTCTCTCTCTCTCTCTTCCACTTGTTTTTATTTATATTTTCATTGGGCTGATTATTCATTCATCCTCTTTCTCTCTGCCGCTATACCTCTCTCTCTCTGTTTTTGTCAATGATTCTCTGATATTTTTCCTTCTACTATTGCTAAATTTTGATTGTCTTTTTTTTCTCTCTCCACTTTAGATGGATCTTGATTCTCTCTTTTGCTTCAGATAGAATCCTTACTCTCACTTGCTCCTAACAGATTCTTCTCTCTCTCTCTCTCTCTCTAAATGGATCCCCCCACTCTCTATCTTTTTCAAGGTATATTCCTCTCTTTCTCGGAAGCATTCCTCTTTCTCTTTCAGGAGTAGAGAGAAAATTGAGAAGAACTGAAGAGAGTGAGAGAGAGAGAGAGAGAGAGAGAGATACTTTCCTTGGTTCCAGGTCTTTTTGATTTTCTCTCTCTCTCTCTCTTTCAATTCTCCTTTTCCCCTGTTCATCATCATTACTTCCTGTTTCTTCTATTATTTCTTTTCCTTTTTCTCCCTACCTAATCTCTCCCTCTCTCACCACTACATCTGTTTATCCTCCCCATCCCAATTAAGCCTCTTTCATAATAACTTCTATTCCTTTTCCTCTTATGGCTTGTTAAGCTTCACCTAGTAATCAGCTGACATGCTTTGGCCAAGAGATGATTAAATCTACTCCAGTAATAACCTCCCTCCACCATCAACTCTCACTACCACTCCCATTACCACCACCACCACCACCACAATTCTTTTCTGTTTCTCCTGTTTTATGACTGTCATCATTGAATATAAGACTTTGATTGCTGCAATGTACATGTGTATGGACATTGGTTCTTCTTGCTTTCTCTCGAATGCAATAACCGTAGGAAGTCGTCAGCGTTGGTGTTGGTTATGTTGGACTTGCATTGGTCGTTACACCAAAATGAGTGCAGGGGAAAGTCATCTCTTATATTGATCTCTATTTATTGATCTATATTTATATTGATCGGTGAAATCAATTTTCTAGTCTTTCATCTCCTCCGCTGTATTTCACGTATGCTTTTGATTCGATTTTATACTTTCTTATTTGCTTTCGTGTTTTTGGCGTTTGTTTTGCTTTTTTTTTTTTCTTCTTCTTCTTTCCTCTTCACCCCCTCCCCCATAGCTGTAGACACATACACTTATAGATGTTCAGCTATCTGGATAAAGATAAGATAGATTAACTATCAGTTATCTTATCTACTTTTTTCTTGTTTTTGTTTTTTATATTAGGAACATACATTTATTGCATAGAGTTTCATGTCTTTACAATGCACTTGTATATATTCATGATAGTATGCAAAAATTTTTATGCCTATGTACACTTCTGTGTACATTAATGCATACACATACATTAATAAGTACTTGTTGACACAAGTACATCCATATACCATGAATAGACATTTATCAATGTGTACACACAAATAAATATATTTCTTCCTACATTTATGTCTAAGTATATATCTGTGTGTGTGTGTGTGTGTGTATAATCATGTTAGTTTACTCATACATACTATCTTATGTGTGAGAGAGGGGGGTGGAGACAGCTAACTTTGATATCAGGTGGTAGTGGTTTATCTGTAGGGACCAACTCACTACACTAGCAAATTGGCAAACATTATGGTGCTCAATATAAACACTAAATTTTTTTTTTTTTCTCTCTAGGCCACAAGTATAGAAGCAACCAGTTAGGCTTGAAGAGTTTACTATTAGCTCTAGAAGAGTCTCTCTCTCTCTCTCTCTCTCTCTCAATAAATAAATATATGAGGGTTGGCTGTAAAGTTCATTGGCTGACAATGATACTTATGGTATGTGACCAAATGAGGTTTATTTTTCAACATAGACCTCCTTTGGGTTCACACCCTGCTTCAATCAGTTTTATAGTACTTGAATCCCATTAATAAATAAAAAAACCAACTCAACATCAGATATGGCACCATCATATGAACTTTTCAGCCCAACTTCTTATCTGAGAGAGAGAGAGAGTGACTTGTATCAAGAATATGGCTGAAAATATTTAAGACTGGTTGATTAACACAAGCTTGTCAATTTCACAAATTTTGTCACAATGCTTATTTTGATGATTTTTTTATTATTTGTAAGCACTAACTGTGGCCTCTACCACCATTAAAGAGAGTGGTGGTAATAGTCACAGTAGCCACTTAAAAAAACAAAAATATTTATTCAAGCCTAATTTTTCCCCAATTAGCAGCTAATTGTGAGAAGAAGTGCTTATTTTCATGTCTACACTTGTTAATGAGTTTGAATTTCTTATTTAAAAGATGGTATATGTTCAGGGAAAAGTAATTATGTTTAATTTTTGCACCTCTTATGATTGTGTGTGTGTGTGTGTGTGTGTGTGTGTGTGTGTGTAATCATAAATATGTTCAGACTTTGAAGTAACAAAAGAACAATCTAAATGCTGCCAAAGTTACATGATTTCTTATATTATTGTCATACATGGAAAAAGGGAGATATGTTTCAGTGACTTTTGTATTTTTATATGCAAAAATAAGGCTTTAAAATCCTGCCCTTCAGTAATTCATTTCTTATTGTGTAGGATGGATGGATGGAATCTTTAATCTCTTAAAGTTGGAAGAATTTAAAAGACAAGCAAATATCCTGCTATAAAATAAAATTTAAAAAACAAAATAACAACAAAAAAAAAGCAACCTATATCTTTAAAGGTTGATCTGTTTTTATTTTGATGCACATTGAATAACTACCAATGGAACTCTTCCCCTTCCTACTCGACTCTGGATGTATATTTTATTTGTTTTGGCAGTCAACTTTTATGTGCACAAACCTTGAATTCCTTCCCACTCACATAATATTTTCTCTATCTACTTTTCTATTGAAACAAACATATCTATATTATATATCTTATTTGTAGAGCATGTCTAAAAAGAATTGTATGAAAGAGAAAAATGAGGGGAGAAAAATGGTTATCTTTGGATAATGTATTTTGGGACATGCTGCAAATTAATATATTTTTGTGTTAATTAATCAAAATTTTCATTATATGTGAGGGTGGAGGAGATGTCACTTTGTGCAACTTGTCATATTTTGTTTTACAAAATGTACTTTAGAAAAAAAAGAAGTTTGTTCGTTTTCAAGCTGCAGCAATTAACACCTGTGCTGTTAATTATGTAATCATTAATTATTTATGATAACTTGTCATTTCATCTTTATTATTTCACTAATGAATTTTCTTTTTCTCCTCTTCCTTCCCTATTGTAAAACTTTATTTTTTAGTATTTTTAAAAATCTTTCATTTTAATCAGATAGAAAACCTGCACAATATATTTAATCAAAAATCTACCTTTATATCTGGAGAAAACCTGACGACCTCTGAACTCTGCCTGCTCTTTACATAGATAATAACCTTAATTTGATCCAGTCATATTTTTAACCTATTGCATGTATCCCTCTGTAGAGGTTTTAGACCCCTGACCTGCTCCCTCCAAAAAAAGTTAAAGAGGTGTCCTAGATATGACACCAAACTGCATCTAGTAGTGAGGCTCCAGTTTTGAAGCTCTGGGAGAGTGTAAAGTAACCCTTCCTTACAAAGACTCCCAGGTCCACTCTGGCCCAGAGTGTGGTAATACCTGTTAAAATTCCATCTATAGGTCAAGGGTCAAATAGATCTGTTAAAAATTACTCAAATTCAATAGGACTGGGGGGGGTTAAGCTACATAAAAAAATGTAAATGTACAATGAATGCAATTCCCTAACCTCTAGCCATAAACTAACCCTAGATATGTTGACATATTCTTAAAATCAATGGAAATAGTATATATCTTGCTTTTATAAGCTGACAAAAAGAACAGTTCACCTAGAGCAGTAGTCAGTAAGTTCTGCAAACCTCTATGCCAAAAAAGTACTCTTCATTGTGGTCTTGTGCCAGATATGGGTCAACTAAATAGATATGTCTATCTGTAAAGTGGTGACTATTAAGTTACTCTTGCTAACCATTCACTTATATGTGAGGTCAGTTCTTGGTAGCTATGTGCCAGATTTGATGAATATCTGCTTATAAAAAAGAAAAGATAAACCAGTTTTATTAATATCAATTTTTTTTTATAACTTTCTAAATTGAAGTTGTTTTTTTTTGGGGGGGGGGTGTCAAGGTGACCCATATAGATACTACTGTGCCAAAATATTAATTGATCAATTGGGGGAAACTGTAGAATAATTTCAGTTTTTTATTTATTTTCTAATTTTGGTAGATCCTAATGCGACATTTTTTTTTTTTTTTAATTTCTTCTGCAAATAATTCCCTGGTTTCTTCACTCTTGGGAATTTGTTTATAAAATTGGAAAAGTATTTTCATTCATGTAGCTGTTATGTTATTCATCTATATATCTATAACATTTAAATAAGATCAATATCTACATTGATTTATATTTGTAAGCATTCAAGTGTTCTGCTAAGAATACATGTTTCTACCCCAAGTTGTAACAGATGGTGAAAGAATGACATTTTTTGGCAGCTATAAATTTGTCAATTGAACATTAAGATATGCTTGTCATTATGCAACAAATTGCATTGTTGATTGTGTTTTTGTTGTATGCATAAAATGTTGTTTTCTGTCTTTTATAGATTTATTATCTGTACAATAATCATTCATTTACATATTTGTAATAAATAGGCATTTGTAGGAAGAGAGGAAGATAAATACTCTTTCTTTTCTTTTCTTTTTTTTCCTCTTCTTTTTTATAATGCTTAATTTCTGGTTCCTTAACAACTTCCTGCAAGATATTTGCTTCTCTATTTGATTAAGAAAGCAGAATAAATCAAAAGGGGTTTTTTTTCCTGAAGAATACACACAGAATGATTGGGAAGAAAGAAAGAACGTTTTTTTTTTTTTCTTTTCTTTTTTCGGGCACTTGTCATTGGCCAAATATTAACTTCATTCCACCAAACATGTCTCTAGCATTTTTATCAATCACCTGCTTGCCATCCTCCCTTCTCTCTCTGGTTGGATGGGCCCAATCTCCAAGAAACAGCCTGCTGCCACCGCTGCTGTTGCAGCAGCCTCATAGAAGGAATATTATTAATTTGTATTTCCATTTGGAGTGTCTCTATGGAAACTGGCTTTCTCCGGTGGATGGAGAAAATCCCTGAAAAGCAAACTTTGCTTGTTGCTACTTAACTGCTCTTTCCTTTTTATAATACTTCAGGTTAAGGCTACAGATTCATTCCTTGAATTGATTTGTGTGTGTGTGTATATATATATATATATATATATATATATATATATATATGTGTGTGTGTGTGTGTATCCACACAAACACACATATAATTGCGTGTGTTTACATGGGAGTTTTTTGTGGCGAGCATAGAAATTTATCTATACAATATGCATATTCAATTAACATCTGTACATTTATGCATAAATAAATGTGGATATGTATGAGAGTTTCTCAATAAGTTCAGTGCATCTTAAATATATCCAGTATGTGAAAAATTGATGATAATTTGCATCTAAACAGTAGTCTGCTTGTGTAGAGAATGTTTCAAAATTTTTTAAACAAAATAATCATATTCAAATCAGGTTCCACAAATAATAGCATAATGGAAATTAGATTTATTGAAAGTTGAAAGGATAATATTTTAAGATCTGCAACCATTTAGCCTCAAATATGAACCAAAAATGTCAAGAGAAGCCCTAAAGTACATGCTTCAGATGTCCACTTTCCAACTGAAAGCATCATTCCTCTTGGGTGATTGCTTGTTATTGAAGGCCCAGATGGTGCCATCAACTTCAAAGTTCTTGACCAATCTGTTTCCTGTTTAGAAATCTGTTGAAATTGAACATCCTTCTGTATCTTGCTTGAACAATGTTGACTCAATTTTGTCACATGTCTTTTTCTGCTCCGTTATCTGAGGCATGCTTTCACTATGTTTTAGTTAAATATATCAAAATTTTAATAATTTTCCCTGCAATAATCTGAAAAAAGAAAAAGAATATTGGCAACAAGGAAGATTTGAGCAGTTGCTGCTTTGTTTCAACTAATGTGAAACATATATATATATATATATACACATACATATATACACACACACACACACGCTCACTTTGAGTCTTTTGGAAAATACCTAAAGTTAATAGCTACATTGTCCATACTACAACTACTCTCTTTTGTCGCCTTACATATCACCTCACAAACATAAGCTCCATAAAACAGCATCTAATGACAAAGCATAACAAAGTCACTGACAAAGTCAAATCCTTCTGTATAAGAAATATCCTCATCAATAATACCAAAATCATGTATAAAAATAACAATAAAAATCGCCTACAAATCTCTAAAGCAATAAGCATGAAAAATACAAAGACCTGCTATGAATAATAAAATAACATTCAACACAGGTATTAACATATTAAACCTATTCAATAACTAACCATAGCACTCCTCCTAACAGAATGAGCCAACTACATATTTTTAAAAAAAAAGAAAGAAAGAAAAAACATTCCAAATAAATATAAAAACTCAGAGCAACAAACAATCCAACACAACTGCAACCTAACCGGCATTAAATGACCCTTGAGGTTGATATGCTGTAAAAAAAAAACAAAAAAAAAAAACAGCACAACTCAAGCAAAATGGTCTAAAATATGGGGCACTTTCTTTATCACCTCAACCCAGACATAAGGAAAATAAGACTTGAAGGTGTCCACTTAAGGATCCTAAAAAGAAAATAGTCTGGTCTTCAATAGAATATACTTAAAATAATATATGAATATTTGGTTAACAAGCCTAACTTAAATTGTTGGTCTTCAATTTTCATAGTCATAGTGCTCAGTATCTGCGCATAGTTAAATGTTCACTAAATATGTCTTACACTCTGTGTGTGAGTTCATTTGTTTTTTGGGGTTTTTTTTTATGTATGTATGTATCATATCTATGGACCCCCACATATGGCTGGGCAAAAGCAGGACGACCAGCATGAACATACATTCAGCAGCTATGTGAGGATACGGGATGTAGCCCTGAAGACCTGCCAGAGGCGATGAACGATAGGGAAAAGTGGCGAGAGAGGTCAGGGATATCCATGCTAGTGGCATAACATGATGATGATGATGTATCATATTCATGGTTTCTTTTCTTCTTTTTTTTTTTTTTTGTTTTGTTTTGTTTTGTTTGCATGATATTCTCTTTCTCTTTTCTTTTTATTTCCCCCTCTGTTCTATTTCTTTTTTACTCTCACTCTCTTTTTCTTTCTTACTAGATTTCTCCTTTTCACTCAGATACTCTGTCTCTTTTTTTCTCTTTGAAAACTCTGACTTCTATATTTATATTCATTCTCTTTCTCCAATCTTTTCCTCTAAATCCTTGTTAAACATCTGTGTGTTGATATTACTGTCCATATGAACTGTGTTTATTATATCACTGACACAGATAAACTAATCTTTTCTCTTATCTGCTCTGATAAATGTTCTTGTGTTGACTGCCCTAGCAGCTCCCTTATTTAACCAAATGATTCTACTGCCATCGTCACCACCTCTGCTGCTACTAACCTAACTTCTTCATCTGGATACAAATTCATTTTCAACTTCACCCCCTTCCCAAACTCCTCAATAAAAGCTGCATCATAAAAATTTGATTACTATTTTTTCTTTTTCTCTTTATGTCTTCAACAACTTTTATCTTTCTTTTAAACCTCCATAATACAGTGATTCACTTGGATATTTCTTTATTTTGTTTGTTTTATCTGAAAATAGAAACATTAACAAATAAAAGTAGCAAAGCCAATTTAATTTGAATTTAGATTTATTTACGTCTTGTTTCAGATAAATTTTTACAATGATTTTAGAAAAATTGATTTTGGGATAACAAAGAAAATTGTTTATTTTTATTTTAAGTCTCATATCAATTTTTGCTGAGCCAAGGCAAATAACTGGTTTGTTTTATTTTTAAGCTGATGATTGACAATTGTTAGAAATCTCAAAGGTAGTAGAATTGTATTGCCCCAAGGATAGTCTTTTTTTTTTTTTTTTTTTCTAAATAGTTTCATTAGGGTAAAATCTATGAAATTAAAAGAAAGAAATTTCCTCTATTTTTATATCTTTTTTTGAATTTTTATTTTTTTTATCTAGGATCCACAGATGTCTCTTTCTTTAATCTGGGGGTAGAGATGTAAAATGCTATGAGAGACTCTTAACACTGTTCTAATCTAAGTGGGGATAGAGCTACCAATTTTGTATTTTCACACATATACACTAATTTAAAAAAAAAAATACCACTTATGATTGAAAAAGTTTTAAGTTTGACTATTCTCATTTCCTTTTGATGTAATAGTGATTGTGTGGTCTTCTCCAGTGTAATCTGAACTTTTCTGAAAGTGTGTTTGTGTATTTATACCCAACCCCTCTACTATAGGCAGGATGCAATGAAAGCTCAATTTTTAGCAGTGTACAGATGATTTGAATTCAGGGTTTTTCTTCTCCTAGACCAGTTCCCTTATCAAGGCTTAAGCCGGTCTGCCCTATTATTTACCCATGGCTCAAGGGGAGAACAAATGGATTTATATCTTCTCCAAGGGCAGTAGCACAAAGTGAAATACATACAGCCTTCTCCGGGATTTGAACTTGGGTCTCCAAGCCCATTTCCCCCAACCATAACTGTTATGTTAATATGCTATATATGCATCTAAGTTTGAATAGCATAAACACCATTGATGATTCTGTTGACTCTGTATCTACACTATTTAAACTTTGATCTACATATGCTCTAGCACTGATATTGAGCACTATCTATAAATATAGCAAACCATATAATTTTATTGTTGATTTTGTATGTGTGTGAAATATATGTAATATAAAAAAATATGACTATTCCTTTCAAACTTAGATGTACCTTTGCTTTATCAGTGATATTAAGTACTTTTCTTTATAAAAAAAATTGTATATGACTACGTATATAACCTATAATTACATAACTATATTGTGAGTATCATCTAAAAAGTTTGACAATAAAATGACCAATAAAGAAGTGATTATTAGTATATTTCTTGTGTTTAATGAGTTTTTGTGAAGGAAAAAAGTTTTCAAGTAGATTTAAAGCCACTCTCTTCTATAATGAATGTACATTTTACAAATCTGTCGAGACAAAATAATCTGCTTAATTAGCAACAACATAATTCTTAATAATAAATGAGGTTCATAAAAAAAAAAAAAAAGCACAAATGATTTGTCTTCAGCAGACAAATGGATTTGCTAGAGGCATTTTGTTTTTCTTTCTCAGTTGGTGTTATTACATAAAATCTCTTGTGTGTTTTTTTTCTAACTTTACTGGTGAGCAGCAATTCTTTGAGATCCAAGCATTTGTTGTACTTACATTCCTCTGAGAACCAATAGCAGGCACTGGGGACAGACTGTATCTTGTAGAAAGCAGCTTATTCCAATCCGGATTTCTTTTTCCTAATCCCAAGGAACTTCTCACAGACACTTTGAATTTGGGAAAACAGATTTACTTGGCCACTTGTGACTTAGCACTACTAACTACTTGTGACTTGAGCAACTATAATGTCATAAGCAGGGTTAGGCATGCTGGCTCATCTGGTAATCTATTTAGATCAACAAAGTTGCATCTGATTCAAGACTCACACTCTGGTAAATATCTGGCTAGAAAGACTTTGGCCATGCTTTTTACAATAGCAGAAAAAAAGTGTATAGAATTGGATATTTAGTCCTATTAACTGGAAATGACTTGAAGTCAATCTGTCAATGTTTTTTTTTTATAGATAGCTGAAGCACCAACAGTCATTGACTTAGATTTTATTTCATGCATTATACTTATTAGGTTCCTTATGATGAAGGAATCGAAAAACAAACTGATTGTATATGTAACTTGAAAGAGGCTGTAATTTTATATATATATATATATATATATATATATATATATATATATATATATATAATCCAAAAGTGATGAATTTATTATAATGGAAAGTCAGTCAAAATGTTTCGGTTTTAGTAAACCTTAATCAGGACTTTAAGGTGATGAAAAATAAAACATCTATCATTGTTCAAGCAACACTTTTTTGCTATCTTAAAATCCTAACCAAAACGTGTTAACATTGACTATAATAAATTCATCATTTTTGGATTACTTTGTTTTTCCATTTTCTTCATACTGTCGGATTCATTTCCGTTATTTACTTATATAGTGCATACGTTTTCTTTTGTCAGTTTTATGACTTCAAGTTTCATGTATTTATTAAAACAAATGCAACCTTCAGATGGAGTGTGTGACCTGAAGTGATGAAAAAGCATATTTCAGCTTTTATCTTGCTCTACTGCCCAGTATTTGAGCACTTTCGTGATATGGGGGGGGGATTGAGGTTTTTTTTTTTTCACTTTACTATGCACGCGAACATGCATGGGAATAAATAAATCAATCAATAGCCTGATATTATTATTGGTTGAATTTTGATTTAAATTTTTCACTGCAGTGTGTAAGTAAGTAAAGTTAGCGACCATAGTCGAGGGTGACCCGAAGGCTCCCTTTTCGATAGCTACTACACCAAGGTGTAGGGGAGGGCGCTACTCCATTCCCAGGATTGCTCCACTTTACCCTTGAACCGTACCTTATAATGCTGAGTGTTAAGCAAGGTGGTATCAAGTTCCATTTTTAAAGTCTTTGGTATGACTCGACCTGGGATTGAACCCAGGTCTCCCGGGCCATTGGCGAACACTCTAACCGCTGGGCGAGATTAAAATTCACTATTAAATTAAGTACATGGGTAATGAAGGAGTTTGTTGAAAAATAAATATTCATTGTGCCATATATGTATGCACAGCAGTCTTTCTTTTAAGCATGTATTGTTTAAAAACACACAAAATATCCTTTTACAATTTGAATTTAATTTTTTGTACATTATTTTATAATTTCAAATTGGTGTTTTTCTTCAAGGAGAGCTTTGACATTAAATAACCCATGAAGGTTGATATATCATTAAAACAAAGAAACCAAACCAAGCCATCTCTGGCTATTTTGACCATTCAACAAAAACTATTTTAATCAATGTAATAAGATAAAGTTACATGTGAACAAAATATTTATAAAAACTTAAATTGCTATAGAAAAACTACAAATATTCAAAATCACTTTAGACTCTAACGAGAACACATTGAAGACATTAAAAATATAAATTTCAAATAATTTTTCTATAAAATCAAACAATAGGGAAATGATAATCTTTAAAAATAAATTGTTAAAAAAAAAAAAAATTTATTCCAGAACTTGTCTAAGAGAAAGACTACTGCATATATATAGTGTGTGTGTATGTGTGTGTATATATATATATATATATATATATATATATATATATATATATATATATTGTGTGTGTGTGTGTGTATATATCTCAGAATGAAATCACCTTTGTGTTTACCTATACTGTAGGTTTTGCTTTATATAAGTAACACCTGTAGATAAGGATTGCCAGTGAGATTTGTATTATTCTAGCTCTGGTTGTTCAGATCATCCTTAGATAATATGATGTGATTAATTTTCACCACAGAATTAAGTGCACTGTCCGTAAAAGAAAATAGGCTGAAAAAAAAATATATCTGTCTAAAATAAATGCTTTTTTCATGATTGGGCTGTGGACATATTGATGTACCTGCAATTATGTAGGTTAAAATTTTACTTTAAAAACTCCTCTAAATTGTAAATTCTTTATCACAAAAATGTTGAGCAATATCACAATATATATTATCATTTAGGAAAATTGTAAGTCAGAGTAAAATCTCACGACTTTGAATTTCACTGCTCCAATTATCAAGTGAGCCAGTAATACACATCTATTGGCCTAGGGGTTAGAGTGTTCGCCAATGGCCCGGGAGACCTGGGTTCAATCCCAGGTCGAGTCATACCAAAGACTCAAAAAATGGTACTTGATGCCTCCTTGCTTAACACTCAGCATTATAAGGTACGGATCAAGGGTAAAGTAGAGCAATCTAGGGAAAGGATTAGCGCCCTCCCCTACACATTGGTGTAGTAGCTATCGAAAAGGAAGCTTTCGGGTTACCCTCGACTATGGTCGCCAACTTTACTTACTTATGACATATTCAACCAAGATATTTTACATATTTATATTCTTTTTATATTCTTTTTAACTGGTTGATATTAAAGAGTGTCATCCTGTAATGAGTTGAAGAAATTGTAGGTTGTGAACTTAAATTAAAGGATTACAGTTGGTAGCAAGATCCTGCCATTATAGTAAATATTTACTTTCTAATTTGGCACCAGGTTGTGCCACTTGATCCATGTTAGTCATGTGACTCAAAAAAAATAGTCAACCCAGACAGCTAGTACTTTAGAAAACAGACTTCATATCTTCAGAGGGGTAAGCCCTACCCAATGATTGTCCTGGATAGTCTGATGGTGAGGCTTCAGTAATGCTGGAGCTTTAGAGAATGTGGAGTACCCCTTCATTACCATCACTCCCAGATCCACTCTGGCCTGGAGTGGTAGCACCTGATAGGGTACTATCTATGGGTCAAATAGAACTGTTTGACATTTAAACTGTATGCAAACAAATGACTTATGCTAAATTGAATTGTTTGAAATAGAACTGTTCGATCATTTAACTGTGTGTAAACAAATGATTGATGTTTAATTGTACTGTTAATTATACATAGCAGTACTTGGAACGATTTAACTGTGTTCAAACAAATGATTTGATTGAAATACTTGAAACCATTTAACTGATGCAAAGAACATGAGCTCAGGGTCATTTAAAAATGTTATCAACAAAATGTGTTTACGAATCATACCTCATATATATGTATAAAGAGTATTTGGCAATAAATAACCTGCCCCTGGTGTAATGGTTATCATCATAAGAAATGGACCCAGCGACACGAGTTCAAATCCTGGATGAGACTGATAGCATTTCACATAGTGCTAATACCCTTGGGAAAGGTATGAATCCAATTATTCTCCCTCCAGCTATGAGTAAATAGTAGAGCAGACTAGGCTCTTCAGCCTTGGTGAGGCAACTAGTCTAGGAGGAGGAAAACTATGAATTCAAACCTGTTAAACTCCGCTTAAAAACTGACCTTGTGTCATATCCTGCCAGATTAGAGGGGTTGGGTAAATACAATAAATAACCTACAATGATTGATATGTCATAAAATGAAACCAAAGCAAAATCAAAAAATAGTGTGAAAGTGTACAGTGGTTCTATTGAATGTTAGATGTGTAGATTACTAACTCATCTGATGACTAGAGCTATGAAACATGGAGTCAAGAGTTTTTACCCTTACATTTTTTTTTTTATAACTAATAATATTTCATGCATTATATACAGATATATAAAACAATAATATACATTAGGAAAATGTTTTTATATAAGTTTTTTATAACTAATATGCTATCTTTAAAAGGAAATGTTTAATAGGTTTGTCTTAACAAAAGCAACATATATAAATAAGTATTGGTGGTGAGAGTTGTGTTGCTGTCACTCAACTTGCTTGGTATAGGAATACTTGATACCATTTAACTGTGCACTAGCAAAAGATAAATATTAGACAGAATTATTAGTGTTAGACAGCAATACTTGAAACCAATTAATTGTCTGCAAACAAATGAATAATATTAAATTGAATGATTAGGGTTGAATAGTAATACTTGAAACCATTTGTTTGTCAGCAAATTATCTCTAACAACTAAAATAAAGTTACATGCAAACTATTTGCTTACAAATCAGATATATTATTTGGCATTAAATAACCTACAAGGGTTGATATACCATATAACCAAACCAAGTTGCTTGAATTGACATTAAATTAGGCTTTAACATTCATTATCATCAAGGCATGCTGACAGCAGAGATTCTCTTGACCTTGGAGAGATCTTTGGATGCTCTCAAGGAACCTATGTATGGCACTAGACCTTGCTGTCTAGTTCAAGCCATAACCCCGGTATATGTGCCCGGACCCACATTTGGGTTTGTGAAACTGCTTGGCTCATCAGGCTCACATTGGACCAAGTGAGCCGATGGGCAGGATAGACCAGCAGGGTTCGAGTCTCGGCTTGTTCCTGACGCCCCCTCCCCTTTATCCCCACTTTAATCGGCCTTCAGGCTTTTGACCTTGTCTCAAGTCCTGTTTGGTGGGAGGCAGTGACAAAAAAAGATTCTCTTGGCCAGTCCTCCTGACAGCATCCAATGTTAGCATGGAGTCAATAAATATAAATTTTGGATGGTCAGCTAACACTGGTGTGCCCATGTGTAGGCCTCCAAAAAACAAAATTGCTTATGTGTTCATCCTTACTTCACCAGCAGTGCTCAGAATGTCTTACTTGATGGTTTGTGAGATGGGAGGTAAGAGGTTGTACTGTTGTGGTTTTTTAGGTGCTGCCTTCTGGATTTGCTCAAAACTGCACACAGCATTCTTGTATAGTTCTCCTTTAGCTTTTTCTCCTAACAATTTTGTCAGTCCAAGTGGTGTAACCATACAGTAATACTGACACAACTTTTAATTTTACCAGCTCTGCTTTTTATCATTTAGGAAAAAAGTATAGAGAAATCACAAAGCAGTTGAGGACTTACATAAGAATGACTTACATTTGTAAAAAAAACATTTATAAAATACTGAGGTGAAAAGATGTGTGCAGCCACTTACCTCTTATCTCACAGAGCATCCAAATAAGACTAAGACAACATGCTGGGTACTGCTGGAGAAGTTAAGCATGAATTCATCAGCAATGTTCTCCTGTGGATTTTAACTCGGACACACCATTGTTGGCCAACCAACAAAAACTTATATTCATCAGTTCTGTGTGGACACTTATTGCAGTCTAGAAGCTCTACCAAGAGCTATGACTGATAGGGACGGATGTTGAGAAAGTCAAGATTGTCTGTGCTATCAGTATGACATGATGATAAAACATTTGTATCAAGTTCTCTCTTGCCATTAGTTCATCATGTCATTGTCAATGTTTCAGATAAAATATTGATTACTTTTTATGTTGGTAATAGCTAAACAATAACATTTTCTTCTTTTTGGTGTTGATTGTTTCAAGCTTTGTATCTTTTACAGAGAAATTTATGAATGAATAAAAAAACAAACAAAAAAAACGTATGTATATATATAAATACGTATGTATGTGTGTGTGTATATATATATATATATATATATATATATATATATATATATATGTGTATAATATATATATGTGTGTGTGTGTGAAAATGTTTGTTGTAGGTCCAAAGAAAGAATAAAAATATATTTTAAAATAGGTAGGTCCACAAAGAGATTTGTATTTTTTAAATTTATTTATTTTGTTCTTATAAATAAATTCAAAAAATACAAATCTCTTCATGTGTGTGTATATAATGTTGGTCAATAATTAAAAACAGTTATTAAAACCTAAAAACTGACAGTCACAGCCATCAGAAGTCTGTAGTTCAACTGCCAGTTTTGTTGACCTACATTTTGGTGTGTGTGTGTATATATATATATATATATATATATATATATATATATAAATTGGGTTGTGCATTTTTATTTTTCATTGATTATATTATTTTTCCTGGATTGTATAAGATGCTTGTAAAAGATAAAATTAAACTATTAATGGATGTTTATCACTTTTTAGAATAAATCTCTTCCCTTTAACAATCGACTTTTATCTATTTATATTCATTTATTTTGTGGAAAACCTACTTTCCAGCTTGAATACACTAATTCTTGTACTCCACCATCAGCTTAAATATTTTCATATTTAATTTTCCTCCCATTTCTTCTTTGATTTCTTGTTCTTATGATGTCCCAAATTCATTGAAATAAAATTCTTATCTGAAATTGATTATTGATCCAATCATCTGTTTTCTTTTCCTTTTGAGATGCAAATTGATTAACTTATGGCCTTGTGCATCATGATTGATTGAGGAGAACCGAGATTCAACATTGCAATAACTTTTAGCCTGATATCATTGTGTTCTTCCTGAAAGAATAAACGAGATTTTCTTTTCTTTTTTTTTTTTTTTCTTCATTTCTCACTCTGTCTCTAAGAAATAATAAACTCTAAAGAAACATAGAGTGGTATTAATTGAGTATAATTTTCTCTGATACCTTTTATCTTTTCTTTGCTTTTTATTCATTTATTTATTTTTTCATATTTACTTAGTAAACCTATTCTCATTCAAGAGGGAAAAAAAAACAGTATCATTATTGAACAATATCCTTTTTTATCATCATCTTCAATATTTCATGAATACCTAGTGTATTTTCATATTTGTGCATTTACACACATGCATAAAATTTTGTGTTTTAATCAAACTTTTTCCCTTTAATACCTTTAGCTCTGAAAATAATTAAATGAGTCTGGGGAAAATCCCTGGGGCTAGTGTGCTGGACTGTGGGTTTGAACTTGAGTCAAGCTATTACTATTACCTTCAATAACTCTGGTAATGGTGAGAACTACCTTTCCTCTATGCTGGAGAAAAGATCAACAGCATCTCTGGTGAGGTGGGTAATACCTTCCTCTAACAATTGTCCTGGATAGGATGTTACACAGTCTGATGGTGAGGTTCCAGTAATGCTAGAGTTTTGGGGAATGCAGAGTACTCCTTCATTGCCCTTGTTCCCAGGTCCACTAATCCAGAGTGGTAGAATATGACGGGGTCCTATTTATGGATCAAATAGAATTGTTTGACATTTGAAACTAACGGTAAACAAATGACTTGTGTTAAATTGGATTTTTTTTTTCAACTTTTTAATCATGTAACTGTGTATAAACAAATGACTAATGTTTAACTGAATTGTTAGTGAAAGATAGCAGTACTTGGAACCATTTAACTTTGTTGATTTATGTTAAATTGAATTGTTAGAAATAGAACTGTTTGATCATTTTAATCGTATATATCTAAAAAAAAAAAAAAAAAGTTTATAAATCACGTATTTAATATAAATAAAAAACAGGATTTGGCATTAAATAGACAATAATGTTTTCCCTCTACCTCCCAACTATTGTTTAAATAATACCACTACTGTTTTCCTCCTCCCAGGATGGCTTTGTTTTGAAGGATGAGATAAAGAAACCAAGACTAAATGTCCATTAAATCTAAATAGAAGTAGTATTAGAATCAATGGGAAGCAATAAGAAAAATTAAACCTTGTTTATCATATGACTATTATTAAATTTTTTCATTCATCTTTACTGAAAAAATATTATCACTATATCCAATCATTAGAATGAATGAAAACATTCATTTAACAAATTCTACCCAAAGTTTCTGAGAAAATATATGCTTACTTGCTTTTTTTTTTTTTTTTTTTTTTTTTCTCTCTCCAGATGTTTAAGATTAATTTTTCCAAAGCTAAGAATATAAAATTCTGTAGATATTGTGATTATCACTGATAGTAGATATTGATATTGAATGATTGGAAAGGTTCATGGCAAACAGTGGTTTTTAAGCACTTTTGTTCTTTCACAGTATTTAATTGCACTGAGAAGAGTTTCTTTTATAGATTAAAACCTATTAGCATTTAAGTTTTATTAAAATAAATATGTAAAACTTTAAAGGAGAAAGTCAGTTTTAAGATTTTGAGAGAAAACTGATAATTGTATATTATTTTTTTGGTTAGGCTACTTAAAAGAAATCATAATTTTGTTATTATAGATTTATACCTCCTTCTATTGTGGAAAAGAAGAATCTTGTGTTAAAGATGAACAAGAATGTAATGTTGTGTTGTTTATTTAAAGTTGTTGGATTTTTGTCATTCATAGAAGCCAACAGGGTATGTGGAATGAGATAGCATTTGTCTGTCTCATCTCTGGAAATGAGGGTGACCTAATGAGTAACGGAATGGAAAATAGAATCTACAGAGTTGAGATTCCTGCTGAAACTGTTGGTGTTCACTTAAGATACCTTCCTCTCTTTTTCTCCCACTCTATTTTTTTCTTTCTCTCCTATTCTCTATTTCTCTCTTTCTATGTTTCTCCCTTTTCTTTCCTCATCTCTCTCTCTCCCCTTTCCTTTCCGCATCTCTCTCTCTCTCCCCTTTTCTTTCCGCATCTCTCTCTCTCTCCCCTTTTCTTTTCTCATCTCTCTCTCTCTCTCTCCTTTTCTTTCCTCATCTCTCTCTCTCCTTTTCTTTCCTCATCTCTCTCTCTCCTTTTCTTTCCTCATCTCTCTCTCTCCTTTTCTTTCCTCATCTCTCTCTCTCTCCTTTTCTTTCCTCATCTCTCTCTCTCTCCTTTTCTTTCCTCATCTCTCTCTCTCTCCTTTTCTTTCCTCATCTCTCTCCTTTTCTTTCCTCATCTCTCTCTCTCTCTCTCCTTTTCTTTCCTCATCTCTCTCTCTCTCTCCTTTTCTTTCCTCATCTCTCTCTCTCTCCTTTTCTTTCCTCATCTCTCTCTCTCTCCCCTTTTCTTTCCTCATCTATCTCTCCCCTTTTCTTTCCTCATCTATCTCTCCCCTTTTCTTTCCTCATCTATCTCTCCCCTTTTCTCTCCTCATCTATCTCTCACCTTTTCTCTCCTCATCTATCTCTCTCACCTTTTCTCTCCTCATCTATCTCTCTCACCTTTTCTCTCCCTCTCCTCATCTATCTCTCTCACCTATCTCTCTCACCTTTTCTCTCCTCATCTATCTCTCTCACCTTTTCTCTCCTCATCTATCTCTCTCACCTTTTCTCTCCTCATCTATCTCTCTCACCTTTTCTCTCCTCATCTATCTCTCTCACCTTTTCTCTCCTCATCTATCTCTCTCACCTTTTCTCTCCTCATCTATCTCTCTCACCTTTTCTCTCCTCATCTCTCTCTCTCTCTCTCACCTTTTCTCTCCTCATCTCTCTCTCTCTCTCACCTTTTCTCTCCTCATCTCTCTCTCTCTCTCACCTTTTCTCTCCTCATCTCTCTCTCTCTCACCTTTTCTCTCCTCATCTCTCTCTCTCTCTCACCTTTTCTCTCCTCATCTCTCTCTCTCTCTCACCTTTTCTCTCCTCATCTATCTCTCTCTCTCACCTTTTCTCTCCTCATCTATCTCTCTCTCTCACCTTTTCTCTCCTCATCTATCTCTCTCTCTCACCTTTTCTCTCCTCATCTATCTCTCTCTCTCACCTTTTCTCTCCTCATCTATCTCTCTCTCTCACCTTTTCTCTCCTCATCTATCTCTCTCTCTCACCTTTTCTCTCCTCATCTATCTCTCTCTCTCACCTTTTCTCTCCTCATCTATCTCTCTCTCTCACCTTTTCTCTCCTCATCTATCTCTCTCACCTTTTCTTTCCTCATCTCTCTCTCTCTCTCACCTTTTCTTTCCTCATCTCTCTCTCTCTCTCTCACCTTTTCTTTCCTCATCTCTCTCTCTCTCTCTCTCACCTTTTCTTTCCTCATCTCTCTCTCTCTCTCTCACCTTTTCTTTCCTCATCTCTCTCTCTCTCTCTCACCTTTTCTTTCCTCATCTCTCTCTCTCTCTCACCTTTTCTTTCCTCATCTCTCTCTCTCTCTCACCTTTTCTTTCCTCATCTCTCTCTCTCTCTCACCTTTTCTTTCCTCATCTCTCTCTCTCTCTCACCTTTTCTTTCCTCATCTCTCTCTCTCTCTCACCTTTTCTTTCCTCATCTCTCTCTCTCTCTCACCTTTTCTTTCCTCATCTCTCTCTCTCTCTCACCTTTTCTTTCCTCATCTCTCTCTCTCTCTCACCTTTTCTTTCCTCATCTCTCTCTCTCTCTCACCTTTTCTTTCCTCATCTCTCTCTCTCTCTCACCTTTTCTTTCCTCATCTCTCTCTCTCTCTCACCTTTTCTTTCCTCATCTCTCTCTCTCTCTCTCACCTTTTCTTTCCTCATCTCTCTCTCTCTCTCACCTTTTCTTTCCTCATCTCTCTCTCTCACCTTTTCTTTCCTCATCTCTCTCTCTCTCTCTCTCTCACACCTTTTCTTTCCTCATCTCTCTCTCTCTCACCTTTTCTTTCCTCATCTCTCTCTCTCTCTCTCACCTTTTCTCTCCTCATCTCTCTCTCTCACCTTTTCTCTCCTCATCTCTCTCTCTCACCTTTTCTTTCCTCATCTCTCTCTCTCTCTCACCTTTTCTTTCCTCATCTCTCTCTCTCTCTCACCTTTTCTTTCCTCATCTCTCTCTCTCTCTCTCACCTTTTCTTTCCTCATCTCTCTCTCTCACCTTTTCTTTCCTCATCTCTCTCTCTCTCACCTTTTCTTTCCTCATCTCTCTCTCTCACCTTTTCTTTCCTCATCTCTCTCTCTCACCTTTTCTTTCCTCATCTCTCTCTCCCCCCTTTTCTTTCCTCATCTCTCTCTCCCCCTCCTTTTCTCTCCTCATCTGTCTCTCTCCCCCTCCTTTTCTCTCCTCATCTCCCCCCCTTTTCTCGCCTCATCTCTCTCTCTCCCCCTTTTCTCTCCTCATCTTTCTCTCTCTCTCCCCTTTTCTCTCCTCATCTTTCTCTCTCTCTCCCCTTTTCTCTCCTCATCTTTCTCTCTCTCTCTCCCCTTTTCTCTCCTCATCTCTCTTTCTCCCCTTTTTTCTCCTCATCTCTCTCTTTCTCCCCTTTTTTCTCCTCATCTCTCTCACTTATTTCATTATTTCTATTCCTTTCTTTCACCCTTTTCTGTCCCTTGCCCTTCTACCCTTTTCTCTTTTTTTTCTCATTCAGTCTCTCTCAGTCTCTCTCATATACTCTCTTTCTTTGACTCTTTGCATGTTTATAATCCTATTCATATACCATATATTCCTTTTCTTTCCAGCCTATTGTCCAACTAATATTACCAAATCATATAAATGGCTTCACATAGAATTGTTGTTCATATGTCTCAGCAGTTTTCCATAGTCTAAAAGTCTGTGTGTGAATCTGAAAAGCAAAGTGCTCTGTTTCTACCAATTTTTTAAGAAAGAAGTTTAAGTTAATTACAACAGTTGCTTATCAGTTTCTTCACCTGGCTTATTTGGCATAAAGCTGACAAATGGTTGAAATGCTAATTAATATCCTTTGTCACTGTTGCCAAAAGGTTTTCTTTGTAACTTTCCTGTGAAAACTTGGTTAAGGGTTTATTCAATGAAAAACCCAAAAAGAAAAATATATCTTTAATGTTTTGCCCTTTTTTTCTTTTTTTTTCTTTCT
>OY757936.1:46366339-46438839 GCA_963585895.1 Sepioteuthis lessoniana | reverse complement strand
GCATAAAATAACCCTAATCAGGTTGACATTCCCATAAAATCAAGCAATCAGGATGTATGTTTTTTTTTTTTTTTTGTTTCTCTCCGGTCTCATCATTAGTGGTTCTCTAGCATGTTTATCTCTCAATTCCTCCCTCCTTTCAAATTGTCTTGTCTGGTTTTTATTCCACCATTAAACACACAACTTATACACATGACTGAAATTATTCTCCGATTTCTCCTTTAAGATTTGAAATTCTTCTCTTGGGAAAGCCAAATGGCCTCCAGTTTGATAATAGATAATCATTAATGCTTTCTACCTGAGACTTTGATACTCACTTCATGTTGATTGTAAGTGAACTTGTCTATATCAATTTATCTATAGATATAATTTAGCTAAAAATCTATTTTTAGTCCTAAGCATATCTAATAGCTTAAACAAAATGTTTAAATCAAGGATATTATATATAGGATGTATGTATATTTGTGTGTGTGTGTATATATATATATATATATATATATATACACACACACACACTAACATGATAATTTTTTTTTAAATTACCTTTTATGTACTATGTTGATAAATCATTGTTGATAAATTCTTATTGGAGATAAATTAGATTGACACCAATCCTGTTAGACTCCTGGTCTTTAAATGTTGAAAATCAAATAACAATGAACAGATGTTGTATGTAATATGGAGACAGTATTCCTACCTCCTGATAAAGTTTGCTTTTTTGGTGGCAACAAAATGGAACTCAGTTGAAACTTGTAATGATGATAAATTAATTCATATCCCATTCTAAACCTCTTTCTTCAAGGCTATTACCTATCTCATCAAGTAAAAATCATTTTCTCTTTGCTCAGAAACAAACAGCTAGAATCTTACATTTTAGGATGGTTTTAGACGAAGCATTTTTAACATTATTATTCTCAAACTGCTTTCACTTTTGTGCACATATATATATATATATATTTTCAACTGATATGTATAATTTGTTGAAAAGATATATATATATATATATATATATATATATATATGTTGAAAAAAAAAAAATATATATATATATATGTGTGTGTGTGTTGAAAAATATATATTTGTTGAAAAAAAAAAATATTTGTTGAAAATAATAAATTTAGTGTTTAGCTTTTTATTATTAGCATCTTCTCTTGTTGGCAAGTTAGATGTTGCAACTGTGGTTGAAGGCAGTTTAAAAACTAACTAAAGTCACTATTGATGTTGTTTGAGAATGGTTACTTTTGGTCATCTTTGAGGATATGGCTCAGACTACATCAATAAACAATTTTTAAAATGTCTTCAACTGCAATTGTGACACCAACTAGAAAAGACAAAAAATGCTCAACACCAAATCCTTGTCTTGTTTTCAACAAAATAGGATTACAAGACAATCTCCTACCTCAATGCACACACATGCATAATTATATCCTTGTAATAAAAGTTGTATAAGATTGTGGAAAATTAGTAATAAAATACAAATAGGATATTTTGATCTCAATTTACTATGAACATGTTCTTGTAATTTGATTATCTTATATTGGAAGATTCAATTAAAAAATGTTCAAGTATATCATCTTTTCAATGATGATCATGATAATAATACTCTAATAGATATTTTGTTTATATCAAGTATATGTTTAAGCTGTGATTTTTTTTTTTTTTTTTTTTTTTTTTTTTTTTTTTGTGGTAAGGAAAAAAAAAGCTGGCTAGATGTGTGAAGCAACATAGGAAAAATTGATTTCAATAAAGGTTTTTTTTTTCTTTTTTTTAAATTTATTTGGCAGCATTTTTAGTCTATTTATTTTTTTTGTATTTTTAAAAATATAATGAAGAAAAGTAGAAAAAAATTATACAAATTTGATGAATTTATTATGAAAGTTGATGCTGAACGTTTCAGTTATAATAACCTTTTTCAGGAATTTAAATTCATGGAAAGTGTAGTTAAAATAGCGATGGATGTTTGGCAAAATATATAATTAATTGGATATGTTTTTCCTTTCTCAAATACATTTTACAATTTATCTTTATGGAAATCAAAATTAACCTTATAATGTGGGGGCACGCACGCACGCACACACATACACATACACACACACATATATATATATATATATATATATATACACACACACACACACACAGTGCTGTCTTTATAAATTGTTTTCAGTATTAGTCATAGAGCATATCTCTCTCTCTTTCATTCATTCAAATATATATATATATATATATATATATATATATATATATATATATATATATATATATATATATACACACACACACACGGTTGTGGAAAAGGATTTCAGAATAAATTAAAAGTGCTTGAAATTTAATAGCTTAGAAAGTACCCTTGTCATGTGAAAGATTGAATATTTGAACTCATTTCTTTCTCCCTCTCTCATAGGGCTCAGGAAAAGGAAGGTTAAATCTCAAAAAAAAAAAAAAAAAAATTTAAAAAAAAAAATCTTTTTTATAGACAGTGTTTCATTTAATTGCTCAACTCAGTCCTTAATTTTCATCTTAAAATTTTTTATTGAAAATCAAAGGCATAAGTTAGAATTATGATTATTATTTTTTATTTTTCCTCCATTTTTAATTATTGCAATTTTCTTTTTCTCTCTCTCTCTTTCTACTTAAAAAAAAAATCCTATTTTCTTGTTTAAAATTTGAATTTTCTTTTTTTCTTTTTCTCTTTGCAGGTGAGTGTCTCGTGGACCACTAAACTAGTTGGCTGTTTTTCTTGTTTGTTTATACATTAACTATGGATTTTACACAATCTGTGATGCTTTTGTGGATTTCTCATCACTTCATTCAACCAAGTGAAAAAGGGAAGAATTCTTTTGTTTTTTAAATTCATTAATCCTTTCATTCAGTTTCGCTTTATACCAAACTGAACAATTTTCAATCATTTGTTTACTATAGAATTGTCAAATTTTATGTTTTTAACAGTTCTTCCCATCCTACACATGACCTTCCCCTTCCTCTAATTTGTTAATTTGATAAATTTACACTACAAAAAGATTTTGTTTGACATATTTCTACGCGAGTTCTTTGCAGTTACATAGTTGAAAGCGCGTGTGTGTGTTTATATACGTGTAATTGTTAAAATTTAATACCAAAAGTACCTCTAAATCATAAAATCTTTTACAGTAGTCAATACTGAAAAATATGGAGCAATATCAATATATTATCAACTATACAAAATGCGAGGCAGGATTTAAAATTTACAACCCTAAGTTTCATGGTTACAAAACATGAGCTGGTAATCTGTCCGAAACATTCAATAGAACTATAGTACACTTTTATACTTCTTTTTTTTTTTTTTAAATCACATGACTATTTTCTGGACAACCCAAGTCCCATAACTTAATCTGGATCCAAATTGTAAAATTAATATTCATAGTCATGGTGGGACCTTGCTACCAAATCCAAACTTTTATTTCGTAATTTGAGTCTGATAATATGTATATCTTATCAGATTCAAATAAAAGATTTTTAAAAATATAGGGTCTGCTGAAATAAATATTAGTACAAAAAAAATGTTTTTTTAAAGGTTTTTCTTTTATATGATGTGTGAGTTTGTGTATACACACACACACACACACACTAGGTGTTGAAAACTTTGGCTCCTTAGAGAAAGGGATGACCTAATAAAATTCTATAAATTCATTTCTTGGTTTAACACACCTGGTATATATTTTCTCAATTTTCTTGAATAATAATTAAAAAAAAGAACATTCACTAAAATTAGGATGCCAGCAGTTAGTAGGAAATAAAACATTTGTAAATTCAGTAAGAAATTAAAAAAAAATACTCAGTACACAAAAAGTGTTCAATGCAAAAAATGGGTAAATATCAAAAAATAAAATGTAAAAAAAAAATCATTTACTAACAACTGTGAGTTTCACAGTATTGATTCTCTGGGAAGCTTCAACAAATCTCACCTGTAGATTAGTGTTATGAAACTGTGTGTGTATATATATATATATATATATATATATATATATATATATATATATATATATATATATATATATAACCTTTCACTCTGTCTGATGAATGCATAAAGCATGAAACCCAGGGTCACAGACACCACCTCAATGGTCCTGGAATAAGGTCAATTTTTAAGCAAAGCTGGTTTGAATTCAGTCTTCTTTCTCCTAGCCTGGTTGCCCAACTGAAGCTAAAGAATGCAGTCTGCCTTCTGTATGTATGTAACCTAACCATTAACAAGTAAACACTGTATCCTAGCGAGAGTTTTTATTGCAGTTTTACTTGTGTTCTGGCCAACCAGTATTCCTCCCACAACTCCCCTCACCCCATCCTGGTAAACTGACCTAGATCAAATTCTCTAAACATGTGGCAATAGTTCAATATTACCATAGATTTAAAGATCTTTTTTTCTTTCTTGACTGTTTATTTAACCTTTCTTCAAACATTTGGATGTCATTGATGTTTGAATTGGAGGTTTTGTTGGTTGACCAACATTGGTGTGTCCATGTATTGGAGTTCCGCATACCTTAATGATGATAATGACTTGATATTTAATGAGAGGTTATTTCTTGATAAAATTGAATACTTTTATGATGTCTTTTTCATTGGTTCTGTAACCTGCTTTTATTCATAAGGGTTCTACTCATGTTATATGTCTTAGATAAGAATAGTCTGGCTGAGTCCATTTCTCTCCAGTTCTACAACTGGTTTGAATTTAAAGTTGTTCTTCTGCAAGACTGGTTAAAGAGCCCTGTCTGCCCTACTATTTACCTTCAGGTAGAGGAAGAATTATTTGATTTTTATTTCCCTTTTCCAAGAGTATTTGTGCTATGTGAAATGCAAATATCCACCTCTAGGATTTGAAGTCAGATAGACAAGTCCACTTCTTATACTACGAGGGCCTCCAATGATATATTTGTAATAGAATTTAAAAAAATAACCTTTTATTATGTTCCTGTTTGACAAAGAGAACTAGAGATAGGAAATTAACATACATCCTCTTTTTTATTAGCCTTTTGTCAGATTCCACTAATTCATCTCTCTCTTCCTCTCCTCTCTACTCACTATTATTATTTTTATTTCATCTTCCTCTTTGATATACCATGTGCTATCAACTCTGGCTTCCTTTATCTAACAGATGTTTGGAGTGTTTTTGAATGCATTTCCTGTTTAGATAAGTTTCTTTGGCATCTGGCCATGTCTCTTCCACTGCCTTTCACTCAGGGAATTTGCAGTCAACACTTGAAGGGTCAGTCATTTCTTGCTTGATGACAACACAATTTCTGACCCTCATGTCTAGGGGCTTGTCAGGTTTTTTGGGGTTTTTTTTTTCTCTCTCCATCTCCCTCAAACTTTTGATGACATGTCAAAAAGCAAGAGATCATACATAATCCAAATACAGCAAATAACTTCAACACTACTACTTCTTTGTCATTGCTTCATACATTAAGCTGGGGGGGGGGTAAATTTTCTTGGCAAATTATTTATTTATTTATTTTTTGTTCTGTTTTGATTACCAAAGGTAAACAACATTTAAAACTGCCCTGTTGTTGGAGCTTAGAATACTCTGACTGTATCTCCTGTGGATGGGTAAGAACCTCACTCCTTTGAAAAAAAGAAATGTCTTGAATATTACATGAAATTGTATCTGATGATGAAGCTCCTGTTCTATAAAGCTGGAGAATGTGGAGTACCCCTTCACTGCCATTACTCCCAGGTCCACTCTGACCTGGAGTAGTGGTACCTTTTAGTCCCATTTATGGGTCAAATAGATCTATTTAAAGATTATTTATATTCAATAGGACTGAGAAAAAAAAGACTGAAGAAACAACTATACAAAAAATGTAAATATTGGGCTTAGAATAATCCTAGACATATTAACATGCCATTTTAAGCAATCAATCAATGGACAACATCGCCAAAAGTCCATTATTTTGCTCATTAATCCTTTTGGGAAAGGAATATCTGTTTTTTGGAAAAAAAAATGATCTGTGACAGGAGGGGACAGAAAAAGAACTGAAAAAATTCTGTTAAAAAAATTTTTCAAAAGGATTATGGTTGATTTTATTTCTTTTTTTCTTTTTTCAAATTTAATTTTGTACCTTTTGAGAAAAGGTGGAAAAAAAATGTCTTTCTTTATTTATTATAAATGAAATATACAATTCAAGTACTTTCTGGATAGTGTGATCTTACCTTCACCTTTTCACTCCCACTGGGATACCAGTGTCCTAGTTGAATTTCATTTTCATTGTAACCCTTACAATGTGCTCAAAGCATAATTTTGCTTATCCAAAACTTCAAAAGATTTGTTTGTGGGAAGGTGCCCTTCTGGCATAGAGACTAACATACTAGACTACAGCATTGTAGTAAGCTAGTTTGAACTCCTGTTTCCGTAAAAGGATGGTGGTGGAGTATTATTGCAAAATAATTTCAATCTAAATTGGTAGAGAAAGTGTTAAAAGGTACTCTTCTACCCAACTATCCAAGTAATTAAACTTAGAAAAAGAAACAAGAAATCAGCAAAATAACACCAAAACAAACATTTATGTGTATGTGTGTTTATAGTGAAGAAAATAGAAAACCAAAGTGATGAATTTATTATAATCACTTTTGGATTAATTTGTTTTTTGTTTTCTTCATACAGTCGGATTCATTTCCATTATTTACTTCTGTGTGTGTAAACATATATTGACGCATGCACACACACACGCACACACATATAGATAGATAGATAGATAGATAGACCGACAGAAAATCAAGAGTTTAAGCACTTTAAGTAGAGCATGATCTTACCTTAGATGGTGGTTTTTTCTCCACCCAACTCTCCTGACACAAAATTGCAAAAAGAAGCTAAATGAAAAATAAACATGAATTACAATAAGAAACAAGAAAACCAGCAAAATAATACCAAATCAATAAACATGGTATAATAGACCAATTTTAAAACTCTTTTTAAGAAACATTCTCTATCTCAATTACTCTCATTGCAATTTAGCTACTTGTAAAATATGTGATAATTGTACCTTCAACTGCTCTTTCTATTGTTGGTGTGCTATTCTGTTTGTTCATTTTCTTCTTCCAGTCACATATTAGATTTTTCATCTGCCAGCATTTCATTCAACTTTCCCTTCAAGCCACTGGATATTCACATTTGTCCCTGGAGGCAACTAGTACAGCCTCATCGTCATCCCTATCTCAGTACATTCAAAGAAACTCGTTTAAGTGTTAGAAGTGTCAATTATGAATATAATTTTTTTTAATATTGATATTTCAACTCTAATAACATAAATAAAATCTCTGTAACTAGTTTGTGGAGTAAGGAAGTTTTTCTGTTCAACAAAAAGTCTTATAAATTTCTGGAATTTACTTAGAAATGAAACTGTTGACTTTTTTATTTTCATTGTGTCAAACACATTTTTATTCGACTTTTTTTTCCTCCCTACGACAACCAATCAGTGATTTTTTTTTTTCTCTTCCCCAAATGTTAAAATTTCTCCATCTATATGTTATCAAATCCTAACAACTTATGATTACTAACAATCACTTGACATTTCCATACATAGTATTTGATTTAGTAATTTACTAAGATTTTTACTTAGATGTAGTACAAAGCCATAGTATTTGATTATTTATAAGATTTTCTCTCCAACAATTTATATATGATTGTAAAATATTTTAGGGTTAGGCAAGGTATACGTCTTGGCACTGTTCAATGGCTAGGTAAACTTTAACCTACACAAGATACCTAAAACTTTACTGATTAGACAAAGAAGATACTGGGAGGAAAGAAATGGGAGGTCTAATATTCTATTTATTATGTTATGTATGTTGTTGTAGTTATATGACAAAAATTCAATGCTAAAAGGGATTTTAATCCGTAAAATTTTAAAATAATTCACAAAAATGCTGAGCAATATCACAATATATTTAAAGTATAAAATAAATTGTAAAACAGGATAAAAACTCACGACTCAGAGTTTTACGTTTTCGATCCTCAGGTGAGCTAGTATTCAACATGTCTTCTGAAAGGTGTGTGTGTGTATATATATATATATATATATTATATATATATATATACACTATATTGTGAGCTATCTAGCCTTTGTAGGTCGACCAATCTAGGAAAAGTTCTGAATTTTAAAGCAATAGATCTAGAGGAATGAGCCCCTAATAACAAATCCTGCTTTTTTCTATGGGTAGCAGTAACTCTGAAGTCATAAGTCAGCAAGCAAAACGACGGTATGGCAAAAAAGTATTGTGGTCTTGTGAAGTAACATGGTGATATCAACCGGAGAAAACAGCCACTCAATTTCCCGAGTGAGAAGTAAGGCTCATATCTGTCGGTGTTGGTGTTGACTGGTTATCTTATCCTCAACTTGTCACTAGAGTAGAAGCACAATCACTCTGAGTGCTATTCGTGTTGTACAGGCGCTTGCCACTTTAATAGCATGATGTACAGATGTTTAGTGACTGCAATCATATATATATATATATATATATATATATATATATATATATATATATATATGCACTCTTGTTGTGGTATAACGGTTAGCAAGATAGTCACACAAATCAATTACTACTCATTAGTTTGGTCCTCGCTAAGTAAACCATATTTGAATCCTTGTGATGAAATCAAAGCAACACTTAGTAAACAACACGCACTATTATGTCCCTAGGTGTATGATATAAAGCTATGGTTTCAATGGTTAAGGCATTTGTGATAATCGAATTCTTTTATCTACTTTGCTTTGGATAAAGGCACAGGCTGCTTACAATTCCTAAACAAATTCGATCCATAAAATATTTACTTGTGAATGAGAGTACCAATTGTATCCGCTAGAAATCGACACTGGCGAACTGGCCTGTGAAATTATACTTGATAACCATCGTACATCTTTCTGTGTGTGTGTGTGTGTGTGCGCGCGCGCGCGCATGTATATGTGTTTGTGTGTGTGTATGTATATATATATATATATATATATATATAGATATATATAATATATATATATATATATATATATATATATAAGTAAGTAAAGTTGGCGACCATAGTCGAGGGTGACCCGAAGGCTCCTTTTTCGAGAGCGACTACACCAAACTGTAGGGGAGGGCGCTACTCCTTTCCCTGGATTGCTCCACTTTACCCTTGACCTGTACCTTACAATGCTGAGTGTTAAGCAAGGAGTCTTTGGCGAACACTCTAACCGCTAGACCAATGTCCGGTAGAAGTGTGTGTATATATATATATATATATATATATATATATATATATATATATATATATATATATGCATATATATATATATATATATATATATGCATAGAGAGAGAGGTGTGTTCACAATGTGAGCATTATAAATGTGAATGTATGTTCCTATTGGTGTCTGTGATGGGAAGTTATACAACTGGCGCTCCGAAACTAACGCCTTTTATTTCCTGACACAAACTACATGAACTACGGTGGTAACGATGTAGAAAAATGTTTTGTAGCTCGAAAAGTTGTTCTATTCGACCCCGTTATTTTGCTCGTTGTATTTGTTGTAATTTCCGTGAAAATGAATCAATGGTGTTAATTCCAGAGCATCCCTCGTTTTTTTTTTTTTTGTTTTTTTTTTTATCTGAATTTTTCCTATATGTATCTATGAGTGCATCTTTTGTTCAAACTCGAAACGTCCTTGTTTGAGTGTGGGTGTGTGTCCGAGTAAAATGTTACACATACTAATATCTTTTCAATAATCTTCCTTTTAATCATTATCTTTTTATTACCTTCAGCCATTTTCTTCTTTTCCCAATATCCTCTTAAAAATCCAGGTCAAGCATGTTTAAACCCTTTGTAGCGGGTTCAAACTCCCACTTCTTTCTACCTTCCTTTAGCCGCTACTTCTTTCTTTCTCCCTTACTAACCTTCACTTTGCCCTCCAGTCTTTCTCGAAATCAATTTCCTCTTTTCCTTTCCTTGTTCTTCCCAAGATAGATTCATATAAGCTATTGCAAGCTTTATATATATATATATATATATATATATATACACACACACACTTTTTTCTGTCAACTTCCTCTTTGGAAAATCCGACCGGGTTTGGGGAAATCTAATAAGTTGTGCTCAACTAAATACGTCTGGCCATATGTGGAGTTATTCGCTTCATAGTCTGATAAATATATTAACTGTGAAATTAGTAAAGAAAGGAGGAAAAACGTTGTAAAATTAAAATATCCGAAAAGTGATTTCTTAAAAAATAAGTACAAAACGGTGAAGTTGAAAAATATACGCGCCAAAAATAGGAAGAAAGTAACGATAGAATTAAATTGAAGGCAAAAAAAATTAAATTAGAAATTTTCATTGTCTACATAATTTGAGAGTGGCAATCGTTTAATGAAAATATTGATATTATTAGGCCGATTGTAAATTGAAAACCTTTCCTTTTTGTTTTGGCGCATTTGGCAACAAATTTAATGGGTGGTATCTGTCTATAGGCACTGGGGAATTACACATCTCCTGTGTTATACAACATTAATATGATTTTTATAGATTTTATAGAAATAACACTGTCACTGGTTGGAATGCAATTTTGACTCCAAAGTAATAAAAAAAAAAAAAAAAAATTTAGTTTCACAATTTTAGAGAGGAATATGTATTTACCTAACCCTTCTGCCACAAGCAGGATTTGACACTGTCAATTTTTAAGCAGAGTACAGCTGGTTGAATTCGGTTCGGTTTGGTTTTCTAGCATATCAACCGTTGTTGGTTATTTAATCCCAAATGCTGTTTTTACATATATATTAAATTCATATGATTTGTTGACACATTTTGAAGATACACTCTGATAAAGGATCAAACATTTCTATTTCTAACAATTCAATTTAGCATAAGTCAAAGTTAAATGGTTCCAAGTATTGCTATGTATAACTTACAAATCAAACATCTGTCATTTGTTTACACACAGTTAAATGATCAAATAGTTCTATTGAGCATAAGTCGTTTGTTTACACTCGGTTTAAATGTCAAACAGTTCTACTTGACACATAAATAGGACCCTATCAGGTACTACCACACCGGGCTAGGGTGGAGGAGGGAGCAATGGCAAGAAAGGGGTACTCCACATTCCCCAAAGCTCCAGCATTACTGGAACCTCACATTCAGATTGTTTAGTGTCATATCCAGGACACGCGTTGGGGCTGGTGGGGGTTGCTTATTCCTCCTGCAGAGATGCAGTCGGTGTTTCTAGAGCCCCAGCCGACTAGGCTATTGAATTCAGAATTTTTTTTTCTAGATTGGTTATCTAGCCCACTCTGCCCTACTATTTACCCATTGATGGTAGAACAAATAGATTCGTGCCTTTCCCAAGGGAAATAGCGTGGTGAATCACTGTTGGCGTCAAAGTGTCATATCGTACATGTGTATTTATCTGATATTTTTCAATCCCTGATACTGCTAAAAACGACTGTCTTAAGTTTTTTTGGCGGGTGGGGCTGGGATATATCGAACAAGAGGTATTTTCAGGTTGCTATATTTTACCGGTCCATTGATCTAGTTCGGGCGACCAGGAGTTCAATCCCAGGTCGAGTTATACTAAAGGTTCAAAAAATAGTACTTGATGCCTCTTTGCTTATCACTCAGCATTATAACGTAGGGATCAAGAGTAAAGTGGGGTACTCCAAGGAAAGAAGTAATGTCCTCCCCGAAATCTCGGTGTAGTAACTAATGAAAAAGGAGCCTTTGGATCGTCTTAACTACGGTCGCCAACTTTACTTATATTGCGACCGTCATAGAGGGCGACCAGAAGTGTCCTTTTTCAATAGCTACTACACTGAGGTGTGGGGTAGGGCGCTACTCCTTTCCCTGGATTGCTCCACTTTACTCTTGATACCTACCTTATATCGCTGCGTGTTAAGCAAGGAGGTATCAAGTGCAATTTTTTAAAGTCTTTGGTATGACGCAACCTGGGATTGAACCCATGTCTCCCGGACCATTGGCGAACACTCTGCCCACTAATTAAGTTATGTTTTCATCTTGCCTTTACATATTTTAGTACATTTGGCAACTCGACTTGCTCTCTGCAACAAAAGGGTTAAATCAGTCCGTGATATTTTCCTATTTTCCCAAACCATAAAAATCTCTGGGGAAAAAAGCTTTCGTTGATGAAGACCTCTATGATAGTTCTAAGTTCTCTTAGAGTCTAACTTCAAACGGCTGTTAGGTCTTTCATAAATCTTAAGTCTTATTTAATAAAATTTGAATAATTATTTGTGACTTAGACAAAAGTTAATAGGAATTAAGATATGTAGTTCAGCTTCAATGAGAAAGGAATGTCTTCAAGCAGTATCACTCTTTATTTTTTCTTTCACACTTTAATCACCACTCTGTAAAATATTTTCACAACCCCTCCACCATCGGCTGGAGGTAACACAAGGTCAATTTTTAAATGGAGTACCGCTGGTTTTAATTCAGAGTTTTCCTACTCTTTGACGGTTTTTCCTTATCAAAGCTAAGAACCCCACTATTAGCTGGAGGGAGAATAGATGGATTCGTGTCTTTCTCAAGGGCATTAGCGTGAAGTAAAACACAAACAGGATTTGAATTCGGGTCACCTGATTCCATTTCTTCCGACGATAACCGTTACATTAACAGCGCCACCACGATTTCGTATCATATTCTGTTCGTTGAGGTAAAGGCAAATAGTTCTTTGTCAAATTTAGCTTTAAATAGCTATTATTAAAATTTAGTTCCTAATGAATAAATGTAAATATGTTGGTATAATTTAATCAGACAGATTTGAAATGTGTAGTTCTGTTTAGATGATTAGTTTTCTGAGTGATAATTGATTTCATTAGATCTACTATAATTTCTTTTGACTTTTCTATTTTTATTTTTATTTTTATTAAAAAGTCAAGAATTGATTCTTATCCTCATTGATGGTAATTATTTTAATTACTTATCAAGGATAATCACTTGAAGGGTTGACATTCATAATCTGTATTGACCATCGACAACAAAGAGTTAAACATTAATGTTTCTCGATTTATCCGTAAAATTTTCGATTTTTCTATTAAGTTCGTTCTTAAAGGTTTTTTTTTTATAACTATAATAGTGGGGAAGAGAGGGTAAAAGCAAAACTAAGAAAATAGTCCGATTTGAAGATTCACCACAATTCAGAATAACTTTAAGATCAGTTAGAATACTGAGAAGAGTCCTGGATACATGAGAAGACTTTTTGTAAATCAAGACTTCAGTGAAAAACTCGCAAGGAGGAGGAATGCACAACCCAGCATCTGTCCTAGAAAATGACACTCATAAACTCTTATGGGACTTTGACATACACACGGATCACCTCATCTCGGCCAGAAGACCAAACCTAATAATAATAATCAATAACAACAACAAAATAGAGAATTTACAAAATTGTCGACTCTGCTGTCCCGGCTGACCACATAATAAAACTGAAAGAATGTGAAAAGAAGGATAAGTACCTCTACCTTGCTAGGGAATAGAAAAAAAATATATGGAACGTGAAAGTGACAATTATACCAATTGTGATTGGTACTTTTGGTAATGTAACTAAAGGATTATTCAAGGGACTGGAGGACTTGGAAGTTGGCGGACGAGTGGAGACCATCTAAACGACAGCATTATTGAGAACGGTCAGAATACTGAGAAGAGTCCGGAAGACTTAAGGAGACTTGCTGTCACTCAAACTCCAGTGAAAGACCATCACCTAACGCTGATGTGAAAAACTCTGAGTAAAATAATAATATCATCATCTATATTATGGGTTTCTAACTTTTGGGCGGTTAATTATCGAATCTTAAATCAATTTTGTCAATATTTGTATGAGTTTTTTTTCCTTCTCTCCTTTCGTTGTCGCGTTTTTGTCGTCTCGTAAAAATAGTGCGAGATGAACTTATATTTTATTTCTTACTCTCATTTTTTTTAAATCCACTCTCTCTCTCTCATTTTGAAACATCTGACACTTTAAGTAAACAAACTCCCCTCGCACGTCGCTATCTTTTCTGTCGTCATAAAATTCAATATTATCGTCCCCCCTACAAAAAAAAAAAGCAAACAAAAAAACTATAGATGAAAGATTCTTCGTTAATTAATTTTTGTCTACATTGGCAATTATCTGATTTATCTGTTTATTAAATTTATTTAAGACGATGGTGAGTTCACATTGATTAAGTTGAAAATTCCCCAAGAAAAATCATCTGCTATTAAATTTACAAAAGCCTCACCAAACCTGTCCCTACCCGTGAAAAATGGATATTAAATCGAACACAGTTAATAATGGAGTTTAATGTTTAATATACTAAATACCCCCCCCACACACACACACACCATCCGTTTTTATTAAAGCAATAAAAACATTCAAATTGTTTTGAAAAGTTTGAGTAATGGTGCTTGGCTGGTTTTAAATCTTGTAAATTATCATCTCTCTCTCTCTCACACACACACACACACACACACACACACACACACACACACACACACACTTGTTACCAGGTCGTTCGTGGATGTCTTTATTTCATCTATAAATCATGACTGAATGATAATTACTTTAAACACGCACAGAAATGATTCTGTAGTTTCGTATTTGTACAGTAACGATAGAATATTTTTATGCTTGAATATAAATCATAACAAGTAAATTTATGAATACTAGATTCATTGACGCATTTAACACACACACACACACATATATATATATATATATATATATATATATATATATATATATATATAAAAGGAATAAATCCGGCAGTATGTAAATATGAAATAAGGGGAAAACATTCAGAGAATGTGTTTATTTATATTTGAATAATATGCCTATGTTTAATCTTTTTTAAAAGCCCTGTTATGTGCGATGTTAGGATGTGATTTTATGTCGCATCTGAAGAATTTGAAAAAATGAGAAAATTATTGGTGTTCTGTTGTCGTTAATTGCATTGTCTCAAAATGTATTTTTCCTCATTTTTTTTGTGTGTGTACACACACACAATCTGGGAGAAAAGGGTGTTTCGATCGTCATTTCTTTTAATTGATCGTTTGTATTCGTAAATTCTTTTCTCTAGATTGCGTTGGGTTTCGCCAATGTGATGTTTGTTGCAATCTTTGCATGGGATGAAGTATATGCCTGCGTGAGAGGTGGTTTCGTTGTTAATCCGTTTTGTGATATTTGTGAGGTTTTAAATGGTTTGTGATGTGGTTTAGCTCTTAAGATACAGTCCTCAAATAAACCAAAGAAAACCAAGCCCACTCTCCCCATCACCCATAGACCGATATTTCTACCCACAAACACACATAACATAACACAACACTCTACGACAATATATATATATATATATATATATATATATATATATATATATATATATCCATCCAAAGTTGAAATGCCACTAAAGAGGCGACGAAAAATGTACAGGTTACGTAGCGAATCAGTTGAATGAAAACCATCTTCTGGTTAAATGTCTTCAGTTGATTTGTGATGAAGACACCTGGATAATGAGTTTTTCATTCGGATTGTGAGGATGCATTTCAAATTAGCAGTGGCTGACTGGCTGGTTTATTTGTTTATATAGATGTTTGTGACCGCCAAATTTTATTTCAAGTTAGAATAATTAAGTTTCATTGTAAATCAAAATAGCACATGTGATTGAATTCGTTTTATCTATATTGTCTTCTTGTTTTTCAATTATTGATTTTATGTTTATAATGCTCTGTAGTTTTCTGTGTATATGTTCACATTATAATATCATGTTTCATTGGGTTGAAGTCATCGACATATTTAATTTAATTTATGAAAACGAAGTATACTCGTTAGATTTTATCCTGTGTCTCTAAGTATGTACGTAATGTTTTCATTGTATATACTTCTATATTGATGGATTTGAAGAGAAGGGAGGTTTTTTGTTTGTTTTTTTGGGGGGGTGTACAAGCCAGCTGATGATTGATAAGGGCAATATCGGACGGGAATATCTATCCCACCTAGGTAGTTTCAAATGAAGGTATTTGCCAACTCTGATCAGGATTAATTTCTAATAAGGTGCGCGCGCTCACACACGTTTATACATGAGTGATGTTAAGATTGAAATTTTCTTAATAGTTGTTAGCATTCAACAAATCCAATTCAGTCTGGAATTTGATAAGGAGTTAATTTATGTGAATTATCCTTGGAGAATTGGTGAAATTGGAGTTTTTACGATTAAAATTTTTTAAGATCACAGTTAACTCGAGATCGAGGTTAAAATAATGAGATGGGCAAAATGAATTTGTACGTATAACATGCTGTACAAATGGAAAATTGTGTGTGTGTGTGTGTGTGTGTGTATATATATATATATATATATATATATAACTTTGTTAAATCGTTTTTATTCTGTAAAACTTTTACTGAATACTAGCTCACCTGTGGATAAATAACGTAAAAACTCAATCGTAAATTTTTATCCTGTTTTATACTATTTTATACTTCATATATATGCACACACACGCGCTTAGGGTGCTGAGTTGGGGTGTCCTCTTTGCATAATGACTAAAGTGCTTTGGGGGGGGCAGCGAGTTCGAACTTGAGTCGCGATATTATGTTCAATTTTGGACTAATACCCTTGGGAAAGGTATGAAGACCTTTGGGGTTAAACAGTATCACTGCTGTTCTTCTACAAGGATGGTTTTTGGCTTTAAATAACCCACACAAGATGGTATGCTATTCAACAAAGAAACAGAAAGATGCTGAATAGTTCTTGGTCGAACCAAGAAAAAACATTTTTTATAGAAATTAAATTGAAACGATATGCCAGTCAATATTAATCGATTTATTTTAATTTTTCCACGCAGTAGCCTAACAAATATTTGTAAGTGCATGCATTTGTTTATATCACACACACACAGAATTATAAAGAAGTATCTAAGACAAAAATAAGTTTTTGGTTGTTTACGACTAATATATAAACTTAGGTAGGTTAGTAGGTCTCATAATGGGAGGAGTTGTCTTGGTTTAGTGGTTAATGTGCTGGACTGCAACATAACAGCAAGCGAGTTCGAACTTCAGTCGTGTTATACAGTGTAACCCGGATATAAGAGAAACCCTGATATAAGAGGGGTTTTTTCTATCCCAAATTAGAGCATGTGTTACCTAAACAAAAAAGACCAAACCTGGATATAAGAGACTTCTCCGTCCCTACAACTCTCTTATATTCGGGTTACGTTCCCTTTAGGACTAATAGCCTCGGGAAAGGTATGAACCCCTTTCTTCTCTCCTCCCCCGCTGGTGGGAGGCAGCGACAAATACTCGGCTATTCTTCTACAACGTTGGTTTTGGCATTAAATAACCCACAAAGGTTGTCATTAAACAAAGAAAACTAAAACGAAATGCCGGGTAATTGGAAGGGGCCGCATTTCATGTAAATAGTTACTTTTCTACTTAATTTTGTTTTGTCACTGCACTTAATTTTCAATCAAATTACTGAATATCAATCGAAGATGACACATTTTACAATGAAAAAAAAAATCTTATAAGGTTGGGGGTTTATTGATTCAACCTTTTTAATGTGGTTGAGGTGCGAGAAAAACAAAACAAAACAACCTTCATTACTAGATTGTAACGTATAGAGACGGTTGTGTCCTTTAGTAAACACATGAGCTGCACATGTTTTTGCTGGAATGTAAATGGCGATGATGAATGTGTATATATATATATATATATATATATATATATATATATATATATATATATATATATATTGTGTGTGTATCAAATGTTATTTCTAAATAATTTATCTTCTTTACGCTGCTAGCTTGTAATGTGTAGCAACGTGATTGGAGGAATTATCAATTAGTCGTAATTGACAGATTTATAGTGTAGAAGAAGAAGAAGCTCTGTGTGTGTTTTGGAGGGAAAGGGAGATGTTTTTAGCACTTGTTTGAAACCAAAAGACAAGGAAAGAAAGGAAAAAAAAAAAAAAAAAAAAGACGACGTCGAATTATCCACTAAATCACACCGACTCGTGCATACATGTGCAAACACACATAACTGTGTGTGTGAGTTAGAGAGGCTTGTTTCAGCCTGGTTTTAGTTTTCATACACAAGCAAGGAAAATAAATATAGGTATCCACACAAACAAACATTTACATTTATTAGCATATTCTCTCTCGACACGTACGGTCTTTCACGAACATACTTTCTCAGTCATACTTACATACTTCTCTCTCTCTTTCTCTCTTTCATATCTATTGTTTGTTTCTTACACACGCACAGCTTCTCTTCGACATACTCTTAAACTTTTTCCCTTTCTCTCGCATGCACACTCCTTCTCTCTCTCTCTCTCTCTCTCTCTCTCTCGTGTGCGCGCATATATATATATATATATAGAGAGAGAGAATGTGTTGAATCGAACTGATAAATACTTTGTTAGTTTACTCTTTCCAAAAGAAGAAAAAAGAGAGAATTGGGAGAGGGCGGAATAAGCTAAAAAGAATTTTTTAAAATTAGGAACAAAAAAATAAGATTCCCCCAAACTCTGGCTAAACAATGGCCGGTGAAGAAAGAAAAAAATCTCGCTAAGACGAGCGAAATATCCTTTGATTTTAAGCAGATATTTGAAACTGGGCTGTGAGGAAGGATGTTGTACGGCGAATAAGAAACAAAAAAGAAGAAAAAGAAGCTAGATCATGGCTGTTAAATTGATACTAGGCATTAAATAACTCCATTTGTTTTCTGAACTGCTTGTCTCGGCCTGCTTCTTCAATGCCAAACACACATAGTGAACACGTTTGCATATATGACTCTCTCTCTCTCTCTCTCTCTCTCTCTCTCTCTCTCTCTCTCTCTCCAAAAGGTAAGATGAAGCAAGTACTCGCTTGACGTTCGTCTCTCCCAGGCACAAACACCTGTATGTAGGTAGACATATGTGGAAATGAAAATAGAAACAAATATACCCATCCACCCATGTATACAATGAATAGTACAAGTCGATAGAATCATCATAAACCGGTATTTATAGTATGAATAAAGATTATAGAGTCACAACAAAATGAAGATGGATTGCTTCATCTGGTAAATGGCTTACGTTTAACTGTTAGGCACAAAACATTTAGTTAGACTTACACACACACACACACTACTTTTCTCTCATTCATTCATCTATATATATATATATATATATATATATATATATATATATATAGGCAAGTTTTATTAAAGACGATGGAACACTGTTTATTATTTTTAATTGTAATTTTTCAAGTCTTGTTCATTGTTCTAATAACAAGATTTAAAAAATTGCAATTAAAAATAATAAACAGTATTCTATCGTCTTTAATAAAACTTCCTTATCTATCTCTCTGTTATAGAGAGAGAGAGAAAGAAAGTTAGTGTTGAATGAAATCAGACAAGAAAGAAATAACTATTAAAAAAATTAGATGGGCATGTTTCGCTAAAATAGATTCTAATGACGCTAGACCTTTTACAAAATATGTCAATCTGTTTTGTTTTTTGTAGTTTTTACTTTCTTACAGAAAAGCTCACTTAACACACACACACACACACACACAGGTGTATGAGCGTGTGTGTGTGTATATATATATATATATATATATATATATATATATATATATATATATATATATATATATATATATATATTTGTTTGCGTATGTGTGTATTTCTCTGTGTGTATATATATATATATATATATATATATATATATATATATATATGTGTGTGTGTGTGTGCATTTTTGTCTGTCTGTGTTTATATTTGCGCCTAAGTAATAATTTTTTGAAATCTTCATTGGCAGTAAACATTATTTTTTTAAATATATTTTTAAAATCACAATCCTCAACATAATAGAAATAACTAAGAAATGCATATCAGAATCCTTCACTTCTTCCCAAATTAAAGCATCCATATCATTATGAAGTACTGTTGCAGTGAGGACCAAACTGCTTGTTTGGTCGCTTATATATATATATATATATATATATATATATATATATATATATATATATATATATATATACGCACACACACTCTCTTGGTCTTCTACGAAAGACATTAGCGGTTAAAATCTGCCCGTAAAACAACAGACCTTATATAAGCAGGGTTCAATCTTGCATCTAACAACGTGTGTGCACCGAGATAGTTCTACACTTAGGAACACGACTAAATAGAATGTGGAAATTGTTGGGTTGTCGGCAAGTTTGAAGACATATGGTAACAGGCTGTGGGTTTGGGGCTAAAATGAAGAGGAAAAAAGAAAGCAAGAATCAAATGCAATAGAGAAAGTTGGGGATTGGGGTATATAAAGAGTTAGAGACGGATAGTCGAGTGAAAGAAAGAAAGAGCACCTTGGTCGTTTGGACAAATGAGTGAAACAAGTGCGCTTGTTCGCTGGTTGTGCTCAGCCGACCCAGCGACCGACCGGCCAAGCGGCTGACTGGCTTTCTTTCTTTCTCTTACTCGTTGTGCTTTCTAACAAATATACATACACAAGTCGGCAAGCAACCGGGCGGCGAAAGCAGAGCGAAGTGAGTGAACGAGTGAAAACAGCCAAGCGGATTGTTTAGTAGCAGTGGCAGCCCTTTAAGACTTCTCTTCAGCTAGTCTCGTTTTCCATTGTGAAAACGCGTTCTTTTGCACGTCTCGCTTTCTTTCTCATGTCACATCTTCGCATTCTTTTTTTTTTTTCCCCCTTTCCCTTTCTCTTTATTTATTTGTTTAAACTCTGTGTTGTATTTTTCTGAGATATGTGTTAATAATAATACACTTGTATCTTCGTGTGCGCCCCACTCAGAAGAACTTTTCTCTGTGCACAGAATATATATATATATATATATATATATATATATATATATATCGTACGCACACATACACGTGTATAAAGCACATACTCACGTACTTCTTGACACACTGTATATTAGTTCATAATAATTTACGCATCGGTGTATGCACTTTACAAACATGCGTTATACTGTGTATATATATATATATATATATATATATATATATATATATATATATAATGGAATTATTATTATTATGCGAGTTTTTCCCACTAAGTCTGGTTTTTCTCTAAAGTATATTATTTTATTAGTTTATTATTTCACTTCTTTGAGAATTTTTCACACCAGCGTTAACTGATGGGTTCTCACTGGAGTTTGAGTGACAGCAAGTCTCCTTGAGTCTTCAGGACTCTTCTCAGTATTTTGGCCAATCTTAATAATGCCGTAGTTGATCTCTATTCGTCCTCTTATTTCCAAATCCTCCAATCCTTGTACCAGTCTTTGGTGACTTTACCGTTGCTATCACCGTTGCTTTCATGTTCCATAAATTTTCAGCTCTATTATTATTATTATTTAGTTGGTCTATACTGGTATATATTTACCGTTTACATAGAGTGTGATGGGCAAAAAGAATACTCGGTTCATGTAGGATTTTTGTTGAAGAGAAAAATATTACATAATAATGTACAAATCTAACGTTCTCTTTTTCTCTCCTCGTGCGCGCACACGCACACACTTGACCGTGTTAATAATTCTATACTATAACCAAGTTAGTAGCTAATCTCAGCATTTTAAATGTAATACAATCTTTTTTTCCCCTCCTTTATTTATTGATGTGTACACAATAACAATGTGAGAACGTCCTTTTAGAACTTAATTATTGTTGCATCAAATTGTCATATATATATATATATATATATATATATATATATATATATATAATCAATTTACGTATTTTGATTATTTTTGTTTCTATCTTTCCTCACCGTCACTTATAAAAAATGTTTGTGTAAATATTTTTACATCGCTATAAATATTTTTGTCTCAATAAAAAGATGATGATAGCTGACATACCTATTGAATGCATTCCTCAACTCATCAAGACTTTGATTTCATGTGGCTATTTGATCAGCTTAGTTTAGCCTGACAAAAGGCCACGTTTGTAAGTGGGGGGGTCTCGTGAATTAGAACTATGCAAGTGATCTTTGTTACCCAATGTGCTTACGGCTGGCTCGCCACTACAAGTTGGTGAGTTCTAGTTTATCTGGATTAGACGGGACCGCAAGCATATTTTGGAGGGTGGACTAGTTTTTAGTGCTTTTTTTTTCTCCCTTGTTCGTTGTCAGTCCAAATCTCCCCCCCCCTTCACAATCAGGCCGTTTAATTTAAATAACTGAATTGCAACAAGCAATTATCTGAATATCCTTATAATACTGATGTATTTCATTGGAATGTCTTACACATTATTTGTGACTAAATTACATGTCTCTTACATATTATTAATGTTGTTGTTGTTGTTATTATAATAATAATAATAATAATAATAATAATAATAATAATAATAATAATAATATCTGTCTGTCTCTCTTTCTCTCTCTTCTGCATTCGTTGCGACAATTTTGGATCCTGTTCCAAAAATATCTGCTTCTGACTCTCGTTCTTTCTCTTTTTTTCCTCTCTCTCTCATTTCTTAATCTCTCTTTGTCAATCTTTCTGTCTTTTCCCACTTTCTTTTTGTTCTTTCAGTTTCTTCTCTTCTCCCCCTCTCTTTTTGTTCTCTCTTTCCCTCTCTCCCCTCTCTCTTTCTTTCTCTCTTGTTCTTTCCATATCTCTTATCTTTTCTACCTCTTTTTTCTTTTCGTTTATTCCTCTCTTTCCTTTTCCTTTTTCTTTTTTCTTCGCGTATCTCTTCCCTCTTTTTTTTTTCTCGTCTCTCTTCTTTACGTCTTCTCCCTCTTTTTTCTTTCACGTCTCTTCTCTTTCTTCTTCCTCCTGTCTCTCTTTCTTCTTCCTCCTGTCTCTCTTTCTTCTTCCTCCTGTCTCTCTTTCTTCTTCCTCCTGTCTCTCTTTCTTCTTCCTCCTGTCTCTCTTTCTTCTTCCTCCTGTCTCTCTTTTTTCTTCCTCCACTCTCCTGTCTCTCTTTTTTTCTTCCTCCTCTCTCCTGTCTCTCTTTTTTTTCTTCTCCCTCCACTCTCCTGTCTCTTTTTTTTCTTCTCCCTCCACTCTCCTGTCTCTCTTTTTTTTCTCTCCTGTCTCTCTTTTTTTCTTCCTCCTCTCTCCTCTTTTCTCTTCCTCGTCTCTCCTCTCTCTTCTTCTTTCCATCTCTCTCTTTCATATGCTTTCCTTTCACTTACCTCATATTTCTAAAATCATTTATCATTGATAAAATTTTCACCTATCAGAATATTTTAATTCTTTTTATGTCCATGAACATTAATTTCACAATAAATTTGAATTTGTTTTTCTCTTAAAAGAAATTTAATCTTAAAAGAAATGATAATATTTTCTGTTGAAATATTCAGTTGCAGAATTAAGATGGGTTTACTGGTTGATTGTTTTTTCTTGCTTATTGAAAGTATTTTCAATTGCTTTTATTTGAAACCTTTTGAAATGTCTTTGTAAAAACTGAACCCATTTGCATCTGATAAACTATATTTTTTAAAAGTATTTGAATAGATTTAATGCATTTTCATTGCATATAACTTTTTATTAGTTGTCTCAGTGAATTGAATAAAGGTCACTGGGCAAGTGGTTCCTTCTTTGTAATTATTTCCCAAAACTAAAGATACAATCAATAGAATCAGAAGGTCCTATAAAACCAATTACATATCAACTTAAAGCAGTTATTCACTTCTTAAAGTGGTGGACTTTTAAAATAATTGTATTTCGCCAGCAATCTTTTTTTTTCTTCTTCCTATAGCAACAGAAGAAAAAAAAATGTTTAAAATGAGTGAATAAATAAGAATAAAATAGTAATTTAAAGACAAGATGGGAATATGATAATGCAAAAAGATGAGGATATTATGATCTCTCTCTCTCTCTCTCTCTCTTGTGTGTCCAGTTGAAAAGAAATACTATGTATCTACCCAACCCCTCTACCATTGGCAGGAAGTGACACTGTCAATTTTCAAGCCGAGTAAAACTGGTTTGAATTCAGAATTTTCCTTCTCTTGGACTTGTTGCCTAATCAAGTTTGAAGAACAGTCTATCTTACTATTTACCTATAACTGGAGGGAGAATAGATAGTCATACCTTTCCAAAGGACATTAGCACAAAGTGAAATGCAAACAGCCTTGTCCAGGATTCGAACTCTTGTCCTCGTTCCCAATTGCTTATGACAATAACTATTTTGCTAAACATCTGTCCTGTTAGAAATATCATATTTTACTATGTGGACTCCTAAGACCGTGTACCCCCCCAAAAAAAGCCTTAAGAAACAACTATACAAAAAATGTAAATATGAATATACAATGAATGTGATTCCCTAACCACTAGGTATAAAATAATTCTAGACAAGTTGATCTTCTGTAAAAATCAATCGACCTAAGAAATCTCCGTAGCCATTGGTTGTTTAAAAAAATCCAAATGTATTTTTAGAATTAAATATTAGGAATTCTATTAAAAAAAAATATATATCAGAATATTTTGTGCATTGTAGAAGTTTATTTCATTTGCTGCACACAAATTTTAATAACTAAATTCTATGGAAAATGAATGTTCACTAATGAAATAAATCATAAATATAAAAAGGACATTTATTTTTTAAAAAAAAAACCTACTTTAATGTGGTCTCATTCATTGCAAGCCTCGTGGTTGATGCTGCTCTGATAGTTTTGCAATATTTAGTTCCAATATTGTCTCTTTCTACAATATTGAGTTGGTTACAAGCTTTTGATAGTAAATTAGAGACATGACTAAAACCAGATTCAACAAGGTAAGACGAAGGAAAAGTAGTAACATACAAGTGTTCTTTCTCCTAAAATAGTAAATATGTTTTGTTTTTTTTACCTGCGTTATTACTTTTCTAAACATTATGTTTACCATTTTTAAATCTTGCTCGAAATATTTCATCACTTGGCAATTCAATGAGATTTTCCTGCAAACAGATATCTGCATCAACAACATTAATTTCAAATCCAAGTGTCACCCAACTTGAGTTGGTCATTAAATTGAACTTTCAATATTTTAGTGAATTTTTTTCAAAATATTCAGAATACAACTGTAACTATGTGAAACTTTCAAAGAAACCTTGTTATTTCTTGTATGAATATATATAACCAAATGTGTGTGTGTATGTATATATATATATATATATATATATATATATATATATATATATATATATATATATATACCAGCCCATTGTCTTGTGGGTATAGTGTTTGCCTATAGCCCTGGAGACCAGGGTTCAATCCCAGTTCAAATCACACCAAAGATTCAAAAAATGGTACTTGATACATTCTTGTTTAACACTCAGCATTATAAGGTATATATCAAGGGTAAAGTGGGCCAATACAAGAAAGGAGTAGGAGTAGCAACCTCTCCTACACCCTGGTGTAGTAGCTATTGAAAAGAGAGCCTTCTGGTCACCCTCGGCTATGGTTGGCCACATTACTTATATACACACACAATGTAAAGAAACCAAATTATTTCTTGTAATGAATACGTCTAAAGCAAAAAATTTTATTCACTACTTTAAAAAAATTATCATTGGCACTCGCTCACTCGCTTGCTCTCTCTCTCTCTCTCTCTCTCTCTCCCCCCCCCATTACTAAAAATCTTAAACTGACTATGCTACAGATTTAAAATTATAACTTTGATTTATATTTCAGTTTTGAGTTACTCTTTTGAGCAAGAGATTCTGGTTTTCCAGTGTGATAAGCAAATAATTTTAATTCTCAACAACAGAGTTTATTTATTTTATTCTTTTTATGTTTTTTTACCCATGTCACTGATTATTGAAGAAGTGGACTTGATATTCTTTCTGAAAAAGAATTGCTGTGAGTTGTGACCTTGCTAACTTTGATTTCTATTACAGAAAAAGGACAATTCTCTAATTTAATCAATACAGATGGTTGTCTATTGTTAAGGATTGGTCGACCCAATCTATTTTTATCACCAGTTCAACAACTATCAGCCATTTTTGATAGACAGTCAACATTGAAGTGTCATCAGAGATCAGTTTAGGAATTTCCTCTTTTTTCTTTTTTTTCTTATTTTTTTTTTTTTTCCTTTAAAGGAATAAGATTATCAATTCTGCTTATTTCCCACACTTTTCTTTATCCACTTTTCACCATTTTATAGTCAATCCATTCTTTTGGTTGTTGAATTGCAAGTGCTTGAAAAAATGAAGAGATGATCTGACAAGACTCAAATTTGCATTCTATACTCTGGAGTTTGTCTTTCCCATTTGATACCTTAACCAGTTCAGTTACAAATGCTATAGTTATTAAGTGGCTTCTCAATTCCTATTATTTGATTGGATGCCTAAAGAATGAATGCCATTGGCTAAAAATTTCTATTGGGGGAAGAAAAAAGATCCAATTGGCATTTCATCTCTGGATTTAGAAATATAGTGCACTATTCTTTTACAAGCTGAGTTCTTTTAAGATTACTTGCATATGGATTGTTGCTTCTGCTTAAGATCGGGGTGTAGTATCTGTGCTAATTTTAAAAGCTATAAAATATAGAAATATAATATTTCATAATCACTTCACAACATATGACAGTTTTTCCATGAATAGAATTGATATAAGATTTTCTGTTGTGAGTAAGACAGCAAATCTTCGCGATTTTACACATTTACTTATATTCTTCAATATACACACACGCACAGTGTAATGGTTATCATCATAAAAATTGGACACGATAAACCAAGTTCAAATCCTGGTCAATGCTGTTTGCATTTTACATCATGCTCATACTCTTTGGAAAGAAAGGGTATGCAACTGGGATGTAGGAGAGAGTGCTACTCCTTTCTTATATTGGTCCACTTCACCCTTGATAGGACCTAAGAGTCCTTATTCACATCTGTCGAACTCTACTTTAAAATTAACCTTGTGTCACATCCTATTCGTGTGGAGGATAAAGATATGTATCAGTTAGGGTAGCATAGATAAGATCAATGGTGATGCTTGGTGACTGTCAGTTTCTTGCTTATCTGATGATTGCATAGGCACTTCTGTCTGCATTATCTAACTTATACTCTATCACCAATATTGACCCGTCTTTATTTGTGATTATAGAAAATTATATACATATATATTTTGTAAACTCCCATAACTTTCCTCTCTGTGTATTTACCCAGCTATGAGTACAATAATAGCTTGATATAGTTACCAATTCGAGAGAAAGAAAAACTGATTTCAAAACCTGAGGATTTTTGTTCAGTAGAATCTGTGGCATGTTGGTGCTCATCCAAATTGTGTCACTGATTCTACACAAGTCTTTTATCGGTATAAATTACCTGTGTAAATTATTTGATAAGCTTTACCAAAGTTAATGGTTGTCTATGATACTTCTGGCATTGTCTATCTCTCTCTCTATCTCTCTCTCTCTCTCTCTCTATATATATATATATATATATATATATATATATATAGAGAGAGAGAGAGAGAGATAGTGTGTAAGTATTCATTTATAGGTCATTTTCTCATTTTTCTCTCTTTCTCTTGCAATTTGGTAGGTATGTGTGTGTTCGTTCATATACTGCATTAAAACTTTTTGTTTAGAGATTTTAGTTTTTCCTGAAAATCTTTTACATATCTATGTGTATATGGAAATTAGGAGATATATATATATATATATATATATGAATTTACATATAAGCTCAAAGTTGTATATACTTTGTGCTTTTTCCTTTCCTTTATATATATATATATATATATATATATATATATATATATATATATATATATATATATATATATAGCTATTTATTTGCATGCATTGTATGTAATATCATAGGTGAGTGTGTGTGTGTATATATATATATATATATATATATATATATATATATATATATATATATATATATATATGTGTGTGTGTGTGTGCTAAAAAGAAAGCCTAGACAGAGTAGTGTGAGAGAGGTCGTTCTGCTGTTAACTGCATTTCAATTCCACATATGTATAATAAACACATTCAGTTAACATTAAAACAGTTGCTTCTCTCTCCACTTTTATTGCAACAATTATTTTAATTGCTTGCCACTAATAATTTTTTTTTCCTAAAAAGAACAGTTCATTTATTGAATTTTGAAAATCGCACTGATACACAGTGGGTGGGGAGATTTTACTGGCCTTATGCATTGATGTCGGAAAATGGTAAAATTTGTAATTAAATTCAATTATACTATATTCCTCCATAACTTGTACAAAGAATATATTTAACTCAAGAAAATTCAAAAAATTAATGATATAAAAGTCTGCTATGCAATTATTATTATTATTACTTTTTATTGAATCTATAAAAGAACTTTTTTCTTTATTTAAAAAAAATTTTTTTTTTTTTTGTTACAGTTTAGTTGGGTGGGAAGAGAGGGTATGGGGATTTTCTTCTATTTTGAAAATGAAAGACATTCTAAAAATTTTCTGAGAGGCATTCGCACTTCCAGTCAAATGATATGATTACAAGTTATAAAACTGTACTTGAGCAGGGTTTTTATGTTAGTTGCTTGGCTTGTAAAGATGCTATCTTCCTCACCTCTATACACACATGCAAAATTAGGGGGAAAATGAGCTTCGTTTCTTTGAGTAGTCAAGATTGTTCTACAATAACCATGAGTTAAAAACATTTACACTTTACCTAGCCAGTATAAATCAATAAAAATTCAAAATATTGAGCATAGAAATTGACTTCTCTGAACTTACACTGTTATTAGATTTTCTCAAGGGATGCAACATGCATTCTTTACAGGTTGTGTATTGATGGACATATATATTTGGAGATGTACTTTTTGCTCTGTCTTTTCTATATAAATACAGTCAGTGTGTTATAAAACAGGATAACAGATGATTCCAAGGACTATTTAGAAAGAACTTTGTAAGGAAGATTCTCATTGATTATACAATAATTATCTATAAAAATAATGATTAAAAAATGATTACAAATCCTGGAAGCAATATGCATAAAAAACAAGCATTAGTAAAATCGCATTTAACACAGGCATCAATATATTAAATATTCTTAATAACTAAAATCACAATCTTTATTAGTAAATATTTCCAACTGAACATTTAAAAACAAAATGCTGAAAACATTCCAACCTACAACTTCAAAACAAAGCACTACAAATAATTAAAACAATAAAACTCAAATTGTCAACTCAAACTAAGCGACCCTTGATGATGACCAAAAATATGGTTGAAAGTGCTTGGGCTGAAGATATGGGTCAATTCCTTTACCACCCGGATCCCAACACAAGAAGGAAAAGACTTGAAAAATTACAATTAAAGATAATAAAGCAACAGTGTTCATCATCTTTAATAAAACTTGCCTTAATAACAACTTGCTGCTTTATGTCCAGAACCTACATACACACACTCACACACACACACATATATATATATATATATATATATATATATGCACATATTTGTCCGGTTTTACTCATAACCTACACAAACATAATATTTTCATCTGTTAAGTAAAAAAAGATTAAAGTTTTACACATGACTGAATTTTATGTGACCAATTTTCAGGTTAATTTTTATCCTGTTTTATTTTAGATTTGAAAATATCATGAAATAGCTTTGCCTTTTTCTTTTTTTTCTTTTTTTTATGCATAAAGCAGTGGATTTTACTCTTTAGTTTTAGTGGTAAATTTTAATTGTGTGTGTTAATAGCAGTTATGATTTTTACTTTAAATGTAGACTCCATCATAATATCAAATAAATGTTTTAAAAATGTAAGTAATTGCTATTTATGATATGGTGTTATTTTTCATTCTTTTTTAAATGTTCAGAAAAGTTTTTTCTTTTGTGCATTTGTATTTCTTAATTGAAAAGAATAATCTTAAAATTAGAAAAGATATTACTTTATCTCCATGATATTTATTAATAAGAAAAAGTTTTCATATTTTTTTTTAGCAATAATCATAGCAATTATTTAAAAAAAGAATGTTTGTTGTGTAAGACACTTTTTATGATAATAAAAATCCTCTTTCATTGAGATTCCTTGTTTTTATTTCTCAATCATTTGCTCTTTGACTTGATTCCATGTGTTGAAAACCAATCTTATTTAGGATTGTTTGGGATTTTGGCACTTATTTTGAGCTATTATCATTTAATATTCCTATTCTGTCTTCATCCATGCTGAGTGAGTTTACAAGGGTTGTTAAAAAAGTTCAATACTTCTCTTAGATTTTATATTTGTTACACAACTTATATTTTTGGGTGGACTTCACCTGCACAGAAATTAGGACTGAAATTAGTTTTTCTAGTTTTATAAGAAGAGGCAATGTGTTGCCTCAAGGGTTCTTTCTTGGTGAAGCTTTGAACTTTTTGATTTTGAACCAGTTTAGAATTTATAGAATTATTTCTCTGCTACGATGGAATAGACCAATTCCAAAGGGGCATGTAAATCCAATTATTTAAAAGCTGTTAATTTTCTCATCAAAATTGATTGAATGACATTTTCAAAAATCCTATAAATGTCCATCCCTTTTCTTTGAGTTCAGGAATTTGAATGATTCGAGCAATACACTGTTCTGTTGAGTTGTCTTCATATTTTCTTCCTTGTTTTCTTCTACTTTGGGAATGTCCATCCAGAATTGGTGAATCCAAAGTTATTTGTCTTCAGAATGTCTTAAATGTCTGACAGCAGAGAAACGAATTCTTAAAAGAATCAAAATGAGAATCTTTTTCATCCATCAAAAAGCTTTCTTTGATCTTTTTCTTTCTTAACACTCTTTCTTATCTTTTGGCCTTTTACTTTCTCTCTCTCTTTTCATCTGCTAGCTTCTCTGATCTTCATCATTTTCTTTCTTAACACTCCTCATCTACTGGCCTCTCTCTTCACTATCATCTACTAGTCTCTCTCTCCCCTTTCATCTGCTAGTTTCTCTGTTCTTTCTTTTTTTTCTTTATCTTCTGGCCTCTTACTTTTTTTTTTCTCCCTTTCTCTTCACTATCATCTGCTAGCCTTTCCAATCTTCCTCTTTTTCTTTCTAAACACTTCTCTCACCGTCCTCTTTTTTCTTTTTCTATCTTTCTTCACTATCATCCTCAGGCCTTTCTTTTCCTTTTCATTTACTAGCATAGCTCTCTTTCTCTCTCTCACCAACTTCATCTGCTAGATCCTCTCTTTTCACCTCCAACTCCTCGCCCTCCCACCTCTCTCCCATCATCCTCTGGCCTCTTTCTCCTTCTCTACCTCTCTCCCCAGTCTCTTTCTTTTCACCCTATCCTCTCATCCCTCACTTACCTTATTCTTCATCTGTTTCTTTCTCAAAAACCTTTTTTTTTTACCCCTATTCTCTTTCCACTCGCATTCTATGATCTCTCTTCAACTTGTTTTCCTGACCCTCTTCTTTTTTTTTTTTCTTTTTTTTTCCACCTTATTTACCTCTCCTCACTTTTTCATCTCCTGACCTTTCTTCTCTTTCTTTGCTCTCATTCCTTGTCTTGTTTTCAATGTACAATTCCATAAATATTTGTACTTATATATGAATATAGACTGATTATATCAAACAGAAGAGCAGGTCTGAATGAATTCTTACTACATAACAGATTTTTAATGCTAATGAAAAGATTAACAGGAATAATATTACTGCTTATCAGTAACTGTTTCCCACTTGTCAGCTGGACTTGAGCCACTTCCTACATCACCTCTCACTCTTCTTCTTCTTCTTTTGCTGTGGTTATGTAGTGAGTCAGTCTTTAGCCATGTCCCTCTCTCTCTCTCCCCCCCCTACTTGTTCACATGTCACTGCCTCTTATTTCATATCAAAATAGAAACTGTCCTGATTGCAGTCTCACTTTTTTTTTTACCTTCTTGGATTTATCACTTGTAAACATGAACTCCTTCCCACACTGCTCTAGAATTACATTTCAAAACCTTTTATACATCTCTTCTTTTTCACTTTTCTAAAAATAATTTCTATCATCTAAAGCTTTCTACAACGCCTTGTGAGGGTTGACTGAAAAGTTCTTAGGTTGACCAAGATACTCTCATTAAATGTGACCAAGTGAGGTTTATTTTTCAAAATAGTCCCCCTTGCCATTCACACACTTCTTCTATTAGTCTTGTTGTGCTTGGATTTCATTGATCAAAAAAGTCAACTGCAGATATGACATCATCATATGGGCTTTTCAACCCTCTCTCATGCAATGTCTACTATTTTCTGTGTTTAATAAAAGTTGTTGATGTTAATAATAAAACTTGATGTTGAGGTGATTCAGGATTACTACCTCTGAAAATTCTTTCTAATTGATGTCTTTTAAAAAACATTTGATTATTTCACTTCTTCATTATTAATAATGGACATAGCACTGCTAAGAATCTAGAAAGGGGCAAATTTACTTGAGCTTTTGTGATGCAATTGCTCTTCTTAGCTCATTTTGGTGAGTTTTAAGCAAGTCCTTTGCTATCTTGAAATGATGAACTGTGTTAGTTCTATAGAAATTAATTAAAACCGAAATAGAAGAAAATAAGTCAAAATTTATAATGGTGGATGTGTTATTTTCATATAATAAAATGGACAATAAAATACTTGCATGCCTGTTCGTATATTTGTGAAGACAGTAAATGGGTTATCAAAACAGATCAAGAAAAAATGATTGATTGTCAGAAATGAATGAAAACCAATTAAAGATGAAGCAAATTAGTTTTAAAGAAATAGTAATAATCCATCTTCTAAAAATAAAAGATGTTATTAATACTATTAGTGTCAACACCCCTTTCAAAAAAATAACACAGAGATTTAAAAATGAGTCAATTTTTCAGTGGCATATAACTGTTTTCAGTTCAGGGTTTTCCTTCTACTAGTATGGTTACCAACTAAGGCTAAAGAACTCTGTCAGTTCTATCACTTACCCATAACTGGGGAGAAGAAAGATAGATTCATGCCTTTTTCCAAAGTTGTTAGCGTAAAGTGAAATGCTAACAGCTGTGATCAGGATTTGAACTCTGGTCACCAATCTTATATCCTGTGATGATAACCATTATGTTAACCTTGTCATAGCTCAATTTGTAAAGCAGTACAAAGAGCTTATTTCTGATCTGCACTCTTTCTTACTAAAATTAAAAGATGAAAAATACAAATCAATAATAATAATAATAATAGGCAATAATTCATCTAAATACTAATTACATATCTTATTTGTCTGCTAAAGTGCAAATTTCATTATCATATCCTTTTTCTTCATTTATTCAAAGAGCAAATAACTTTCTGAAAAAGTGTGTGTGTGTGTGTTGTTTTGTTTGTTTGTTTTTTCCCTAATGTTATTTCTGCTAACTTTGATTCTTCGTACTAAGTAGTGTCTTTCATGTTTTGTGAATTTTTAGTCGTCTTTAAACCAATATTGTGGTTGAAATGCGTTGCCTATGTCAGAGAACGTTTTATAAACTCTGTTAAAAAATAATCTGAACAATAACATGCACAAAGTAATGCTGATAAAACCGATTGATATACTTGACAATACAAACATTTATTAAATTAAAACAAGTAAATACCAAGACATGGCCTTTTAGGCATATTTGAGACACTTATGTGAATAGTGGTTGATTTCAATGTGGCTTCTGTGTTTGTGTGCGAGTCCTGCAGTCTATTACCCTCAGAGGTTTGAATCTTAAGATTTTCTGCCTTTCATAGCTCCAGGCTGCTACTGCTGCTATCTTGTCTGTCTTAAGACATTACCCACATTTTGAACAGAATAAAAGGAGAGGAAAACAAAGTTGCTTGCAATGCCAATGAGAAACAATCTTGTGAAGCTTATATGAAAAATATTGTATTAAAAGAACAAAAAAATCCAAATCGAGGAAGTGGGGGGAGATGTTAAAAGTGTGTAAATAAATGATATCAATGTGAAGAGGGCATCTTGAATAAGCAAAGGAACGTAACAAGTTGTGGCTGTTTTGAATCTTATGTCTATTGATTTACCTCCCTTTGCAATATTCCTGTCTCTTCTCTGACTCGCTCCTCTTCCTTCTCCTCCCCAAGAGAGGCATCAGATCGATACCTCATCACGAAATTCATGACTATTGTATGCTTCCGCCATAACGTTTGGCAATAGAGCCTCTTTCTTGTCGGTTCAACAGTCCCTTGGCTATTATCTTCCTCGAACAGAAACCAGGTGTTAAAGGAAACGGCTTTATCTTTGATGGTTTCTTAAGACATTAACTGAGACACAGGTTTATTTTGTTCTTTCTCTTTATTCTGTTTCCCTCCCTTTTCTACTCCCTCCTCATCATCCCACTTTACCTTTTATTCTTTTTTCCTCATTCCTCTTCCTTACTTCTACCTCTCTCTTTTTTTCCCTTCCACTAAATCTACTATTTATTTTTCTTCCCCCCCCCCTTCTCTCTCTTTTACTTTTCTTCTTCTCCCTCATCTATTTTTCCATCTTTCACTCTCTTTCTTTCCCTTCCTCCCCCCTCTCTCTGCTTTTTCTTTCTACCCCATTCTCTGTATCTCCATTCCCTCATCCCTCTCTTTTCTCTCATTCTATTTATTTTTCCCTTTTCTCTCTCTTTCTTTTTTCCCTCCCCCCCTCTTTTCTACTTTTCTCTTGCTCTCCTTTTTCTACTCTCTTTCCTCTATCTTTCTTTGCCTCTATCCCAATTTTCCTTGCTGGTTTTTTTCTCCTATTTCACTCCCCTTATACTTCTCTTTCCCATTTCCTCACTTTTCTTCTCTATAACACCCTCTTCTTTTTCACTCATGCTTCCTGTCACTCTGGTCAGTGGGTTCTCTCTACCCTCCCTCTTTAGCCCCATTTATCTATTTTATCAGTGAGTGATCAAAAAATCTTTTCAAATCTTTCTCATCTCAGCCAATAACATGTGATAGTGTGATTAAACCCAACTCCCATAACACTTTGCTCTCCCCTCTTTTTTCTTCTTTTGATTTCTATCTTACTTTTCTCTCAACAGGTGCCCAGCATTTTTTTTTTTTTTTTTTTTTTTTATTTTTGCTCTTGATTGATTCATTTTTATAGTAATAAATAAAACAAACATCCACTGTCAGAATCAAAATCTACTTAAGCCTTAAAACATTAAACAAAATTACATTGTGAAATTTGTCTTGAAATGTGAAGGTATTTATCTAAATTATTTTATTCTGATAAATAAACTTCATTTCTTTACTTCATTTTTCGACCCTCTTTTTCTACACTGAAAAAACTCATTTTTTTTCTACCTTGAAAACTTCTTTGTCTTAGAAAACCTTTTTCATTTTTAACCTTCCACCTAAAGCAGTTTGTATCTCTTGAGCTTTGCAATTGGAATGCTCTCTGTCTGTCTCACTTTGTGTCTGTCTCGCGTTCTCCCAATGCAGCCGTCAAACACGCTTTCATCTTAACCGTTTGCCTCTTTAACATCTTCATTTGTTCTTATCCATTTCAATGGTCATTTCATCTTCAAAAAGGTTTTCATTGCTTGCTTTATCACACCTGTCACCATAAGACTGCGTCTGTGTGCACCTTGAAAAGATGGAACTCAACATTCTCATTAGTTTTTGAAGTTTGCAAAGTTGCACCTGCAAATGTTCTTCACTAATTTTGTTCTTGTGGAAATAATCACTTAGTAACACAAACCCTGAAGACTTTTTCCTTTTGTTTTTTGTTCTTTTTCTTATTTTCTTTCACTTGTTATGGAATAAAATAAAAGAGAAAAAGAAGAAAGAGTAAAGAGTTTACCATCATAAGAATGACTGTCAGATCTGGCATTTTATGATTAATACCTCCCACCCCATATTTTGTGCTTATTTTTAATCAGTCATTTTCAAAATCCACCCCTCCATCTAAAATTATTGCTGCTGTTGTTTTCACCCATGACCCAACATTCATTGATCTAATCATTTTTATACCCTGATTTCTTATATACTTATTAACTATGTCTTGTTTTGTCTGGGACACAGTTTCAGAATGTTTACAGTATCTTCTAATTGTTTGTGGTCACTCATCCAAGTACTGAACAACACCATTGTTGCTTAATTTTGTTGATCTGACAAGAATCTCTTCTCAGTATGACTAACTGTAGGTTTTTGATAGGTATCATATTCTTGGCAGTTTTATGACTTTTAAGAGTGTTAGGGGGTCCCTGTGGCATAGTGGCAAACATACAGGACTGCAACGATGTAGTAAGCTAGTTCTAACTCCTGTTGTGCTATTATGTTCATTTTCTGACAAATATCATTGAGAAAATTATAACCCCCCTCTATCCATATTTACCAACCCTTCCGCTCAAGCAGGATATGATACAAGGTCAATTTTTAAGCGGAGTTTAACAGGTTTGAATTCAAAGTTTTCCTTCTCCTAAACTAGTTGCCTCACCAAGACTGAAGAACCCAGTCTGCCCTACTATTTACCCCTTAGCTGGAAGGAGAATAATTAGATTCATACTTTTCATATCTGCCCAGCTATAGATTAAATATTACCTCTACTGACCTTCTACTGGAAAGACTTTTGCATTAAATAACCCATGAAGGTTGATATGCTAAGAAACTGAAACCAAATCAATTGAATATCAGTATCTCCATTTCTCCAAGAATATGACAAATTGGAAAATTGGATTGGGTGGAAAAAGACTGAAACAATCACAACTGAATTGGCTTAATTTATTTACAACAACAGCATTTTTTTTATATGTCGCTAACTTCTTTTCCTACTTAACTAATTGCAAACGTTTTTGTTTTTTTTCTTAAGACAAAAAAAAGTTCTCAAACAAGTCTGTCTGCCAACAACTTCTTAGCAGGTGAAGTAGATCTGATTTTTTTTTTTTTTTTTTTTTTTAAATCTTTTAATCCTTGTTGATTGCTTAGTTGATTAACCATAGCTTATCTTTAAGACAATAGGTCATTGCTGTTTCAACAGAAAGAAAACACAGTGAATAAGTACTTGTAACTAATTTAAAGTCTGAGATATCTGGTCATTCCTTATCTGTCAATGTCTTCTTGTAATTCTATTCGAATAAAGATAGCACCACTGACGACAGCGACAATGGCAATTAGTCTCTCCTCTCCTTTTGTCGGTTGTTGAGTTTCCGAAGAAATCTGCTCGTGCGAAAGGGGAATATGTGTCCACTTCTAGCTGGAGAGTGTTAACAGCTCGCTTGTTCTCTTTCACGATCAGTTTAACTCAACGCTTGAGTGAACACCTTATTGATTCTGTTAGGGATTTACTTACCATTCGTACAATTATTGTCTTTCAATCATTCATCACCAAAGTGGCCTTTTGTGAAATGAGCTTTCGAGGATTTCGAGAGTGAGTCATCTTGAAAGGTCTGTCCCCCTTGAATCTGTTGGGTAGGTTGCAACTGGCTTCATTTGTCACAGACATATTGCACCCACCCACCCTCAGTCATCTCGGTATTTCTTTGATTGCGGTTTCTGGAGCCGGACAAGAAGCAGATTCTTAGTTGGCTTCTATCCTCTGTAGTCATCACTGAAAACTGTCTTAGATTCCACTTACTCTTTTTTTCTTTCTTTCTTATTATTGATCTTTTATGCACACACCAACTGCCAAAAAGAATGTGGAACTTGAGTTTCCCCATTGGTATTTTACAAAATAAACACTGCTTTTATTTTTTTATCTCTCAAATAGATCATATATGCAGTTCATTTTTTAACATAAGCACCCCTATACACACATACACATGGCCCAGTCGGCTGGAGCTGTAGAATACACTGCCTGCATCTCTGCAGATATGACACTAAACAATCTAATAGTGAGACTCCAGTCTTAAAGCTTTGGGGAATGTGGAGTACCCCTTCATTGCCGTTGCTCCCAGGTCCTCTCTGATACAGAGTGGTTGCTGCAGATAGGATCCTATCTATGGTTCAAATTAAACTGTTTGATTATTTAACTGTGTAAATAAATGACTGATGTTTAATTGGATTGTTAGTGATACATAATAATACTTGGAAATGAATGAATAGTGTTCAATAGAAATACTTGTAACCACTTCACTGTCTGCAAACAAATGATCAATATAGAATAGAATTATTTGTGTTAGATAGCAATAATTGAAACAATTGCAAAATTAATGTGCAAACAAATTAATTTTAACTTATTTAGAAATTAAATTACCTATGAATTATTCACTTACAAATCATATATATCCATTTAATTGTGTGCAAAAAAAAAAAAATTATTAATAGAAAAAAGAATTATTCGTATAAGATAGCAATACTTGAAACCATATAACTGTGCAAAAAATAAAATGTGCTCTGACTCGTTTAAAATGTTATCAACAAAATGTGTTTGCAAATCATGTATATCCAATATGTTTATATAAAGAGGATTTGGCATTTAATAACCTACAATGGTTAATATGCCATAAAAGCCAACCAAACCAGATCATATATATATATATATAGAGAGAGAGAGAGGATTTGGCATTAAATAACCTACAATGGTTGATATGCCATAAAACCAAGCCAAAACCCAATTAATGTGGCGTGTTTAACAGTTATTGTTCTATGAAATGAAATCGTTGACCAGTTCAAATCCAGAACGTTTCACTTCACGCTATTGCTCTTTGGAAAGGCATGGATCCATCTCTCCGTCTAGCTATGGGTAAATAGTAAGCTAGACTAGTTTCTTTAGCCTTGCTGAGGCAAACAATCTAGAAAAAGAAAAACTCTGTATTCAAACATGCTGTATTACTTAAAAATTGACTTTGTATCCCGTTTATAGCAGAAGAGCTGGGTAAATGCACACATAATTTGAGCATCACCAGTGAAAGCCTTTCACATTGTATAATGGTCAACAAGTTAGACTTGCAAATATTGTTAGTGAGTTTGATTCTCATTGAGTGCCCCATAATCTTGGTCTTGTGCCAGACTAAGCTAAACTGGATAGATAACAATCGGTCATGTCTAAGCACAAGACAAATTGAAACGTATGAAGATGTGCTTAGTTTCTTCAGACACGATCCTGAGGAAAAGAGGCTGTTGGCATGGGCCTACTCCCACCCTGATAGGGGCATGGGGGATGTTTATAAATAGTCAAGGGATGGCTACATTTCATATTTGGTTCTGAGCTTATTACCATCTTTGCAGTAGCCTACTGCTCCCAGACACAGCGTATACTTATCTACACAATCCAGGATGCAATTCGGGTCCTTCAGTTACATAACGCTCTTAGTACACACACTTCGTCTAGAAGCCTCTTTAATGTGGTCTAATGCTTACAATTCCCTGCTTAATTATTTGCACATCAAGATAAGTCTATTCGTGCAAGTACCCATCTCTGTCTGCTATCAAATATCTATCTTTTATTACATCAGTATTGCAATCTACAAACGAGCACATGTTAACTGTACCACACCTATCAAAGCACTGAGTCTTTACTGCTTTCATGATGGTGAAATATATATTATAGATCCATCTCCTCCTAAATATTGATCCCTTTGTTTCATTCTTTTTTTCTTTTCTTCGTCCATTTATTTACTTGTTCATTTATTTATTCATTTATTCTTTTTCTTTTCTTTGTATTTTTTTGCTTTTCCTTTATGTTCCCCCTCCTAAAAATGATCTCTTTAAACGTATCTTTTCAAAATCTTCTTTTGAATGCGCATGCCCATCTTTAAATTCTTTCCCCACCTGAAACTCCTCCTCATCCTCCTCCTCCAACTAGAAAGCATTGCATTATTTCCATTTTTATTTTTTATTTTTCTTCTCTTTCTTATTTATCATCTAAGGTTTTTATTATGTGGTGGAATAATGTTTCTTTTGACTCACTCTCATCTGTCAGATGTAATCTCCTTGCACCCCTTAGCTTCGGCACACGGCAATACCTTCCTTTTCTCTCTTTCTCTCTCCCTCCCTCTTGCACTGTCTATTCTGTCCCACTCCTCTCCCCTTCGGTCCTTTCCCTCACTACCTCAGAATAGACAAAAGAGAAATCCTCCCCAGCTTTTACATGCCCCACTCCACCTGCCTCCCCCACCTCCTATGACTTCTTCATGCATGTTTGTCTGTAGGTAAGTAGGTAGATATATTCCTATGTACACTTGGGATCCAAGTATGAACGCATGTGTAATGAACTATTGAATGTTTTTATTTACTGAGAAGTTAGCGTAACGGTTATCTGAGTGACAAAATAGTTTAAGATTTTGATGAAAGCTACTCATTTGCACTTTCTATTTTGATGTCTCTGGAAGAGGGAGGCATGAAGCTGTTTTTCCCTGTCTAGTTACTTCAAATTTGCTTGTTAAGACTGGTTTGCTTCAAGAAAAGATGGAAAGATTTCTTGTTGCTTGTAACATTTAACTTCTACTAGTCATAATATTCATGGAGAAGATGGGCATCTTTTCTTCCTCAGTCCTAGCAGTTTGTGTTGTTGTAAGATGCAATAGAACAGAAATCTTGTTGGGCTGAAAGAATTTTTAACTGATTACTCATGTTAAAATTGAAATCATTATTAATCACTTGTTTAAAAGCCATCTTTGGCAGCTATTTAGAGTAGTTACATTTTTATTAGTAGAATTTATAAGTAATTGTAAATGAATGAATGAGAAGAAGTAGCATTTAATAGTTATGTCTTTTGAGATAGTATAATGATTAGGGCAAGCAAAAAAAGCTACCCCACACAATTGCTAATTGAAAAAATTTCTCTATAAAGTTTTTTTTTTTTTTTTTTTTTTTTTTTGCTATATTGCAGTAACATACATACAAAAATCAGATTGTTCTAATATAAATTTGATTTCATCATCTTCAAAGTTTGGAGTCATTGTTATTTTCTGTTTGTGTGAGGCTTTAACTGAATTTTCCTCAGGTCTTCAGAACTCTTCTAAATATCTTAGCTGATCTTAACCGTGATATGGTTTGGGTGATCTCAATTCTTTTTCTGATCTCCAGTTCCCCCCCCCCCAGTCCCTTATTCCAAGCTTGCCAACTACAATTGGTATGACAGTCAGCTTCATGTTTCACAGTTTTTTCATCTCTCTGGCAAGATCCAAATATTTGTCTATTTTTTTCTCTTTTAATTTCACTCTGTGCTCTGTTGGAATTGTAAAATCTACTTGTTGGCAAGTTCTTTTCTTCTTGTTGATTAATACTACGTTTGATCCTCTCTTCAGGATTGTATGATTCGTTTGCATTTAAAAGTATTATTATTATTCACATTTATCTTTTCAGTATTTGATCATTTTAGTGTTAATTAATATAAACATGATGATATGCAACCAATTTCTTTTTCGACTTTGTATCATTTACAAATTGTGTGATCAAGTAAAATCTTGCGTGTTGTATTACAATCATGAGAAGTGTAACATTTTTTTTTTTTATTTAATTCCAAATAAAATATGAAAATAGTTTGTTTGGGTGTGTTTCTGTTTTCTGCTGATTGAGGGTGGGCAGAGTCGCTAGATATATATTAAAGTGTCTTTTGAGCCAATCTCTAACTAAATATTGTGTGTGTGTATGTATTTCTTTTAATGTTGTGTGAGGACTGTTATTTATTTTTTCAGTTATTTCTTATAACAACAGATTCAGTGTGAATCAGTTTTAAAATGCCAGAATCACTTTTAATCAAGTGAGATGGGCAGTGGGAGCTAATATATATATATATATATATATAATTCTTGAGTGTCATAATTCAATTTTATTTTTTTGTCAAGTGTGCATGAAATGTAATCCCTGAAAGGCAGTGATATTTGGGAATTATCTTGATGGAAGCAGCGGATGAGTAAATGAAAAAAATATTTTGGCTTATCTTTCTATGATAAAACAGTATATATAAAGATTAACGCACAGTATATTATAAATTTGATAACCTAAATATAGAAAGTCATCATGGCATTGTGGCTCTCATGCTGGGCTGTGACAACATAGTAAGCAAATTTGAGTCTCAGTCATGCTATATTGTTTACCTTCAGATTGATACCATAGGGAAAGGTATGAATCTCCTTATTACCTAATCCATAAGATTAAATAATACCACTGTTGTTCTTCTACGAGGATGGCTTCGGCTTTGAATAATCCATGAAGATTGATATACCATTAAACCAAGAAATCAACTAAATATAGAACTAAAGCAGATAATGAAAATACTTAACCATAGTACAATTGTTATATAACATTTGCCATGGATTTTCGGTTCATTCCTAGTGACCCTGTGTGCTTCGACAAGCTGTCATATTGTGATTAGTAAACAGAACAGCATGATCAGGACAGTTGGGTACAACAGGTGTGTAACCGTAAGGAGACCACGTGATGAGAACCACGCGGTCAGATTTAGAGTGCAGAGAATCGCATTTGAGAGTGGGACACACAGCTGATCAGAGGCGTCTGACGAGCTTGCGAGGGGGCTCCTGAAAGAAGATATGGGAAGAAGAATTCCTCTCTCTTAGTATATATCTCTCCACCCATCTCTCACATACCACAGAAACATCAACCCTTTCGAGAATAGTGTGCGAGATATATTTTTATAAAGAAGTGTGTGTTCATTCATTCATTGAAGTTTGTAAATTATGTTTGATTATGTTTCCACTTATATTTGTATTACGGTGATACAACACAATAATTGCACCCAAAATTCCTGAACCCTTTGTCAATGGGGGTTAAAATATGCTGACTGTATCCCTTACAGAAAGGTAAGAGCCCCTCCTCTCGAAATCAAAGGTGTCCTGTGTCTGTCACTAAAATGCATCTGATGGTGAGATTCCAGTTTTGGAGATTTAATGCCATTACTCCCAGGTTCATTATATCCAGTTAAAAGCTGAGGTTATTTACTTATCACTGGTTCATAAAATCCTTATCAAAAGATATGGGTTTTCAAATGTTGATTTTCTAGGCAAACCTTCCCCACTGACAATATGCAATCTTCCTATCTATATTAGATCAGATTTAGCCTCATCAATAATAGCAGATAAGATTGTTTGACTGGTGATCTATATGATATAAGTAAATTTATATTCTATTTATGAGATCAGCTGATATGCCTGGATGTATTTAAGAGTGAGGTTATTTCATCTAATCTAATCATATATATATATATATATATACACACGCACACACACACACACAAAATGAAGAAGGCTGCTTTCTGTTGGACAATTCCTCTTAAACCATTACTAATTTTGTGTAGTTCTCATTGGCTGAGTGCCAATTCTTGCATTTAAGCAAAAAAAACATTTCTACAATTTCATTTAAGCTGTTGATAGCTTGACATTTAAAGGGTAACAATTTACTGTAAATGAAAATGACCCCTAATTTTTTTCATAAGAACCAAAAATTTTTTAAATAATTTGTGAGGCACATATTGAGTGATGTTGAAATAGAAAGAAAAAAATTATTTGTTGTCTTATCAATTATGTGTGTGGGTATGTATTTTCAATTAGCAATAACCATGCCTCAGAAATTCCTCATTAGCTCTGTGTGTGTGTGTGTGTATATATATATATATATATATATATATATATATATATATATATATATATATATACACACACACACACACACACATTATAACAGTGTTGGTTGTCACTAAATCCCTTTGTGGGTTTGTATGTGTGTGTGTATATATATATATATATATATATATATATATATACACACACACATATAACGGTATTGGTTGTCACTAAATCCCTTTGTGGGTTTGTGTTGAACCAAGTGCAATATAAATGATACTAAAAAGATGCGCAACTCAAATAAAATATTTATTCCATGGAATTAAGTATATATATCTGATATATATTTATTTATCAATATTATATATATATATATATATATATATATATATATATATATATATGTATGTATGTTTTTTATGTTACTGAAGTCTTATATTGTTTTTATAATGTTCAGAACTAATTCTTTGTCACCACTTTTGTAATGTTCCATGAGGGGTGGGATATACTTAAAATCTTTTCACTTTCATACAATGCCATGAACTCGCAATGCCACATTTCACTTGTATTTTGCATATGTCTCTCTCTACTCTCATCAGATCTCTGTCTGACCCATTTGTATATCCACCACTTCTAGTCATGTGAACGATCTATTTCAAAAGTTGTCTTTGTTGACTGGAGATCCGTGTTCAAATCACACGGGTCAATATCTGCTCATTTTTCTATGTAATAATTATGTTAATGGCTATATGAATTATTTAGAAATAAAATTATCATATCCATATTTACCAACCCCTCTGCTTGGGCAGGATATGACACAAGGTCAATTTTTAAGCGGAGTTTAACAGGTTTGTATTCATAGTTTTCCTTCTCCTAGACTAGTTGCCTCACCAAGGCTGAAGAACCCAGTCTGTCCTACTATTTACCCATAGCTGGAGGGAGAATAATTGGATTCATACCTTTCCCAAGGGTATTAGTGCTATGTGAAATGCAACCAGCCTTATCCAGGATTTGAACTCGTGTCACCGTGTCCATTTCCTACAATGCTAACCATTACACCACGGGCACCTCCACAATAAAATTATATCAGTCTTCCAAAAATCAGTATTTATCTATTGTTCCTTTGGTTTGGTTTATTGGCATGTCAACCCTTATTATGTTATTTTATGTCTAAGTCAGTGTAACAGTTATCATCCCCAATAATATGTGCCCTGGGTATCATATTAAACTGCATTTGATCATAAGGCTCCAGCCTTAGGGTTTGGGGAATGTGAATTACCCCTTCATTACCATTACTCTCAGGTCTACTCTGACCCATATTGGTAGTAACTATTAGGGTCCCATATCAGTTTAAAAAAATATTAGACATTAAAGACTAAAAAGGAAGAAGTGAACTTGTTTATCTTTTTTCCTTTTTTTTTCTTTTTTTTTTTTACTAGCGATTGCTATTATCAGCTATCTAAAACTATATAACTGTGCACCAATTATTTATATGATGTAGGAATACTTGATGAATAGAATTACTAATGTTAAATAGCAATACTTGAAACCATTTAACTGTGTGTAAACAAATGAGTTCTAACTCATTTTAAAATAAAGTTACCTCCTACCCATTCACTTACAAATTATATTTATGAAGAAGATTAGCCATTAAATAACCATCAAAGGTTGATGTGCCATTAAACCATATAACCTAAACAATGATATATTCACAGTACAAAATCTTATTTTCACAATCATTTCAAATGGTTTATTTTTTGTTTGCAATATCATTGTTTTAAGAACCATTAATAACATTCAAAATTATTTTAAATATTTCAAAAAGATATATTTAATCCAAAGAAAGGCATAAATCTATCCCTGCACTCTCCCCCTCCCCAGCTATGTGTAAATAGTTGGACAGTCTGTGTTCTTTAGCCTTAGTTAGGCCTCTAGTCTTGAAAAAGGAAAACTTTGAATTCAAACCAGCTTTACACTGCTGAAAATTGACCTTGTGTCAAATTGTGCTCATTGCAGAGGGGTTGGGTAAATATGTACTTCAATGGGCACTGTAGGTTATATCCTTGCCTATGAGGTTGAAGTGTTTAATTAAAACTGTTTTTATATTTGTTGACTGCATATATATTTCATTATATGTTGTGGGGAAATCTAGTAGCTATATGTTTATATTGTATTTGGTTTCATATTCCTTGTCAGTAAATAATCTTATTTATCTTTTTATTAGTGAGGTCAACTGAATCATTTCTAGAAATGAGAGAATGTTGTAATTCTTTGTCATTATAATATGGAGTTAAAGGCTTTCTTCTGTCTTTTGATGAGTTTCCAATAAAAATCATTTACAAACTCCAGCAGAGCATGCAGAACAGTCATTTAGTTATGTGTATTCACCTGTGCATCATCTCTTGTGCAACTGCAACAAAATCTGCATTGCATCACTTCCTCTCTCCCCCCCCCTCTCTCTCTCTCTCTCTTTCTCTCAAAGTGAGATCAAACATTACTTTCCTTCCCTGCCCTGCCAGTTAAAGTGACAGCCTGGGGGTTGCCTCCTGGAATCAGTTTCATGCTCTTCTTCATCCTGGATTGATGATTTTGTTGGCATTCAGTGTGTGGTGGTGATGGTGGTAGTGTTGGTGGTTGGGGAGTGTACACATGGAAGTGTTTTTAAAGGAAATGGAAATTTTATGGATTTATGCCATCTTTTCAAAATGCTCTTTGGACATTTCAATGAGGGTTTGTCTAACTTGATTATTGTAAACTCAAAATTTCTTCCTGTTGATTTTATATTTATTGTAGGTAAAATGTTATTTCAGAACATAAGAGGCCCACAATTAGTTCAATCTATCCTCCCACTCCCTCTTTCTTTCTTTCCTTTCATCCTTTTCCTCTTTCAGTTGTTTTTGTTATTATTAATGATATTCAGATTCAATGCAGAAAAATCACTTTATTATTCTATTCTTTATGGGGTTTTTTCTGCACCTCAAATTATTATTATTATGTTCTTTATATTTTTTCTGCACCTCAGATTGTTATTATTATTCTGTTCTTTATATTTTTTAGGTGCCTTGAATTATTATTATTAGTAGTAATAGTAGTAGTATTTCTTAATCTGGGCGAGGGGAATGCTTTTTACACTTGAAGAACTTTTTTTGGTGCTGGCTCTTGCCAATGAAGGTTTACGACATAAAATATTCAAGGAACAAATAGAGAAAAAGTAAAAGTGGTTTGTTCTTGTTCATGGTGGAAAATGAATTACAATGTACATTTGTGTATACACATTTAGACTCGCTCATAAGTACGCATGCACACTCACTCTCTCTCACTCTCACACACACACACAGAGTGTTCGTGTGTGTGTGTGTTTTATATATATATATATATACACACACACACTATTGTGTTCTGTAAGTGTATGTGTGTAATATATAATGGTACATTTTTCAAATTTAGCATTTCATGTCGAATCTATTTTGTGCTCCTTCTGATCTCTTTAGAAAACTAAATGTGTCTATAAATATATATATATTCTGACTTTTTGGCCTGATGAATGCATGTACCACATGAAATGTAGAACAGACTTCTAATGTTCATAATTTTATATTTTTTGGGTTATATACCTGCTCTTCTGTAGTAGTGTCAAGTGCTTTTTCTTGCCAACCTTTCTCATTTGTATTTATCTTATTTTATATGACATATATGCATATATGTGACGATGGTTTATGTGTTAAGAAAATGCAGTACAGATTTCTTGTATTTTATTTGAATACTTAAAATAATTTTTCCAGCAGACTAAATAGTGGGTTATATATTTTAAATATTTTTGTCTATTTTAAAGGGGTACAACAATTACAACTTGTCACAAAATATAAAATGTTATTTAATATATATATATATATATATATAATATGATTATTTGGTATGATTATATATATATATATATGTGTGTGTGTGTATATATATATATATATATATATATATATATATCTATATATATATATATATATCAAGGTATAAAATATTATCTAATATGATATATGTTTGAAAACACTTAAAATGTTATGTAATATAATATTTCACAACATATAAAATGTTATTTAAAAAGTCCTAAAACATTTAAAATATTTTTTCTAGTTCCTTTTAAAATCACTAAACAAGTTCACTCCTTCCTTTTTAGTTTTTAATATCTAATATTTTTTTTATTGTCAAAAATATAAGATTTGATTTAACCTAAATGAATAATACACTTGAAAGTAATACCAGATCCTCTTGTTCATTTAAAATCCTTATTGTATCCATGAATGAACAAATTGAAACATTTTCTATAACATTAACTTGTATTTGTTTTTTTTTTATTTTTATATCTCTCCACACTTTTTATGTGTGTCTCGTTTAAGACGACTTGCAATTTCATGCTGATAACTTGCGTACCAATTTAAATAGGCAACCTATAATTTAACAAACTGAAGACTTTCAACTACACTTGATCTTAGTGTCTATTAATGTCCAGTACTTTAGTAATTTACTTGGCACTATATAAAATGATGAATACTTACAAGGCTTAATATGCCTCTTTTCCTTGACCGGGTAGTGTGGTCAGTATGATTTGTTTAATGTTCCTGCTGCTCTGGACATTTGCCGAGTCATTTTCTGTGGGGGTCTCTGTTATGAAATTTACTCCACTAGAAGAGTGAGAAGCTCATGTGGTAATCTCAAATATGAACTGATTATTATATTTGCTTTAAACAAAATCCAGTGTCTGTTAATATTGACTGGCACTTCAGCTATGTGTAAATTAGAATCAATATTTTCATCTGAATGGCATGAGACATTGGCTTTGGCGTTTTTACTGTCTCTACAAGAAAAATAGTTTGTTCTTTCTTTTTCCCCACCATTCATTGATTGTCATTGTAGCTTATATTCAACTGTGGGTATAAAGAGCATGACAATATTGCAGTTAATGTTGCCTTTGATTTTTGGATGAAGCAACCTTGTGATTGATCAGTATTGTATGAAGAAAACCCAAACATAGCAATAAGTCTTGTCTCTGATCCCATTCCCTCATGTATAATGTGTAATGTAGGATCAGTTTAGTGATTAGCAGCTTGGTCATTGGGATCGAATATGCATTGTCAAGGGTAAAGATTACTCAGTCCAGGTGATCAGTATCATGTCAGATGAATTTTATGCTCCCCTCTGGACGGCTGAGAAGGTGCTGTTGCAGGATTGGAATTCCCAGAAACTAGCTCATCTAATGTATTTGCTATGTTCTGCCCAAAGACAAGAAAACAATTTAAGGAGATGATTGGATGCCACACTTGAATTGGCCGAGTTGGCTGGGGCTGTAGAATACAATGACTTCTTCTCTGCAGAGAGGTTAGACCCCCACCAACAACAACAACTAGTGTCCTGAATATGACATTAAACTATCTGATGGGGAGGTTCCAGTAATGTTGAGTCTTTGGGGAAGTACTCTTCATTGCCATCGCTCCCAGCTCCACTCTGACTCAGAGTGGTAGTACCTAATAGGGTCCTTCCTATATATGGGTCAAATAGAACTGTGTACTTATGCTTGACTGAATTGCTTTAATAGAACTGTTTTGACATTTAACTGTGCATAAACAAAAATCTGTACTTATACTGAGCTGAATTTTTTAACTTTTATCAAAATAACTTAATTTGGCGTTAAATGACCTAAAAAGGGTTGATATGCTGTAAAACAAAACAACCAACCACACTTAAAAACTCAACAAAAGGCTAGCAATTTTTTTTATTTTTTGATCTATTGAAATACTTTCTATAAACATTTTGGGAAAGGCAAGGAAAATATCTATAACATCATTGTCATTGCAGCAGATTTTGTAGACTTATGATAACAATTCCTTGCTCTCTCTCTCTCTCTCTCATATATATAATATATATATATATATATACATACACACAGAGGCAGGGGACTTAGCTACTGATAAAAGGGTGCAAGGCTGATAGCTACTGTAAATGCAGAAACTATGTATGCCTTTATAGTCAAAAGCAAAAAGGAATATCAACCAAAAAAAAATTGTTTAGCTGAACTTTATATTCTACAAAAAACAAGGCTCTGCTTTTTCCACATGGCCAGCGGTCTCAAAAAGGGGACCTAAAAAGACCTCATGTGGATTTGTCCTGTCATTCAGTGCTAAAGGTTAGGTATCCAATTCCCAAATATATGTAAAATAGTAGAATAGATTGGGCTCTCTAGCTTTGATAGAAGAACTGGTCTTGGAGACAAAAAACCCTGAATTCAAAACCTGAGAAGAGTTATTCAGGAGAATTACATTAGTGCACCATTTTTCTGTTATCAACTAATCCAAGAAGTCTGATTTGTTCTACACTAACTTTTAACATGATTAACAAATTTTTTGTGGCGATAGTTCAACAATTCATATCTTTAACAAAAACTTTGAGCCCTCATATGTCAATCTTGTCAGGAGTCCATCATGCATATATATATATATATATATATATATATATATATATATATATATATATATAATCTGCGAGCCTTACTTGAGGACCATGAGAAGCACCCAATTCATCAATGTGAGTAATTGCACAATCAGCGGGCAATCAAAATATGAACATCTTTGCTAAGGTTGTTATAATGGCTTACATTTATTTTACTATATATATATATATATATATATATACTCACACACACATGCACAAGGGGTTGTTAAAAAAAAAAAAATCCTTTCTTGGTTGGGTTGAGAACTTTTCAACATCCCCTTTTGTATTTTATCATATGTCTACCATTTATCAAATGTTGGACGAATTTCAAGTCTGAACCTTGTGCAATTTTTGAAAACTGCTCATTTGAAAACAATCATTTAAGTATTGTCCTCAACTACCTAACCTAAACAGCTTGAGAGTGAGTCTGTTGTAATAGTCAGGGCACTTAACACTTCAAGACCACTCTCTGCCCCTGGGGTAGAGTTTTAGATTTTGCAGTCAGTTTTTATTGGAATTTTCAATGTTCATCCAATAATGCAATTGCCCTTTTTTTTGCTGTTTCACTTTTTTTTCAGATTTCTCTTGTGTATTTAGTTGACACCAGTTGAGTCAAATGATACTACATGTTTATCTTTGATATCCAAATCTGTGATTTTTATTGTTAAAAGCAAGCTACAAAAAGAATCCTTGATGTTCCCTGGTATAAGGGCTCAGTAGATTAGGGGCAAATGAGAAAGCAAATAAATCTTAGTTTTGTGAAAACCTCTTACTGAGGTTTGTTGGTCATTTTAAAGGGAAAAAAAGGTTTCTCTCTTTTCCCCTTCACAAAAATACTCATGTTCTTTTTATCTTTCTTTTTCCACTTAATATCTTTTTTATCTAATCTATCTTTTTTTTTCTTTTTCTGTATATCTTTCTTGGTATTTATTCTCCCTCATTATTTTGTCTCTCTCTTCATTCTCTAAAAAACACTCACTTATTCATGTTTCCCTATCTAATCACTCTTTCTGTCTTTATCATCTTCTTTCTTTTCACTCCCTCATTATTTTGTCTCTCTCTCTTCATTCTCTAAGAAACACTCTCTTATTCATGTTTCCCTATCTAATCACTCTTTCTGTCTTTATCATCTTCTTTCTTTTCACTCCCTCATTATTTTGTCTCTCTCTCTTCATTCTCTAAGAAACACTCTTATTCATGTTTCTCTATCTCTCTCTCCCGTTTCTTTACCTTCTTTCTATTCATTGTTTTGTTATTTTTCACTTCATTCTTTCGTTCTCTCTTCTGAATTGCATGCTGTAAAATAATCTTAAAACAGCTGTCAATCTTGATAGCATCTTCACAGTTCTTTTTCATTTTAACACATATAAACAGTGGGAGACAGAGAGGAGACCTCCACTGAAGATGTATATTTCCCATACTTAAGATCAGGATGTTCGTCCAATGTCTGATGCTTTTATCAAACTCTGACAAGATGAGATTTTTCTCTAATCTAATATTTTTGATGCTTGATGAAAAGAAAAATGATACTTAATGTTCTATTGTTATGAAAATCAATTATCCTTGGGGACTGAGCAAATGAGAAACTTCAACATTTCTGTTCTTTTTTTTTTTTTTTTTAATTACTCAAGGTAACAAGCTTAATACTGTAGTTATATTGAAACCTCAAACTTTTTGGCTTTTTTTTATTTATCTGTTGCTCTAACACTGATCTAATTTTGGTTTTGAGTTTCAAGTTTTGTTTGCTAAAGTATTTTTATGAAAAAATCATGAAATCTTTGTCATTTAATTTAAAAAGTAAGAATTTATATTTTGTATTTGAGTCTTTATCTCAGATCTTTTTTTGAACTTTTTAAGCTATCTGTCCAACCTTAAACCAACTTTAGGGACTTTGATGATCCTAGTTTGTAACTAGTTGTTGTTGTACTATTTGTTCTTCTCTTGTAACATTTTCAAGTTCAAATATATATATATATATATATATATATATATATATATGTATGTATAATTTGTTGCTGATGTTTTACTTCATGGCTTGATAACATCTTTATATTCAAATTCATAAGATATTGAGTTGGGAAATTACTTTTGAATATAAACATTGATTGAATGTCAGCTCATCAATCAAGTGACATTGGCACACTTTTTCTCTATTAGTTGTGGAGTGACTGGCACCCCCACCCCCTTTCTTACCACATACACACACAAAATGGACTGGTCTGAAAACTATATTAGTGGTGTGAGCTCTAGTAGTCAGTAAGGAAGTAAGTCTGCTTGCCTGACTGTCTTAGCAAACAACTAAGGTTGCTTTACATTAGTCTGCATACTGTATTTCTCTTGATAACCAAATATCTTTTATCTTAGATGTGTGTTGACTTTTAAAACTCAAGACACATTTTTGCTAAACCGGCTGATGACTTCATTATATAACATGGTGACTTTATTTATTTTTTGTTTGTTTTATTTTATTATTAATTTTTGGTCTCTTTCCTCTTAGACTTAAAACTATCAAGCATATAGAGAAAGAGAGATGTGTATGTGTGTGCACACGCGCATGTGTCTTATATATATATATATACACACATACAATGTTTAGTATTGGGTGGGAAAAACAACTAGATCAATCTTTTTTTTTTTTTTTTTTTTTGACATAAAATCTTTAAGTAGCACCTGCTAAGTTACTGGTCTTTAAGAACCCTTCAGCTTTACTTGGAAACCTTCTGGTATCTTTGCAAGAATATTTGCTTTTGTATCTGAAGAAAAGGAATGATCTTTCTATTGTATCTTCCTGAGAGCTTAGGCCACTTGAAGAGGTCACTTGTCACTGTTTGTTGATGGAAAGACGAGAGAGAGAGAGAGATGTACTTTTTCTTAATCTTAGTACTATTAATAATTTGAATTTTTAAAGAATGACCATTTAGCAAAAAAAAAAAATCATATTAGTTGGTTGATTTTTGGCTTGACATTAGCTGATATCTATTTTGTTCATCTTACTTGTATGATTTATAAGATGGGAGTTAAGTAGCCATACAACTGCTTCCAAGATCTGTTGAAAACAGCATGTAATGTCCTTGTGTAGTTCCCATCCTACTTTTTCAAGAGTTTCATAAATTCCAAGTGGTGCCAAGTACTGTCAAAGTCGCAGCTTGGTAAAATTTCTAATTTCATTTTTCAGAGAAATCAGTTTTTCATATGGTCATGAACCTGTTAATAGCAGTCAATGCTTTACCTCTGCATGTATTGAAATTGCTTTCTGTAGATGAGAAATTGCTACCAAAGTATATGAATTGGTCTAATTTCAAAAGCTTGCCATTTAATATATAATGACAAAAGCATAGTGTAAACAACTCTTCAAGAAGTTATCTCCAAAATCAAAAATTCAAAAGAATCTACAGCATCAAAACTCTGTTGACTTGTGTCTTTTGACAGGAAAAGTTTTAAGAGAAGGTATTCGAAATAAAACCTGCAGTTTGTATAGTCCCCAGTTATCTTGCATACTGGGCTGTAGCTATGTAGATTCAGACAGTGGCATTACTCTCATATATGTGTGTATGTCTCTATAATCCAATGACATACAGATGTCTTACTATCTAATCATCTTACACATTTTGTTTATTTTTTAGAAGTTGAATTAGAAGTTATTAATCAGATAGTTGGATTTGTAATTTTAGTTGTAAAGACAACTATCATCTTTTAAACTCTGGCTGTCATCATATTCATATATAAAAGGATTTTAGATTTATGCACATAAACACTAATATTGCAGGGCATCATCATTTATTATTTGAATTTAGTTTCATATTTTTAAATCTACTTTTAAAAGAAAATGCTTTCAGTAGATGAGATATTACTAACAATGAATATGAACTGGTTTACAAATTTTAGAGGCTTGACATTTTCTCTCTCTCGAGAGAGAGACAGAGAGAGAGAGAGAGAGACAGAGAGAGAGAGAGACAGAGAGAGAGAGAGAGAGACAGAGAGAGAGAGAGAGACAGAGCAGGATGATTTTTTAAAGATTTATTCACACATAGTGTTGCAGGCCTCCATCATTTATTGTTTGCATCTAGCTACATATTATTAAATCTACTTTAAAAAAATATAAGAATAAAACTTGAATTTTCTTTCTTCTGCCATTTTATAATATTCCCCTCTTCTTTCTCGCCTAGCACTACAAAATTTATTCATTGATGGTTGTTGAACTACAGTGTTTGTTTTTATGACAAAATCCCAGTGGCCTTCTTTACATAGCCTGTGCCACAAATATATCAACAGTAATTAACCACAACTGTTTGTGCCCAGAGTGGGAGATAGAGTGAGGGCACTTGGGTGGGCTGTTGGATATGGACCTGTGTGGGAGGTAGATTTTAAGCATAGGTTGTAAAAGAAAAGTTAACAATTTTACCATCTGCAAATTCTCTTGTTACCTGTGCAAAGGAACTTTGTGTGATTTCTTTGAATTTGTCTGTTTTTCTCTTTTGAAGAGAAGGTTAAACTGTCATATTAACTTTTACAACAGCTATCAAAAGAACCTTGTCTCTGTATGTGTGTATATATATATATATATATATATATATATATATATATATATATATATATATATGTTTGCATTTGCCAATGCTTTCATGCTCCTCTTTGTGTGTAAGAGTTCATCATTTAAAATATTAACCTTTTCAGTTGATCTTCATTTAAAAATTTGAATGTCTTCCAAGCTTTTTGGTGCTTTTAGTAAATTGATTGGTAAATCTGTTCTCTTCATGAGTATGTCAGCTCTGAGCATTTCTGATAAAGATCTCAGCTATTTCAATTTTGATGAGACAGGATGTTTCTTCAGATCGATTTCTTAAAAATCTACATGGCGGGTTTAAGGGGCTGCATCTAGCAAGTATATCCCATCAGTGTCTCTGATTTTATACTAAACCATCTGATAGTGAGGTTTCAGTCCTAGAATGTGTAGTACCTCTTCATTACTCCCAGGTCCCATGTATGACTCAATATTGGAAACCATTTCACTGTGTGCACCCAAATGAATAATAATAGATTGAATAGTTAAATTTTGATAGCAATGTTTGAAACCTTTGACCTGTGTAGCAAACACATGAGCTCTGGTTCATTTCAGAAATGTTTCTTGCAAGTTATTTGTTTACTACTTGTAGTAGACTAATGTTAATAAAGATAATGCAATTTAGAGAAGTTTTATTCTTGGATAGATCTGAAAACAAAGAAATAATATGGTTCTTGTATTAAGTCACTGTATAAAGTAGTGAATTTTTAGCCAGCACTTGGAGTTGATAGGGTATCTTCCAAGTTAATGGTCTTAACTTGATAGGGGTTGTCTGGGGTCCAGCAAGCTTGGGCTGCTATGAGACTCTGATACACAGTTGTATCCTTCTTGCCTGGGGGATAAGTGATTTGTTCTGATGTGCCTTTGAAAATGTTCTGACTTTATAGTATTTGGGAGATCATGCACATGTGCGTCAGCTTCACAAATTTCTAATGAAGAAAGTAACTGTATTTTTTTTTTTTTTTTTTTTTTTTTTTTTTAACGCACACATGATTGATCAAAAAATGTGGTCGAGTGTTTTGATTTTTTAAGTTGGGTTTTTCCCCCAAATTCTAGAATTTTCAAGAACAAGTGTGTGGGTGTTTTTAATGTTAACAATGGCACCAAAATTGATCCTTTTTTTTTTTTTTCTGGAACTTTCTTTCACTAGGAAATTGCATCATTTCCTATACTAATTATTTAACAGGATTTGTCATTAAGTAACCTGCATGGGGTTGATGTCATAAAACACAACCAACCATATTTTTGGAGGACAGGACAGTTGAGTTGGAAAATTGAATCCATTGATAATAATTATCCAATTAACAAATGTATGTTACTATGCTTGATTATTGCAATTGTATGAAAATGTAACTGAAGGAAAAAAAAAATTTCCTGTTAAATTCATATGCATTTGTGATCAACCTTGAATCATAATTTATTAAGGGAGATGACTATTAAATTTAATTATAAAGTATTTTCCTTTTATTGATATTATAATATAAATTCTTCTAATAGAATGTGAGTTGACATTGAGCTGTCAAAGGTGGCATTTAAATGACTTATTACTACTGATGATGGGACCTTTAAAGAACTGTTTTGTCTTCTGGACTTGGTTGAGCTTAGCTTAAAAAAAGAACTTATGTTTATTTGATTGGCATTGATAAACTGTCTGATTTTTTTCTTTCATAAGAGGTAGACAATATGGAGGAGTGTGTGCGTGTGTGTGTGTGTGTGTGTATATATATTATCCGTGCTACCAGCGCGATATGATGATATATATATATATATATATATATATATAAGAGAGTTCTAAGTTAAGATAATGTAGAGATAGTGAATGGTTCTTGATCTGATTATCATATAAGTGAAAAACTGTCACTGACTTCTGTCAACCCTTTGTCTACACCATCTATCCTAACTTAGATCTATATATGCTCTATCACTCATATTGCATGCGCTTTATTTATGAATATATAAAATTACATTTTATATGTAGTAAGTTGCTTGACTGTAGTATAGGGCGACCCAAAGGCTCTCTTTTTGATAGCTACTACAACCAGGTGTATGGAGGATGCTACTCCTTTCCCTGGAGATATATATATTGTCATCCACAGACAGACTGTTTCGTTCTATCAGAACTCTTCAGTGTGGCTAGACACACAGGACACTCGAAGCCGGGATCAAAACCCGTCCAAATTTACGTTAGACTAAGTCTCAGACCTCTCGGCTAACAAGTGGACCACGTTGTCTAAGGGAATTTTTAAGGTATTTATTTAGCAACAGCAGCAGCAGCCGCTTGTTTACATTTTTTTATACCATATCGGCTACCAGAGTGCTCAATTCTTTCGAAGAGCTTTGCATTGGCATGGTGGGTTGACTAAGTTCAATCCCAATTAATATCAAAGACTCAAAAAAATGGTACTTAAGGCCTCCTTGCTGAACACTCAGCATTATAAGGTACAGATCAAGGGTAAGTAGAGAAATCCCGGGAAAGGTCTAGTGCTCTCCCATACACCTTGGTGTAGTTGCCATTGAAAAGGGAGCTTTGAGTTGCCCTTGACTACATTTGCCCAACTAAGTTATTTTTATTTATATCTGCTTGTGCTTATGATTGCATTAACAAGAAACTGACAGTCACCATGTGCCATTGTCCCTATCTTTGTTAGCCTAACTCAGATCTACATATGCTCTATTACCAATATTGAATATTCTGTTTATAAATGTAGAAAATTAAATTACTAGTTATTACAAAGCACCAGCTGTACAGACACCTACCACCCATCTCTGAAACCATCCAAATTAGACAAGCAAGACATATGGTACACTGCTGGAGAAGTAAGGGCGAGCTTATAAGCAATGTACTCCAGTAGACCCCCTTCACACGAATGAGCAAGGGTATGGTGACTTGCTAGAACCTATCTACAACAACAACAGCTCTGTACTGATACAGGATGTAGCATGGAAGACCTGAGAGCGATGGACGATTGGGACGAGTGGTGGGAGAGGCTCAGGGAAATCCGGGCGAGAGGCACGCCATGATGGTGATGATATATATATATATATATATATATATATATATATATATATATATATATATATAATTAATGGAATAATAAATAGGAGTAATATAGCCAAATTAGGTGCAAAGAAGCATAAGGTGATTGACAAATGCAACTGTAGGGATAAGGTTAGGTGTCCTCTCGAGGGCAAGTGTAAGCAGGAGTGTGTAGTGTATAAAGTAGAGGTATATAGTGATTCGAATAATAAGAGAGATAAAAAGATATATTTTGGGTCAACCCAAGGGGATTTTAAAACTAGGTACTATAACCATAGAACAAGTTTCGCGCACGAAAGATATAGGTATAGCACTGCTTTATCTAGTTATGTGTGGGAGATTAAGGAAAAAATTGGAGTAGATCCGATAATGAAATGGGAAGTAATAAAGAAATGCCGCAAATATAGGGCAGGTAATAGAACCTGTAATCTTTGTATGGAGGAGAAATTGATAATAGCAGATTGTAAAAGTAAGAATATGCTAAACAAAAGATCGGAGGTGTTGAATAGTTGTAAACACAAAAGAGCGTGGTTACTATATAATTAGGAAATGTTATAGGTTTTTTTTTTTTTTTTTTTTTCTGCTAACTATGAGGTTTTTTTGTTTTTTTCTTTTGTTTTTTTTTTAATATGCAAATTTTAGGATAGGTGGAGGTTTTTGGTGAATAAAGGCAAAGCAATTTCTCCTTAGAATGGTTTAGGCGAAACTTCCTAACCATCCGTTAAGGTGAAACTTTAGTAGAAGATTTTCGACTAGCGATTTAAGTTAATTCTATAATTGGCTCCATTGTTTAATGTTGAGCACTTTAGTAATTATAGCATTGCAGTATTCGCGGAGGGTTTTTTGGTTTTCTTTTGGCCACTGACTAAGTACCCCTTGATTTTTTTCAAGGAGTAGGACGAGGTTGGTCTTTTCTTTCTTTTTTACCCAAGAAACTTTTTTCTTTTTCCCCTGGACCGTGATTCGAGATATTTTTTTCTCTTGTTCCTGGCCAGGGGTTTTTTGGTTTTTTTCTGGTACCGTGAATACTGGTAGATAATTGATTAGTAAATATATATATATATATATATATATATATATATATATATATATATATATATATATTTTTGAAAATGATTAGGTCTATGAATGATTTTAAATTTGGTATTTAACTTCCTTAATTATGATTTCATATACTTTTGGGCAACAAGAAATTATCTGAAAAGAACATACAAATCTGAAACCCATGTAACGCAAAACTGTATAAAAATAATAATAAAGTTAAATAGCAAATTTGAAATCATTTGCAGACCTATTCATTTTCAAATATTTACTTTTCCCTCGTTGAACCAACAACAATCTTTTTATGTATGTGTATATGTATAAACATATAAAGTTGAGGCTTATTTATGACCCTCATCAAGTGATGCACTTGTCACATAAGACATTTTTCTCTTGGGAAATTTCAGTGCTTTCAAGTGAAGTAGGTAGGTAGGACAATCTAAACAGAAACTCCATTTACTACTTGAATATATTTACTAATTACCAGACAGTTTTTTTACTAATTACCAGACATCAAACACACCTTAAAATTCTCTTCATCTATTAACTGTTATAGTTATTGCTATTACCTTAATTACTAATTATATATAATTGCTTAATTAGTAATTACTAGTAACCCTACTGTCCAATTAAGCCATGGTCTCCAAACAAACACCTTAAAATCTTATTCAACCAGATATTTTATGTTTTGACATTTCTACAAACACTTGTACAACTGATTCTGTTGATGCAATATTTAATTTTTATGTGTTCTACTTTGCCAATACACAATACTCTGTCTTGTTCACTTATTCTTATTTTCTCGTGTATATTTTACAAGTCTTTGATAATTGTCAAGCAAGTTTAATAATCATTTAATTACTTGTATAAACTTGTTTTACTTCTAAAAAGAATCTTTTAAGAATAACATTTAAAACAAACAACTAAAAAATGCTTCTTGATATGAGCATAAGGAAGTAAAAATAAATTTCTTTTTTTTATTTTAAAAAATTGAATTTTCTTTGGTTAAAAATAAGAGAGAATTGACAGTAAAAAGGAACATAGGTTTTCCTGGTTCTAACACTAAACTGTATCTGATGATAAGGCTCCTGTTCTAGAGAATTGTGGAGTGTGAAATATTCCTTCATTGGCCATTACTTCCAGATCTACTCTGACTTGGTTGAGTTCAGTGAGGGGAAGTTCCCATGACATTGTGGCTAATGGGTTGGACTGTGACATCAGAGTGATTGTGTTCAAACTCCAGTTGCATTATTATGTTCACTTTGAGACTGATACTCTTGGGAAAGGCATGAACCTTCTTTATCACTCCTTTGCTAAGGGTTTAAATTGTACCACTGCTGTTTTTCTACAGGGATAGTTTAGACATTAAATAACCCATAAAGGTTGGTATGCTATTAAACAAAGAAAGAAAACCATTTATGGGTCAAACAGATCTCTTTAAAGATTATTTGTATTTGATAGAAATACTTGATATGCCATGATTGTGTTTAAAAAATTAAAAAAATCAAAGAAACAACTTTACAAAAATTTAAATATAAATGTACAATGAATGTGATTTCCCTAACCCTGAAGCATAAAATAACCTGAGACTATTTGACATGCCATTAAAGTCAATCTATCAAAAACAATGACTAAAAACATTTTTGATTAGTACTTAAAATGTTGATAACTATTGTTAGACATTGTAAACCTGGATTATGAGTATTAGGGATGCCTACTTGAACCCACAGGATCTGAGTTTGGGATTTACATCAAGAATAAATACCCAAACGCTGTGTATTTGGTTCAGAGGAAGATTCATTTACACTAGATCCAGTTTTAAGATAAATAACCAAATACTGTGGATCTGGACAAGGATCACTTCAGATCTGTCCCAGGAATAGATATTTGTATATTGTTGACTCGAGTTGGGCATCGATGACAATTTATAGACTATGTGAGTATGATATAGATCCTCTTTGGGGATTGTGTAAAGTGCAGCAAATATTCCTCCTACATTTTAAGCTTTCACCTGTGTAATACCAAGTTTGCCTGATACTTTCCGAGTGGTATTTGCTGAATTTGCCTCTATGGCTTGGAGTGTGGCCTTGGAATCCACTCTTTTAGGCTTACCTGACCTTTCCTGATTGTCAATGTTTTTGCAACCATTGCAAAATTTCTTCAACCATCTGTTTACTGTACAGGGATTAACTGAGCCTTCATCTTTCACATAGCAAGTGTTTTTGCTTGCTTCCACAATTTTATGGCCCAATTTGAACTCATAAAGCAAAAAGCTATCAAATTAGACTATGTTGCATGTTCATCTGTTGGGCTTTCAAATCACGCACGAATTTATGAAGCAATGTACAACGTGTCTGCACACCCACTACCATAGTACTACCAACCACAGTATATATATTCAACAGCTTGAATTTCTTCAGTCATGTGATATATGCACCACAAATTAGCTTGTAGCAAAATATTGCAAAACTTTTGACTCACCCTTGTATTAATCTAGCAGTTGCGTAATTGTCTTGTGTCTGACCACAACTGTTGCTGATTGGTTGACTTTTTATTGTCTGGGATTTGAAGTAGTTGTTTCTTTCTGATTACCAGTAAACCTTTGAAGTAAAATTCTTTCTCACACTTGATCACCATTTCTCTGTCTTGGCTGTCACAGTCATTGTTAGCTATTTTTATTTTGACCATTGATCAATCATTCCTGCAAATATTTGAGAACAGCTTAAAAGACAAAAAGTGATTCTTGGTTTTATTTTTATTTGGTGAGTTGGTTGGGTGGGAGAGTTGGAGGTTGTCTGGTCTGAAAATGAATTAGATTTTTTTTTATTTTTATTTTTTTTTTATTTGATTTTATGCTTGTGACAGGTGAAAAGAATGTCTGTATTTCTATGGTATTAGAAATTGTACTAAACTGCTTATTTTACCTACCACAAATTGTTAGGATGATTGAATTTCTTTATATTGTTGTTTTTGTTAACACAGCATTTCTGCTGATCACTTCTTCAACCTACTTCAGGTGTATAACTTAAGTTTTTGAATACACAACTATCAAAACAATTTCTGATAGTTTGATTACTCTTTTCAGAGTTTTAAACTATGCACCCATGTTTGTTTGCTTGTTTTCGGGTTTTATGGCATTTCAACCCTTGTAGGTTATTTAATGCCTAATCCTTTTTATACATATATTAAATATATATGATTTGTGAACACATTTCGTTGATGAAATTTTTTTTTTTTATAATCTTGAGCTCTTTTTTTGCACTGAGTTGAATGGTTTTAAGTATTTCTATCAAACGCAAATAATTCTATTTACTATTAATCATTTGTTTGCACACAGTTAAAGTTTCAAGTATTTCTATTTAACACTAATAATTCTATTCAACATTACTCATTCTTTTGCTCACAGTTTGTATTTACTAACCCTCTACATGGGCAGGATGTGACACAAGGACAATTTTTGAGTGGATTTTAACAGGTTTAAATTTAGTTTTCCTTCTTCTAGACTGGTTGTCTTATCAGAGCTAAAGAACCCAGTTTGCCCTACTATTTGCCCATAGCCGTAAGGAGAATAATTGAATTCATCACTTTCCTAATGGCATTAGTGCTATGTGAAATGTAATCAGCTTTGTCCAGGATTTGAACTTGTGTGGCTGTGACCATTACAACACGGCACCTCCTTCATTTACACATGGTTAAATGGTTTCAAGTATTGCTGACAATTCAATTACAGTCATTTGTTTACACATAGTTAATTGGTCAAACAGTTCTATTTCTAACTATTCAATTTAATGCAAGTCATTTGTTTGCACACAGTTTAGATGACAAAACAGTTTTATTTGACCCATAGATAGGACCCTATCAAGTGTTAACACTTGGAGTTAGTGGACCTGGGAGCAATAGCAATTAGGGTTACTCCATATTCCCTAAAGATCCAGGGCTGGAGCCTCGTTATCAGTTTAATGTCATATCCCTGACACTTTGGGGGTGGTCTTACCCCTTTGCAGAGATTCAGTTGGTGTATTCTGCAGCTTCAGCTGACAAGCCATGTTTAGTTTGGCACAAGACTACTGTTACTGAGCACCCAATAAATTTTAGACTTTCAATAATAATGGTCTACCTTGCTAGCCACTATTGACCAGTGAGGTACAAAATTTGTCCAAAGCTCAGCTTTGTATGATACAAAGTAATAAATAATTGTTACTCAATGAGGATTAAATCTGCTATTGTAGTGATAGTCTAAAAGAGGAACTTGGTGATCACTATGTAAGATATTCAGGTGTTATTTTCCGTATTCACTAAGTTTAGCTTAATGTAGAATTTGTCTTTCTTTTCTTAATTTAGTCTATGTAGTATCACTCATTCAAATGTGAAAGGTTTGTCTATTTTGTAAAATAAATAGAAAAATATTTCTATCATGAAACATTGATTTGAATAAGTGTGAACCGCTTTAACCACTTAAATAAATATAAACCATTTCAACAAATGTGAATCATTCCAACTATTTAAATGATTATGAACCATTTTAACCCTTTAAATAATTCTGAATCTTTTCTACCATGAAAGGATCTAACTCTGGTTTCTAGTCTCTAATAGTAGATAAATCTTTTGTCTCGGACCATGAAAGAATCTTTAATTTAAAAGCAATACAAACTTCTTTGCTCTCTACCTTTTTCGTCCTCTTTGTCTGCTTTTTAAAATTATTATTATTATTCTCAAGTTAGATTCAACAAAAATAGCTTCAAACTTTCACTGTTGAGAATTTTGCTCTTCTCTTTTGTTCTCCTGAAAATGAAAAATAATTTGCTTATTCTAAATAGATTTATATTATCAAACTGAATATTCATTGAATTGTCTTTGGTTTCTCTGTCTTAATATTTATGGAATTACCTCAGTGCTTTTTTGACATCGGAAATCTGCTGAGAAAAATCTTTGAATTTATTCAGCTCTCTCAATGCATACAAATTCATATTCTGTGCTATTAGACTACATGGTAGAAACATTTATTTGTTGGAGATTTTTAAGAAAATGGTGACTAGGAATAATTTTACCATAAATTTTTATTTTCCCATCCCCTGCTCCTGACTCCTCAAGTATTTGTCTACTCTCTGTGTATGTATCTTTTCTGGTGGACATTTGATTAAGCAATTATTGATACCACCGATCAATCTGTGTTAGTCTGTCATAAATATTGCTTATAAATAAAACTCAATATTCTGAACAGCTGTTGTACGGAAGAACAAAAGAGAAAGTTTTGTTATGAACTAAATGTTTTTATTTACCATTCCTCAACTCCATTGTCTACATGCTCTGGTACAACCTGAATATGGAATTCTTGATTGCATGAATATCAGGATTCTTAGAATAGATAAAAATGGTACAAGAAAGAAAAGCGAGATGAAAGAATATCATGGTTGATGATGATATACCCATCCGAGCAAAAGAAAGACCTGTAATTTTGGTTAAATGAACTATTGGTTGTAATAAAGGTTGCAGCAATTAGTTATCTATAAACACAGTTCTTGTATTCAGTCCTTACAATTGTATCCTTTTTGCTGTTTGGAAAATCAAAGGCTGAGACATTTGACAATTTTAATGTAAAACTCAAATCTTTTTTGTTTTTTCTTTTAGATTAAGATTTTTTTTCTAAATCTGTTACCGTTAAAAAATATTTTTTCAATTTATATAATAAATTATTCATAAGGTAGCTATTGCTGTCATTAGATATTTATATCAGCTGGTTTCGACAATTACGAATTTGCAAAGGCTTTCATATAAGAATTAATTTTTATCAGACAATATATCTGCAGTTTTTTTGTTCTGTTTTTTCCTTGTGTGTGTGTGTCTGTAAGTAAGAAAAATTTTTGTGCAGTAAGTACGATCTCCACATATTGCCCTCTTATTGTGATCTTGTGCCAGATTAAGTTCAACATGCTAAAAGATTCAGATGACTTGCCCCAGCCGAGAATAATTGTTACTGTATTTGTCTAGCTGACCAATATTTTGTGAAATAAGTCTGATTTTCACTGGGTGCTCTATAATTGTGACTTTGTGCCAGGTTAAGCTTAGTTTAGTAAATATGTATAATTCATACTCTTTTCACCTGCATTTTTATTACTTATTCAATCAGTACTTTAAAATTTGTTTGTAAGACCCAATTATATTTCTGGATAAATCTGTGGAAATGAGTTTTACCAATATATTATACATGTGATCTCATATATCAGTGCACTGCTCCATCATTAGACTGTACATGCAAATATGTTGATGTTACTCTCTATGTGGAATTGACTGCTATGTGTACAGATTGAGAAAACCAGTTCCAGCGATACACTAATATTAATAGGTATCTCTCCAATATATGTGCGTCAATTCTTTCTCTCTCTCTCTCTCTCTCTCTGCTCTTGGTGTAAATCTTGTATGCTAAGGAAGTGCAGAAAGGTGAGAAGATTAGTAAATTTTTTTCTTCTCCTCCACCCCTAGTGCATTCAGAATAGAAATTTGCAACAGACAAGCATCCGAAGGAGTAGAAATTAGATTGACTCTGAATAAAAATAAGGTCTTTGGCAGAAGAGGGAGAAATATATTCTTTACGTTCATCAATGTGTCTGCCCTTGCACACATACATACAGATCATTTCCGAATCTTTTAAATGAGAAGAAATAAAGGAAGGAATATTCAAAAGTAATTTTATGTTATCAGCGGAAGATAAGTTATCGTGAATAGATAACTAAAGTTGTTAGTTGAATTGAAAGTACATAAATTGTGATTGTGCCCTACAAGAAAGAGCATGGCTTGGCATAGGCGTTGGAGGGGAGAAAAAAAAAAGTGTGGGAAGTTGGTGGAGAAGGAAGAAATAGCAAATGATAAGTAAATGTCTTAAATTTGGTTCCTATTTATAATGTTCTGAAACTGTGTGAAGAGGATTTTCTTGTGAAAGAATTTAGCTTCCCTGCTTGGCTTCACCTGATGTTCTTCCTACCCTCGGGCGCTGGTAGTTTATTGTAATTTACAAGTGAATCCATTGCACTGCAGGTGTCGAATGTTGGCTAATGGTGTCATTGATGTAAACAAAATGGCTGTCATTCACAAGAGGTCTTTTCTGCTCACTTTGCAACTTTTGACACTCAAGTGGCTTTTATGTTACAACATCGGCACGTCTCTCCTCTATCGCGTGTGCCTTATCTATGCTAACTCTTTCGCATTTTATTGTCACTTGCACTTTTAGCGGCAGTAGAACCATAAACAACGATCACGGCTTGTGAGAAGGTTTATAACAATAACAAAAGTACGACAACTAGTTGTACTAGTGGTGGTGGGCTTAATGTAATGGTTCTTGTCGGAGAAAATGGAATCAGCGACCAGAGTTCAATCCCCGGCAAGGCTGTTTGCATTTCACATTGCATTAATACCCTTAGTAAAGGCATGAATCCAACTATTCTCCCTCCAGCTGTGAGTAAATAGTAAAGCAGACAGATTTTTAACCTTAGCATGGCAACTGTTCTAGGAGAAGGAAAACTCTGAATTCAAACCTGTTGTATTTTGTTAACTCAAATTCATTTGACAGTTTTTAGCCCTCAGTCTGATTGATGTTGTATTAGTGAAGCTTAGTATATACTGACTATATTCCCTGTAGAGGGGGCACCCCCTCCTCCAATAACAAAAAAGTGGCCTAACACTAAACTACATCTGATGATGAGGCTTTAGTTCTGGAGATGTAGGAAGAGTGGAACTCCTCTTCATTTCCATGACTCCCAAGTCCACTCTGACCTAGAGTGGTGTTATCTGTTAAGGTTTCACTTATGAGTCAAATAGATCTGTTTGAAAAAAAACTAGTCATATTCAAGAAGAATTATTTATACCATGTAAGTGTAAATTATTTCTATTAAGAATTGTTGAAGTTATAATTATTTAAGGATTATTATTTGTTACTTGAAACCATATAACTTTGGGCAAATGTTATTAAATAGAAATGATTACATGAAATGATTTAATTATTAGTATTAGATAAGAATACATGCAACTGTGTGCAAAAACTTCTTCAGAAACAACTACACAAAATGTAAATATAAACATACAATGAACATGATTTCCTAATCTTGAGGCATGAAATAACCCTAGACAAATTGTTTTGCCATTAAAATCAATCAGTTTGTATGCAAATCATTGAAAATCTCCAAGAAAGTGATTGTTAGTGGTCAATATAATCTTGACTGACTGAATATTCATTACATGTAAAATATAAATGTGAGATTCTGTCTATCAAAATACTCCCAGAATGTGGAATCATTTTATGCTTAACCAACATATCAGAATTTGCTGTCTAGTGATAATCATGCACTAAATAAATTTTAGTATGTTTGCAAAAATCTTAAGTCAAAACTTTTTGTTAATATCTTAGTCTAAATTTAATTCTTAAAAAAAGTTTTATTGACCTTTTAATGACTTTTTAAGATTGTTATTTGTCTTTGCAAGTAAACATTGATTGATTTGGTTCTAAAATGGATGTACATAATTTTATTTGGTCTTTTAGCAAATGTCATGGAAGGCTGTACTTGTTATAGAAGGCTTTATGTTCTCCACTCCTGTTCTAAAAGAATAAAGGAATTTCCAGTCCAATTTACAACTTAATGATAAACTCACAAAGTTTGTATTTGAACTTGCTGTGAAAATCGATTTCTAAAGGGAGATAACTGTTACAGGTTGATTAGAAATCACTTTCCCTTATTTTTAAAAATTACTTCTAAGTGATTGTACACTTCTTATAAAACAGAAATAATGTCATGTTTATAATACAAATTTTCCAGCTTGTAAATCATTCAGCGATGCTGATCAGCTATAGCAGCACTTGCTTTAACTATTAATACAACTAATATTTTTGAAATTATTTCTTTTACTTTTATTTATCCTAATAACAAAAAAATTGCTTATGTCATAGAAGCAGGTATTTTTTTTTTTTTTTTTTTGTCATTTAATTATTTTTTTATTTTATTTTATTTCAGAAATGAGATAGAAATTGAAAATGGATTTTAGTTTATCAAAGTCATAAAAACAATTGATTTTTATAACTCAAACATAAAATATTAATTAATCTTTTCCAAATGATGAATAAGTTTTTCCAGTGCATTTTATTCCATGGTGAATTTGGGCATAAATAAAGCCAGTTACAGTGTGGAGTCATTCTTAGTGCTGTGGTTATTTTCATTGGAAACAAGAATTGGCAACCAGGGTTCAAATCTTGGATGAGGCTGTTTGTATTTCACTTTGCACCAATGCTCTTGAGAAAGGCATGAATCCATCTTTTCTCCTCCCACATATTTAAAAATAATAGGGTACACTGGATTCTTCTGCCTTGGTACAGCTACCAGTCTAGAAGATGGAAAAGTATGAATTATAAGCAAATTTACTGCACTTAAAAAAATTGACTTTATGTCACATCCTGTCTATGGCTGTGGAATTGGGTAACTATGTACATCTTGGTACCTCGTAATTGATTGGGGCCTCACAAAACTTGGAATGAGTGGGCTTTTGAAAATTTTTATGATTTTAAACAACTTCCAAGCTTTATCTAGCTTAGGTTATCATTATGTCCAAATTTAGCCATGATTTTATTTATCTTATAAAAAAAAAAAAAAAAATCTGAACAAAATTAGATAAGATAAAATTTTTTTTTTCTTGTCTCTCTTGCATCGTTCTAAGAAATTTTTATCAATTTTTGTTTGATTGTTCTTTATTGTTTATAACTTTAATTATCAGGCATTTATTGTTTTTTTTTTTCTGTTTTTTTTTTTTCTAGGTAAGTCTCAACAAGTCAATGGATCGATATTTCTATCATGTGGATATTCTTGGAAGTTTACCATTTTGGATTTCCATTGATGACTATTCCAGGATGAAGGAAAAAAAAATCCATTCGAGAATTTCTACTAAGGAATTTGGTCTAGTTTGCTATTTTCTTTTCTTTTCTCTCTTTTGTTTGTTTTTTCTTTTTTCTCTAATGTTTTATAAGTTTTTAGCTGTTTATATTTTTGTTCTTGTCTGCAAGAATCCAGCTTATTTTGGTTTGGAATTCCTATTTTCTTCATAGACATTTGTTATGTACAGTGCAGATAAATTGTTGGCTTTCTTTACTGGCTTTGTGAGCTGAAATTCACTAAAGTCTATTTGCACAAACACACAAGCATTGCCTACAAAATTGCACAATTACTTTAGCATATATGTTCATGCTACCTTAGTTTTAAACACACACACACTTATATACTTACCAAGACATAAATATGCTTGTGCATTCACAAGTAAATATACACTTATACAAGTATCTAGGTACTTGAATAAGTGTGTGTATATATATATATATATATATATATATATATATATATATATATACACACACACACACACACTCACTTAACCCTTCTATCACAAGCAGAATGTCACACAAGGTAAATTTTTCAAGTAGAATTCTTGGAGCTTAAATTCAGTTTTCCTTCTAGATCGGTTGCCATATCAAGATTAAAGAACCTAGTCTGCCCTACTATTTACCCATAACTGGAGGGAGAATTGTTGATGCAAACCTTTTCCTTGGGTATTAGCTCTATATGAAATACAACCTTGTCCTGGCTTTAAACTCTAGTCGCTGTTGGCCAAGTCGGCTGGGACTACTGATTACACTGACTGCATCTTTTCAGAGGAGTAAGACTCTCTCAATGAGTGTCCTGGATATGACATTAAACAATCTGATGGTGAAACTCCACTAATGCGAGAGCTTTGGAGAATGTGAAGTACCCTTTAATTGCCATCATTCCCAGAGTGGTAGCACCTGATAGGGTCCTATTTATGGGTAAAAAAGAACTGTGTACTTATGCTGAACTGAATTTCTTGAAATAGAACTGTTTTTACATTTAAACTGCATACTTATGCTGAACTGAATTGTTTGAAATAGAACTGTTTATATGCATAAAAATGGATTTGGCATTAAATAACCTATAACGTTTGATATGTTGTAAAACTGAACCAAACCAAAATCATATCACTGTGTCTATTTCCAGTGATAACTGTTACACTGTGTGTGTGTGTGTCCAAAAAAAAAAAACTTTGCTCATGACTATGACCTTAGATTAAAAATAATTGAGATCAATGAAAAAAATAAAGAACATAAAGAAATATTCCTATTTTCCTTATCACTTTCATTCATCTTTATTTTATATATATATATATATATATATATATATATATAAGTTGGTGACTCTAGTTGAGGATGACACAAAGGCTCCCTTTTCAATAGCTACTACTCTGAGATATAGGGGAGAATGCTGCTCCCATCTCAGGATTTCTCTATTTTACTCTTGATATGTATCTTATAATACTGACTTTTAAGTAAGGAGGTATTAAGTACCATTTTTTAAATCTTTGGTATGACTTAACCTGGGATGGAGCCCTGGTCTCCCAGGCCATTGGCAAACACTCTACCTGTTACCAAACATAATTTGTTCCAAAATTATGTTGACTACAGATTTGTTCGAAAACTGAAACAATGCTGCTCGTGTAGACTTGACCAGCTGTTTGGTTTCCTCAGCAGTCATTCATATGCATTATGTTTTCATTAGCTCAACTCATGTTCGAACTCCGAGGTGTTTTTTACTTAAGTATTAGGGTCGAACTCCAAATTGTTTGACCTGAGTCATTCCCAAACTGAGTTTTCACTGTATATGATATTTTACATAATGGTATCTTATTGATATTTTTATATAAATCAAACTCTTTGATAAAACCAGAGAAACTTGATTTGATTTTCTTGGTTTAATGGCATATCAGCCTTTGTCGGTAATTTGATGCCAAATTCATCTTTGTAGCAGTACATTAGTGGTACTATTTAATCCATAGTTAGGTGGGATAAGGGAGTTTATACATTTCCAAAAGACTAAAAGTTAATCTAATGGTATAATTGGAATTGAAACTTTCTTACTTCAAGACAGCAGTCCAGTACTTTCACTATTATGCCATGGGGACTCCACCTAGAAAAACTTGCATTTGTGTGAAACTCACACACACTCACACACACACACACACACACACACACACACACATTGCTGTATGATATACATTTATTTACTTTCATTCAGATTGTTTATTTGCCAAAATATAATGGAAATATTTAAAGTTTTTGCATATTTCCCCTCCACCCCAAAGAAAATTTCTTGTTAGGTAGAATAGTATAATTTGTTTTTGTTGTTAATAGTAGGAGTAGTGTTTTCTTTCCTTTCTTTTTTTTTTTCTTTTTTAACCCTTCAATCATCTGTTTTTGTGTGAGTTATTGATTGGCCTTATATTGTGTTAGAAAAACCAACTGCAACAAAGCAAACCTGACAAATTTTAAATTATTAGGTTCTTTGCAAAATACTGTTTGATTTTTTTTTATAAACTGTTAAACATATTATTTAAATATTAACTGTATAAAAAAAATTTCCATTTCTTATGATTAAAGTGTTCTCTTGGTTGATTTTCTATCACTTCATTCAGAATTTGATTTTGAAGGTTATATGTTCCTTATGATGAATATGAAAAAAGATGTATTTATTTTTCAATCTTGGTTATAATTTTACTACATGACCATGCTTAGCCACATGTTGCCGGGATGACACTGCAGAATCTCACTGACTTCAGATATGAGACTTTGCCACATCCATCATATTCTCCTGGTCTCTCAACCACCAATTACCTTCTTTTCTTTTTTTTTTTTTTTTTCAAACATCTTGTCAGGGTTTTTTTTTATGTCAGAAAAAATTCTGTTCCAAAGAAGTAGGAATGGCATTTGAAGATTTTTTGGCATCAGAACCTTTAGAGATTTATCATAAAAGCATAAATAACCCTGTTAACCAATGGCAGAAATGTATAATGTTCAGGGATCCTATTTTGACTGATTAAAACACTGTTTAAATTCATTTCAAGTTTATTCTAAAATCAGACATTATTTGCCAACTAATCTAATAGTTGACTGGTTTGTGTATTGAACCTTGTCTCATATCTTATTTTGCTGAACACTTGCAATATCCACACTCTGTTCTTTGACAGTTTCAAAAACAGAAAAATTTATTCATGTTTTTATTTTTTATTCATTCATTTATTTTTTAACCTAAAAAAATCTTTCATATTGGGGGGGGGGGTCAGAATTTTTGTCATTTCTTTTTCTTTCATGGATTCTGTTATCCTCGTGATCTGGAGTTGTCTGCCCTTGTTAAGTATAAATAGCTACCATATTGGATGAGCTAGTTTCTTGTTTCATAGTTTCATTTTTTTGACTTTTTTTTGTGTATTTTTTCTTTCTTTTATCTTTCCATTGATGCTTTTCAACCCCACTTCCCTTACCTTCATTTTTGGTAGCATCCAATTCATTAAAAACCTCCTCAGCATTTTCATTTTTTTCTTTTCTTTTTTCTTCATTATGAATATTTCAACTCCCACACTCATAAACAAGTACTGCACACAAAATAACCTTTCTTTTAAAAACAGGACAATATTTTTTTATTTTTAGTTTTGATTTTGCTTTCAAAATTTTCCATAGTTCAATTTTTTTCATTTTTCATTTTAAAAAAAAAAAACAAACTTTTTTTCATCTGCATAAAAAAAAAAAACAATAAATTTTTTCATATAAGTATTTCTACCTTTTGGTAAAAGAATAGAAATAAACCACCTATTAGGTCTTTTTTTTCCCCCCCCCAATATTGTATTAAAAATGTCAGGAGGATATTAAGTTGAAAGAATCACTAGAGAGTAAGAAAATTTTCAGTTCTAGAAATAATGAGACATTTCCTTTTCAGAAAAAGAGAGATGTAAATATACACATAATGTTTCCATTGAAATCTTTTTTGAGTTGGTATAAAATTGTCATCAATTTCTTCATTTTGATGCTTAGCAAAATGATCTTGGTGATAATTCTGATTGATTAGTGAGTTAGGTCCATGTTTAATAATCTGTATTTGTTTCTTTGTGTAGCTAAGTATATATGAAATCATATATCAATCAAGGGTCAATATACTTACACTGAGAGTATTTGTATGATTAATATCTCATAAAATCATTTATTAATGAGTAATGAGTAC
>OY757936.1:46328839-46363839 GCA_963585895.1 Sepioteuthis lessoniana | reverse complement strand
AACCTGAAGTGTTAGTACCTGTTAGGGTTCTACTGAGAGTTCAAGTAGATATGTTTAAAAATTATTCATATTTGATAAGATTATCTGCAAAAAAAAAACCCCTCTTAAACAACTGTACAAGAAAATATAAATTTGAATGTACAATGAATGCTATTACTTAACTTTTAGGCATAAAATAACCTCAGATTGTTTGACTTGCCATAAAAATCAATTCATTGACTGATATTACTAGTGGTGTCAAGACTCTTTTTTTATCAATATTAAAAGAGAGAGAGATGAAAATATGGATGGTGAAATTGCTGTTATTTAAAGAATGAATGTTGTTGTAATTGATGATGTATTATAAAATCAATAAGGTAAAAAAAGAAAAGCAAATAGACTTTTCGGGTTTAATCTGAGTAGAGCAAAGAACTGAAGTGTTAGAGGTCTGAAGCTTTTTCTTTACTAAATTTAATATCATTATTTCATGTTTTCAGAAATATGACCTATTCTTTTGACTCACAAGCAGTATAGATATATACTAAGAGTTTTATTTATTTATTTTGTCCTTAAATTATTCTGATATGTAAACTTGGTTATACTTCTTTTCTCTTTCCCTTTTTTATTTTTTTAAAACCTCTGCTTGACTGATTCCGTATTTAATCGACCTGTGTTATCTAACTTGTCTGCTTTGATGTTTGCTAATAAGTCTAGAAAATCACTCTTATCCACCCCTCCATACTAAGTTTGTTGGTTGTGACAGAAAATAAATAAAAAAAAGGTTTTATTAGAATTTTGAACCTGGTATTTTTCATATCACTTTTATTTTTTATTTTTATTTTTTTTTATTTTATGGTTATATCAACCATTTTTGATGAAAAGGAATTTAGCATTTGGATTTACTAAAAGTAACTAATCAATAAGAATATTTGGTAAATGTATATTTCCCTTTTAGCCTTGAAGATATAGGTTTGAACTTCACCATAAGGTTTTCCTTCAAATGTATTTTTTCAGAGTTTATTTTGTTTTTTTATCATTAAGGTTTTTCGGACTATTGTCTTTATCTTTATTGTTATTTCCACAACGTTTCGGCCGATATGTCCTCCGGCCTTCTCCAGGTGTTTGTCGAAATAACAATAAAAATGAAGACAATAGTCCGAAAACCCTTAATGATAAAAATCACCAAGCTTCGTCTCAGAAATTTAGACAACTAATATTTTGGTTTTATTTTTTTGTTTTTTAATTATTACTTAGCAATTATAAACTCATATATTTTCTTCAATAAAATCTGTGTTGTCTACTAAAGAAAAAACAGGTTAATCGTTATCAAACAATTCTATCTTCAAGCAACAATTCTTGATAAAAAGATTTATAGTTATATAGTATCAAGTATTCATATTTTATGCTAATAATTTTTAAACAGCTCTATTTGACCCATAGATAGGATCCTAACAAGTACTACCACTTGGGGCCAGAGTGGACCTGGGAGTAATAACAATGAAGGAGTATTACACATTCCTCAGATCTCTAGAACTAGATCCTCACCATCAGGTATAGTTTACAGTCATATACAGGACACCAGTTTTGGTTGAAGGGAGTCCTACTCTTCTCAGGGAATACCTTCAGTGTATTCTAAATCCTGCTGCTGACAGGGTTAGAGCTACTTGGAATTGAAAACTAGTATACTTGGCTCTTTGTTATTTAAAGGTGAAAGGAAAAGAATATGTTGAAAATATAACTGCATCCTGCTGTTGCCATTTCCAGAGAATAAAGGTTAATGTGATAATGGTGGTAGTGATGATGATGATAAGATCACCCCCATCCTCACCACCACCTCCATTGCTTTTATTGGGGTGGGGTAAAGGTGATTGTTAATGTAAACTGTGAGTGTTTGATTAATTGCTGAGAGAATCAGGCTGGAATAAACAGATGGAAGTTGTCAACATTTGAACATGAAAGGGTGAAATGTCAAAAGGGAGGGGTGTGTGATGAGGGGGATGTATTGGAAAGGAAAAAAAGACAAAAGAGACTTAAAAAGGAAAAAAAAAAGACATTAAATGAATCTTTAAAAATAGTTCTGTGGATCAAAGATCATTTGAAAGAATGGAGGATCTGCAAAATAATAAATAGAAAATTAATTGTAATTGATGGTAGGAATGGGCAAATAGGAACAATGATGTAATTTTAAAATAAAAATAAAGCAATGATGAGAGTCTGAAATATGGACCAAGAGGAATTCAAAACGGAAAAGAAATGAGGAATAAAAAAATTCTCATGACTTTTTAAAAAAAAAAAAATGTTTGAATCAAACTGTTATCTCCATGGCAGTTTCCATGAATTAGAATAGATAGGGAGATGCTCAGAGTGTATCAGTTGTCTTTGTAGGAAGTGGGCTTGGCTACCTGAGTTCAAATCCTGATGGAGGAATACCCTTGGGAAAGGTAGAATTTAACTATTCTCCTTTCAACTGTGGGGAAATTGTTGGGCAGAGTGGATTTCATAACCTTGATAGGGCAACCAATCTATGAGAAGAAAAAGTAAATTCAAACTAGTTTTAGACCTTGAGAGGGGTGGGTTTTACCTGCCTATTCCTACCCAGTCAAGTTATGAGTTGTGTCCCCTTGACAGAAACCAGGTTACTGGATCAGTGAGATAGAGAACCTAAAGCCTTAAGGCTTTATGCAGCCTTTTCAAGGTATGAAATAAAGTTTTCTATAACCTTACTGGAAGACCAATGAAAATTGCATACATCTACTTTATAACCTATGATATCCCAATGTTTTTGGAGAAGGGGGCATAATCAAAAATTTTTTTTAGATCAATTAACTTTGGACTAAGTGGTCAAATGCTTAGATTTTTTTTGTCTATTATAAATTTGTGTGAGGCCTTATTAGTTGAAAATGAATTTCAATACAATCAAAAGATTCTCCATCCCTTTATGGTATTAATGCAAAATTACTTCATGTGTTGAAATAAGTAGTTTGAATGAAACTCTTTAGCTAAGATATTCTTCTTTTTTCCCCCCAATTCTTTTTTGACTGTACTTTATTCTATCCTTTTTGGACTGTACTTTATTCTATCCTTTTTGGACTGTACTTTATTCTATCCTTTTTGGACTGTACTTTATTCTATCCTTTTTGGACTGTACTTTATTCTATCCTCTTTTGGCCTATTTCTTTTTTTTTTTCCCCTCCTTTTTGTGACTTGAAACAAACCCTGCAAACTGTAATCTTTAGACTCTGATTCCTAATTGACCTGATGAACCGATGCCTAAGACATCATCCTCTTTTCCTGGCCTGATAATTTAGCTGCCAAGCAACCAATGTGTTGTTGTTGGGGGGGGGGGGCTGACAGAAAAGACCGATTTAGATTGCTGGATGTCAGCAAATTAATTAAGCACAAAGCTGGGGTGTAGGGCAGGAGGAGAAAAGTAGGAAAATGTCAATACATGTATTTGCAGCACAAGCAAAACCGCACACATTAGTTCGGGAAAGTTCATCAGCCAACAGTGAATGTGTACATAATGAAGAACTCCTAATTCTCTGGCGGTTTTTGATGAAAGAGCAAAAATACATGTGCCACCTATATACTGTGTACACACAATTTATAAGTACATCTGTTTATAACATTTCAACAGATACAATGTTTTTTTATACTGCTTGTTTGTAGATTATACATAAATTCGTTGAGGTTTCATTTGCATGTTTTTTATTTATTTTTTTTTTATCTATACTTTTTTAACACCTTAGAACAAGGATAAACTAAAGCTCTAAATAATTTTCATTTCGTTTCATTGTTTAATGGCATATCATCCTTCGTAGGTTATCTAATGCCAAAGCCATCCTTCTAGAAGAACAGTAATGGTATTATTTAACTCATTGCGAGGAGGATAAGGGGGTTCATGCCTTTCCTAAGGGTATTTGTCAAAAAGTGAACATCATAGCACGACTGGAGCTCGAACTCGCTTACTACGATTCCGCAGGCCAGCGCTTTGACCATTACACCTATGAGGACACCCCTAAATAATTTTCATTTTACCTGCTACCAATACAACACAAAGATATTTCTACAGGTTGTGACACAAGGTCAGTTTTAAAGCAAGACACTACTGGCTTGAATTCCAATTTTTGTCTCTTCTTAGAGTGGTCCCCATATCAAGATTAAAAGGCCCAGTCTGCCCTATTATTTACCTATAGCTGGGAGAAAAATCATAGGATTCATATCTTTCCCAACCATATTAGTGCTCTATGAAATACAGATAGTTTTGTCCAGGATGACCAAATCTATGATGGTAACCATTATGCCACAAGCAATGCCACACAAAAAGATCTTGTGTGTATGTGTGTGTATATATATATATATATATATATATATATATAATGTACAGTAATAATAAAAGAAATGTGAATAAGCTTTTGCATAAAATGCTTGCTGCTTTAAGGACAGATTAGGTATAGTAAAGTTAGCGACCGTAGTCAAGAGTGACCCAAAGGCTCCTTTTTCAATTGCTACTACACCGAGGTTTAGAGGAGAGTGCCACTCCTTTCCCTGGATTGCTCCACTGTACTCTCGATCCTCACCTTATAATGCTGAGATTTAAGCAAGGTGGCATCAAGTACCATTTTTTGAGTCTTTGGTATGACTTGACCTGGGATTGAACCCTGATCTCCCGGACCATTGGCGAACACTCTAACCATTAGGTCAAAAAACTATAAAATAATATGATTATTGACAGTAGAAATCTGTTCAAGTCTCATGTATTATGCACAATGATCAGATGGACATATATATAAAATTTGCAATTTATACCTTTCCTAAAAGTATTTGTACTATGTTAAATGCAAACAGCCTCATCCAAGATTTGAACTCAGGTGGTTGAGTAGGAGTCTCCCTGGTGTAGTTCTAAGGTGCTGGACTGTGACAATGTAGTGCGTTTGAACTCCAGTCATGATATTTTCACATTTGGACTAATACCCTCAAGAAAGATATGAACTCCTTTATAGCCATTGGTATGGGTTAAATAGAACCTCTACAAGGATGGCTTTGGTATTAAATAACCCATAAAGGTTGATATGATATTAAAACAAAGAAACTGAAACCGGTGGCTGAGTCTATTTTCACTGATGATATCAGGAGTGTCTCCTAAAAGAAATGAAAAATAAATTGTGTGTGTGTGTGTGTGTGTGTGTAAATATATATATATATATATATATATACACACACACTTACGTGCAGTGAATGAAAAGAAAAGGAGATGGGAGAGAGAGATTTTGTTAGGTAAAGAAGAGTCAGCATAGAGGATTTGGGAAAAGAGAAATATGTTGTAAATAGTTCATATACACACACACACATATACATATATAGTAAAGCTGGCGACTATAGTCATGGCAAACCAGAAGGCTCCTTTTGCATTAGCTACTACACCAAGGTGTAGAGGAAGGGGCTACTCCTTTTCCTGGATTGCTCTGCTTACCCTTGATCCATACCTTATCATTCTGACCATTTAGCAAGGCAACATCAAGTACCACTTTTTGAGTCTTTGGTATATGATGACCTGGGATTGAACCCTAGTCTTCCAGGCCTTTGGCAAAGACTCTACCTGCTAGGCCAATGGGCCTGTTACCCACTTATTTATACAAACACACATACACTCATATATACATACACACACACACACATATATATATATATATATATATATATATATATATGAGATCCTCTTTATCTGCCAATCTTGTTGAGGGGCATACATTGTTTACCTTTTGCAGCAAATGTGTATAAATACTAAAGAGGTCTCTATTTTAAGGTCAGATCTCAGCTGTTCAGTTTTCTCTTCAGCTAACAACTTTCCATATCACAAGATATGCAAAGTTGTTTCCTTTTCCACTCCTCCATCGGGGGGTGTTCTCATGGCGTAATGGTTAAAGCGCTGGACTGTGGAATCGTAGTAAACAAGTTCAAACTCCAGTCACATTATTATGTTCACTTTCAAACAAATCCCTTTGGAAAGGCATGAACCCTCTTATCCTCCCAGCTGTAGGTTAAGTAGCATCACTTGTTTTTCTAGGATTGTTTTGGCATTAAATAACCTAGGATGGTTGATATGGCATTAGACAAAGTAATCCAACCAAACTGAATCCACTTCTCAGTCTGAACTTTATTTCCCCCTTCATTTCCCTCTTCAACCATCCAATATTATCACCAAGCTGAGTGAATAACTTGTCTATTTGGGAAAGCCATTCTCATGCTAACAAGGAAAATTTTGTTTATTTTGACTCTAATTTTTGTAACTGTCTGTTAAAGAGTGTATCTTGGGCAGTAAGACACAATGGGGAGGCTAGTCTAAGATATTCTTTGCTAGCCTAGAGTTACCTGTTCTTTTATAACATCCTTTTATTTGATTTTTCTTTTTTTTTTTTCTCTTTGCTTTGCTTGCCACCAGGAGGCTCTATTATTGAAAGCTCTTCACCATTTCCACCTCCAGGACTAGGAAAGTATATATTTCCCTCCCATCCTGAGGTGAGGTTGTAGAGATAATAAAATAAAAAAGAATTATACAGAGAATTTAGATCCAATTATGTTGGCTTTCTTGGTTGGATACAGATTCTTTGATAAGTACTCTCTAGTTTTGTGTAGGTGTATAAGCCTGTGAGAAAATGTGTTGTGTGCAAATACATTTAGATATGAAAAGGGATAGTACGAAGGGGTTTATATGGGTAGATTTGTATAGAAATAATGATATAGATAGAAATAAGGCTAAATATGAATAGAGATATTTAAATCAATAAATTCTAGACTGTTTGAGCAAACAATTATGTGGTTGATTCTCACTGGGTGACTCATACTTCTGGTCTTGTGCTATACCTAAGCTTAACCTAATAAACAATTAGATAAATATAAAACAAACTGAGATAGATCAATATATCTATTTATTTCTGAAGGCTAATTGTATGATTGTAAATGTTGATTCTATATTTTTAGCTTCCCACCAATTTAAAATAGATGCAAGGTCGTTTTTTTTTTTTTTTTTTTTTTTTTTTTTTTTTTTAATGTGGGGTACCATGCAGGAAGGAAACATACGCATTGTGGTTTTAATAAGTACTTAGATTCTGTTGGCATTCCCCTTGATGTGTGCTTCAGGTGCTGGTCAATAAACCCAGCACTTCCCTCTTTGAGATAAAGGGACTGGTGCTGCCTGGAGGGAAGGATATCTGGAACTAAGCTGATATTCACCTTCTGGGCCTCTCAGACAAAAAGGCTGAGAAGCAATTGTATGTCTTCATATTGATAAATAAAGAAGACAAAAAATTTTTGTTTCTTGATAAGTTTTAAAGATATGATTCAATCTTCTAATCAGTGGAGAAGTCATAGTATAGTGGCTAACGAGCTGGACTGCAACACCTTTGTAAGTGATTTCAAACTCCAGTTGTAGTATTATGTTCACTTTTGAACTTATGTCCTTAGGAAGGTATGAACTCCATTATCCTCCCCAATTCTGGGTTAAATAGTACTACTACAAGGCATTTAATTAACCCATGAACCTTGATATGCCATTAAACAAAGAAACCAAACCAACCCTATATTTTTTTTAACAGACTTACAAATAGGTGTACCGAATTCAATTTAGAAATAGAAAAAAAACAAGAAACTTCTTACTAATCCTGTTGTAATAAAATTCCTTTTAAATGAAACATTTTTTACCAAAAATTTTGTATTATGTGAAAACTCAGAAAACAAATCAAATATTTTTGTTTGGTTTACCTTTTTTTATTCATTTTTTTTTTCCGAGAATTTTTTAAGAATTCTTTTTTGTTTGTTTGAATTTTACTTTTTTAACTCCTCAAAATTTGTTATATGTGATCCTTGTTTGAACTTTTAGCTTTAATCCTAAAAGAGATTATCTTGACAAGGATTTAGCTTTTCTTTACTTAGTTTTGAGTTGCTGGATTTAACTCCTTGTTAATCTGTCACTGTTGTATGTGTCAACAAAATGAAGCTGATTATCTGTCAGGTTGGATAAGGATATTGGTCAGGTTGTCATGTCAAGGAATGTCCTTTCTATGAAATATCAACCATGTTTTGTTGTTTTTTTTGTTTTTTTGTTTTGTTTTTTTTTTTTATTAATTCTTGGATAATGTCATGTTGATTATTTGAACAGAAATGATTGGTTATAGGAACTGCAATGATGGGTGGGGCGTCCAATCTAATCATCTTGGTTAGCAGGCTTTAAAAAATAGGTTTAAATTTTTCAACATCTAAATTTTAATTAACTAGGATGAAAACTATGCAGGAAACCATTTTTAAAAGGTAGAACAAGATAAAATTTTAATTCATAATTAATTTGTATTTTATTTTAAATTCTGCATTAATCAGTTTAAAATTTATTTTTAATTTTTTTTTTTTTCCCCCCCTTTATCTTGATTAGAAATATTTGAATTGAAAAATAGTGATATCTCGGCTGATCCATATTGAGGTTTTGATAAGAGTGGTGTCAATGAAGTCAGTGATATGAAGTTTGAAGATTCAAGTTTAAAAAAAAAAAAAAAGAAAGAAAAAAGACAGATTAGAAGAGAATGAGTGAGAAATAACGGAATAAAAATAACGATATCAAAGACAAATCTGATCCTTTTACAAATTCCCATCAAATCAGATTAGATAGAAATTATAATATTAGCCAATTGACAGTTGGCTGTATTTTGGAATAATTCCTAGTAGAGATAATATATAATTAATGTATGTATCTTTTGTATCATAAAGGTGGCTTGTTTGAGAAAATTTATTACTTGGTATGAATCTTGAGATCACTGAACAATAGTTTACCTTATTTTAGAATGAGAGATTTTCTCTGTGTGTGTGTAAATATATATATATACCTGCTTCCTTATTGAATGATTTGTGTTTGTGTCTCTAATATTTTGTTGGACTGCGGAATCGTAGTACGTGAGTTCGTACTCCAGTCTCGCTATTACATTCACTTTCGGGCAAATACCCTTGAGAAAGGTATGAACCCCCTTATCCTCCCAGCTATGGGTTAAATAGTACCACTACTGTTCTTCTAGAAGAATGGCTTTGGCATTAAATAACCTAAAGAGTTGATATGCCATTAAACAAAGAAACCAAACCTAATATTTTGTAAAAGTGTCCAGTTGGTGGGGCTTTGAATACACTGACTGTATTCCCCCTGCAGAGTGGGTAAAACTTAAAAAAAAAAATGGGAGTGTTTTCTGTATGACACTGAACTGTATCTGATGAAGAGGCTTCAGTTTTGAGAAATGTGGAATAGCCCTTCATGGCCATTACTCTCATGTCCACTATGATCTGGAGTTGTACCTGTTCAGGTTCCATTTGTGGATCAAATAGATCTTAAGAATTATTTGTATTGGATAGGAATATTTGATATCATATAGTTGTAAATTATTTGTATTAAGAATAGGTTTGCTTTGTTTTCTTTACTTTCATGTGGTATTTAATGCCTAAGCCCTCCTTGTAGAAAAACAGTTGTGGTCCTATTTAACCTGTAGTTCTGGAATAAAAGGTGTCACATCTCTAACAAGAGTATACATTCAAAAATGTATGTAATATTGGGATTGGTGTGTGAACTCATTGTGATGTTGCAGTTAAGCACCCCCCTCCATATTTAGAATCGTTACTTGAAGCTATAATTGTTTACTAAAGATCATTATAATTAGTTAACTGAAACCATATGATAATGTGCAAATTTGTTGTATTAGATAGGAATACTTGATATATAATTGTGTGCAAAAAAAAATAAACATATAAATATACAATGAATACAATTTCCTAACCTCTTGGCATAAGATAACCATAGACAGATTGACATGCCATAAAAATCAATCATTTTGTTGCCTTTTTTCTTCTCTATATTATTGACTTCTGATATTATACCAATGTTGAGTAATTATACCAAAAATGAAAATTTAAAAGGAGTAGACATGATTGTTACAGAGAATGTGATGGTATTTTAGTTGCCGGTTTTTTAAAGAATGAGATCTTACTTTTGAAAAAAAGTATTTCCCATATTCATTTTAACAAAATGAATATAAGGTGAAGGAAAGTCAGTAAATTTTTTGTATTCTCATCTAAAAGTGATTGGATTGTTCAATAATTATGTTTGTAAAATATTTTTACTAGACTTGATGTACCACTTGTATTTTGTGAATGATAAAACTGTGTTTTATGGCATCAGTTCATAAATAATGAGACAGTTAAATAGTCTTATTTGATTACATGTGAGTGTCTTCCGGTATTATGATACCACCATGAAACAAAACCTGGGGGTAAACTTAATTACTGCTGGGGTGCCCTAGGTTAGGGGTAATGATGTTTTGGCCCTGATCCAAGGATCATCCTTTGATGTTGTGATTTTGCGGTAGCACTTGTATGAAATTATTTGCCTTTACATATATATATATATATATATATATATATATATATATATATATATATATACACACACACACATATATATGAGAAAGAGAATGTGTAGATCAATACAAAGGTTGGCTGGAAAGTTTTTGGGCTGATCTTGATACTCTCATGGAATGTGACCAAATAAGGTTTGTTTTTCAACCACACACTTTTTCCCTTGGTGTTGCAGTGCTTGGATCCATTGGTAAAAAACATAATCAACAGCTGATATGACATCATCTCATAAATCTTGTAGAAAAACTTTTATTAGCTGAATTTTCATCTGTTATCTTTAATTACTGTTTAATTAAGTGCATTGATGGTGAAGTATATAATTAATTCATTGATGGTAAAATATATAGTGAAGTATATAATTAATTCATTGATGGTGAAGTGTATAATTAAATATATCATGAAGTACAGAGCAGTGAATATTTGTTGTATCAAATAATTTTTTTTTTCATCATTAGGCTCTGCAGTTATTGTTCTTTCTACATAGAAATGATTTTTTTATTTAATTTTTTTTTTTTTTTAGCTAAGACTTTATTTTTAAATGTTATCCTCTTTTTACCATTGGTTCCATCTTTCAATCTCAACAAACTTTCATTTGGAAAATCTTGTGTAATTCTATAAAATTTTCCACTGTGTTTATTTGTCAAATATGGCTTCATTTAATAAACTCTTCTCTTTTTCTTGTAAACATTTGTTTCATCTCATTTCATCGTCTGGAGATAATTTAAAAACATAATCACCCTATCCCCCATTCTTTATAACATTTCATTCTGATTATTGAATTTGTTGAGATGGGTGGGCATCTCTATCTGAGAAGGTTTTCAAATTGTCATCATAAACTACAATGCTGCCTGTTCATTTATGAAAAGATGATGAATAATTTTGAAGAGTCCAGTGAAGAGCGGGGTGATGATGGGGTTCTGGTGTGGGACAAGTAGAATGCTGATTGAAAATATCAATTTTCTTTGATTGGCTCTGATAAACTCTTTAGGATCAATATCATTTTTTTTTTTTTTTTTTTTTTTTTTTTTTCCCCTATTATATCCTGCAGTGCATTTGTACTCTTTATTGGTTTGGCAGATTTTCTTTTCAAGTATTATTTCTGATGATGGTGGATTCTATAATGAAAAATAAGATAAAAAATAAGCAAAAAGTATGAGCTGTTCAACTTTTACTATGAATAGTGAAAGGTATGAAATATTCTCTTGTTAAGTGAATGCAAGAAAGTCCCTTCTCTTTAGCTAGCTGGTTGTTGTTACTGTCTTCACAGTCCAGTCAGTTGGGGCTGTAGAATACGCCGACTGAATCTTTGCAGAGGGGTAAGACTCCCCCAAACAAGTGTCTTAGACATGATATTAAACAATCTGATGGTGAGGCTGGAGCTTTGGGGGAAAACTGAGTACTCTTTCATTGCCATCACTCCCAGGTCTAATCTGACCCAGAGTGTTTGCACCTAATTGGCTCCTTTCTATAGGCCAATTACAATTGTTTACAAATTATATTTAATATGCATGTAAAAATGGGATTTGGCATTAAATGATCAACAATGGTTGATATGTCATAAAACCAAACTAAACTTTGTTTCTTTTTAAGAGTAAGGAGCAAAGGTTAAATATATCACTGCTTATCCAAATTTCTCTGCAAGTGACTGTTTCAAAATATTTGTGGGCTACTTGCATATATAGCAAAATGTGTAGATGAGTCTGCTGTCTTTGACCCTGTCAGTTCATTAGAGTTAGATCCCTCATTCAAATCTCCAGATTGTGATTCACTGTCACAGGACTTGTCAGCTTTTTATTTGAAGCCACCTTTATTTGCAGACATAAAAAATTTATCTTGTCTTGTCCATTTGACGAGACCACTAGGACTATCATATATCTAAGAAGATTGGATGAGAATAAGGATTTGGTTTTTTTTAACTTCGTTTTAATTTTCTTCAAAGAAAGAAAGGGAAAAGAAGGGATAAAGTGGGTGATGGAAAAGTAACTCCTTTCACTAAACCATAAATACAGAAAGATACCTTACATTATGCTACAAGATTAAATCTTGTCAGTTATCAGTACTTGGGAGAATATTGAAGATTTCATTTTTCATGCAAGATGGCATTCCTCCACATTTTGCTATTGATGTTTGTAAATGGCTGAATGTCCATTTCTTTGGGAGATGGATGGATTGTTGTAGTCTACATGAGTGACCAGCCAAAAGCCCTCACTTAACACCACTGCGACTTTTTCTTTGGATTTGGTTAAAGAAACAAGCCTACTCTACTGAACCAATGATTTAGGAAGAAGTTGAAGTGTGGATACAAGAAATTATGCCTTCCATCCCCTGAGTTCCTGATGAAATCTGATGAGGCAGTTCCCAGGTGTCTTGAGAAGCTGGTGGTGAATGCTAGTGCTGATATCGAATTTTAAATAAAACTCCATGCGATATACTTTCTTCTCATATTCATTTCTTGTAAAAATCATTAAGAAATAAACTATAAGAATTTTAAATAACTTTTAAATCACACAGTAGATAGGCTGGTAGGTAAAGAAGTCGATTGATTTTCATTTTACTTGCTCATAGATATGTTTTATCTATTTTTCATTCTTTCAATCTGTAATTTTGTGCCATGGAATAATGGTTATCATTGTGGGAAATGGACACAGTGACCCAAGTTCAAATCCTGAATGAATCTGTTTGTATTTCACCAAGTACTGATTGTTTTGGGGGAAAAGTATGAATCCAAATATTCTTCTGCCAACTATGGGTAAATAGTGAGGTAAACTGGGCTCTTTAATCCTGGTATTGCAACCAGTCTATGAGAAGGAAAATTCTGAATTAAACCTGTTAAACTCCACTTAGAAATTGACCTTGTGTTACATCCTGCTCATGAGGGGTTGGTAAATACATATTTGTAATTTCAGATATGTCTTATTTTTTAATATATATATATATATATATACCATAATATCATTCATTACAAAATGAAATTTGTCTCTCTCTTTTTTTTTTTTTTATGTATATGTTTTTTTTTGTTTTTTGTAAGTGTATTTTTGTACATTAGTGTGTGTGTGTTTCTTTGTGTGTGTGTATGTATTTATCCTTTCATCTCTGATTTGTGTTCAATGTTAATCATAAATAATGGAGGATTTATTCTTTCACAAAATGTTTCATTTCCTGATATAGAAATAAAATGTGGTGATTGAATTGAGAGAAAATACTGACTGAAAAAAAAAAAATCTTTCCGTAGGGGTGAGGGGAAAATTGAGTTGATAACGGGGAGCAAACAAAAATGAACCAAATAAAACATGCCTCATAACAGTGCAAAAAAGAGTTATATATTTCTTGTGATGACGTGTTGATGATCCTCTTATTAAACTGCTAAATAGATCGACCCCTTTATTATAACCAACCATCAATTATACATATCTATATTAATAATAGGGAAGTGCTTCTCTATCACCTATTGGTAGACAGTTTCATGTAGAGTTATGATATCAATTTTTCGAGACATCCTGTAGATCTCAAATGATATAGAATTTTTTGAAACACTGTGTGTGTGTATTTGGCAGCAAGTTATTTTTTAAACAAGTTTTGTTAAAGTCTATGAAACTTTTCTTTATGATCTTATTTTGTTGTTCCTTCTGACTTTTTTGCTAGTTTCTTTGTGTCAGGGTCCAGTTGATAGAGAAGGTCCCCTAAGGTGACCACCCAACGAGTTTTGATCATATTCATTAATTACCTGTGGAATTTTTTTTTTTTTTTTTTTTTTTTTAGGTATTGTTTGTTTTTGTTCAGTTTAGGTTCAAAATATATTTTGTTGGAAAAACATTTATTGGTAGAGTGGTTTGGTTAGTATGTTAGTTGTTGAAGATATTTAATATGATGTACCAGTATTGAATGCTATTTCATTTATGTTTGGATATTTATATTTAATACTTATGGCTTCAAGAATTTTTAAGTATTTTATATATGATTTTAGTGTTTTTCATTTATTTATATATTTCTTCCTTTCTCTCTCTCTCTCTCTTCCTCTTTATATATATATATATATATATATATGTACACACACACACACACACACACATATATATATATATATATATATATATATATATATATATATATATATATATATAAGATTTGTTAAACCCGACAACAAGTTTAAAAAAAAGTGGAAAAATAGATAAACCAAAACACTGACAACAGATTAAAAAATGATATTTTATCTTTATTTCAAAAAGGTCATTCTGATAAGAAGTCTTTTTGAAATTAAGACAAAATATCATTTTTGAATCTGTTGTCAATGTTTTGGTTTATCCACTTTTCCACTTATTTTTTCACATATATAACATTTCTTAGTTTCCCCATTTTAATTGTAAGGTCTATACTGCCAGATTAATTAGAATTATAGGATTTTCTTACAAAATGATATGCCAATTTTTTTTCCCTGCATTAGCTGCATATTGGGTCAGGAAATACAAGACTTTTCTCAGTTATCTCCCTTGTGCTACATTTTCCTTGTAGATGAAGAAGTTGACCTGATTTGTTGCTGCTGCTGCTTACATAAGGCCCTCTATGATTGATCCATGACTGGCTCTTGGGTTCTTTAGGTGACAATAAAGTGATGACAGGCTGCAATCAAATCTATCTCTCCCTCTCTCTGGCCTCTCTTTGCCATCAAGATCACAACTCACTACCACCTCCTGCTGCTGCCATTGCTGTTTGAAAATAACTACTCCATCTCCCGACTCTGTCTTTGCACAAATGCATACACTATGGATCTTTCTCCATTTTCTGTTTGTTTTCTTTCCCCTTTTTCTCTCCTTCTTGTTGTACTACTTTTCTCCAACACGACCAGCATCTTATACTATCCATGTATATTTGTCTTTGTTTATTAAAAGCTTTTTCTCTCTGAGTTCATGAAATGGTTTTCTCTATCTTCAGTTTCACTATTGTGTTCCCTTTCAAACTAATCCCTTTTGAAAAATCGTATGAACTCCCTTATCCTTCCCAGCTATGTCTTAAATAGTAGCACTAGTGTTCTTCTACAAAGGTGGCTTTAGAATTATGTAACCCTTAAAGGTTGATATGCCATTAAAGCAAAGAAACCAAGCCAAAGAGACACTTGTGATGCAATAGTTATTGTCATTGGAAGTGAACCTAGCATCTTGAGTTCAAATCCAGGATGAAGCTGTTTGCATTTAACATAGCACTGATACCCTTGTGAAAAGTCTGAATCCAAATATTCTCCTTCCAGCTATAGATAAATATTAGGGCAGACTGGGCTCTTTAACCTTGCTATATATAATAACTGGTATAGGAGAAGGAAATCCCAGAATTCAGATAAGTATAATTCAAATAATGTCACATCCTGCATTTGGTGGAGGGGTTTGTTAGATACAATCTGTATGTTTCACACTTATGTTAACCAGCACTTATATGTAGTATAGAGATCCTGTTCAACTTTCTTAGTACTTCAATGCCATGTTTGAAACCTTATCTACTATGGTTTCTGTTCATTCTTGCACCAATCAAAGAATTTCCAGTTACTTCCATTCCAGCACCCAGTACTCTTTTTTTTTTTTCTTTCTTTTTTTTTTTTAATTGAATAATTACATATATATGTGTGTGTGTGTGTGTGTGTGTTTTTTTTTTTTTTTTTAAACTTTGATCCTCCTGACGTCAGTTGCTATTTCATTACAAATCATTGCTGTTGTAGTGCAGTCGCCTTGTTTTTGCTTCCCTCACTCTCATCTGCCAAAGTGTACTCAATTCTTTCTGATCTGAACATCTTTATTTCTCATGTTTGTTTGGTAAATCAAAACAAGCCAGAGAGCAAAAAACAAAGAATGTCATTCTTATTTGCTTTTAATTTTTTCTTTATCTCTGATTTCTGAAATATTCAAAAGATTCTGTATTACAACTCTTAAATTTATGACAAAATTAGCAATGGCTGCTTTAAAAAAAAAAAAAGAAAATCTTAGCTCAGTAAAATGTGCCAGGTGTTTATCTTTCATTGACAAAATTTTATGTCTACTTAAATAATTGATGAACTTGATAAGCAATGCAAAGGAAACAGCTTTTTGTTTATTTATCCTTTTCTATCAGAGTGGTCAAATGAGAATTTGTATTAATTTTAGATTTCTCTTCTCTATCAATTCTCATGTTAACTCTGCCTCCTCCTTACACAGAAGATTGTTGCCTGTTCTTTTTTCTTATATTGACAAACTATCTCTGGAAAATAAATAAAAACACTTTCTTTTTTTAAGTGTATCTACAAGAAAAAATAATATGGAGATGAATTGGGGAAAGAGAAAGGGTTTTTAAAGGATTTAGAAATAGACTAATAGTATTATTGAATAGAAAAGTTTAGAGTAATCTCTTGGAATTATTTTAACTGGTCGAAAGCTCTTAAACATTTGATGCAAATAAAAGTCTGCGCTTTGAATCTCATAACTTGTTTCAATAAATAGTGTTTTTTTTTTTGTTTTTTTTTGTGGTGGGGGTATTTGTTTTTTGAAGGTGGGATACTTCCTACTCCTCTACCCCAAATAGTTTTAATACAGAGCAGTTTTTTCCCTCCAGCACTTCAGCAACTAAACTAAAAAAGAAACAATTGACAAACATTAAAAAATTATCATTCTGAACCTGTAAAGCACTAAAAAATGTTTTCCCTCCCTTTTTAAATGATTACATTTTGATGTTTTTTTTTTGTTTTTTAATTTAAATTTTTTCATTTCTTAAAATGATTTTATTCTTATCATTTATGTAAATGATTTCAGTGTTTGTTTTTTGGGGTTGTTTTTAAATTAAATTGATTATCTTTTTAGATTTATTTTATCTATTTTTTTTTTTTTTTACCCTCAAAATATTTTCATGAGCACTAACTTCTCAAGGAAGATGGGTTGTCTGCTTATCTCATGAAACTTTTTTTATTACCTTGTCTTTGACTCTGGTGACCCATGCATATGTTAGTGTATATGTGGAATGCTTTGATGATAGCAATTTCTGGAAAGGATTACAAGAATAAAGTAACTCCCTACTTCCTCTTGGCTCCTCTCTTTTTACAAAAAGATGAATTTATTTTGAAATAGAAAGGAAATTAATGCTTTTGTATTTGTTTCTTGGTATAGCTAAATGGGTCATTCTTAAAGATTTGTTATTATCTTGCTTTTTGTAAACCTTTTAAATTTGTTTTATATATTTATTTCTTCAATACTTCTCTCTTCTTCACTTCTCTCAGATTTTTTTATTTTTTATTTTTTTTTTTTTTTTTGCCACTGCTCTAAAAATCAACTTTAGCTGTTCTTTAAAATTTGGAGTGGGGGTGGGGGTTGTTAGAGAAACAGAAAAAAAAAAAAAATAAATGAATAATAATTCATTATTTCATCAAGAAAACTTTCAGTTATGAATTGGCTTTGTTATAAATTCTTTTTGAATCAATTTTAGATTTTCCAGATGAGGAATAGCACCCCCCTCCCAACATGCTTGGGGGGGGGGTTAAAAAAATTACAAAAATAAATATCATCTACAGCAATAACCTTCCATTTCCATAAAGATGATGAAATCAAGTACCTAGTTTATTCAAAATAATAAAAAAAATTTTTTTTTAAAGAGATGTCTTTTTCTTTTCTTTTTTTTTTTTTTTTTTTTGTAAATTATTTGCCAGATTTTTTAATGTTTTCTTTGACAGTTCGCAACTTTTAATTCAAACCAACAACTGCTGTTGACTTGATTTTCATTCATTCCCCATTCCTGGCCTTTAGAATACAAGGAAATTTTTTTCTTTTTTTTTTTCTTTTTTCTTTTTTTTTTTTTTTTTTTCTTTTTTCTTTTTTTTTTTTTTTTTTATTTAAAAAAAAAATGGTGGGTAATAACAAAATTGACGAGTACGTGCGTGGGGAGGAGGGTTCTGGGTTTAGCTGTGGTTTTTATAAAAAGAATTTTTTCTTTTTTTTTTTACCCTCTACTCAGAGGCATAACTGATGTTGAGGTGGAGTGGGGGGTACCTTCAGAGCTCCTTACATTTAGTGAGATCGAATTTTATGTAGAAGATGAATTACTATCTAAGCTTGTGTGTGTGGTGGGGATTAAATGGCACTCCCCTTTGACTTCTCAGCTACATCTTTTTTTCTCCTTCTCTCCCTCTCAATTTCTTATTCTCTTTCTCTTCTTATTCTTTCTCTCTCTGTGGCTTTAATTTTGACACACTTTTATCATCTCCTTGATCAGGCTCTAGTATTTTTTCCCCCCTTTTTGAGCCAGAAAATCAGGATGAAAAAGGAAGACAGAATTTGTCAATAAGGTCAGCCGCAAATCAAAGTCAACCATGACTGACTTGCATGCTTCTTTCGCTGTGCTCTTCACATAAACGCTGCATCCTCCTTGCTCTCCTCCGTCTCTTTTTTTCTCTTTCTACTTTAACACTACATAAACTTTGCACAAAAAAGTCACATATCATTTGTCATTGAGAAATAATTATTGTTTGTATTTATCTATTCGATTCAGTTTAAACCCTTTATTCTTTTAATCTCACGTATTCTGTGACATAAGATTTCTTTTCCCTGAAAAGCAACTCATTTGGGTCCAATAAAAAACTTTTTTTATTGGAGACATTTATTGGACAAAGTTCTATTAATGTTAACGGCACTCATTTTAGCCTCCATTTAAGATACATCACATTAAATAAGTAACATAAGGTAAAATGCTCTTTGATTCAGTCTTTCATTTCTACCAATTATCAATCAATCTATCTCTCTCACTAGTGGTGACCTTTTCTTTTTTCTGGTTCTCAGAGAGACTGAGCTGAGGTGAGGAGGCTATTTGAAAATGCCTCCAATGAAGCTGTGGGGGAGTGTTATTTGAAAATGCCTCCACCAGTGAAGTTAGGGTCACCAAAAGCTATGCAATAGTAATTAGTTAATTTCTATTGATATCATAGAATAACAAATATTAAATGTTATTCTATGAACAATACCTACAAACTGTTTTTCCAATTGTTTGTTTCCTGGCCTCTGCGGCGCCCCCTTTGGAGGCTGAAGGTATTTTTGGATTTTGCCGGACGCATGTGGGCTGCGGCCCTGCATCTGGACCCACTTTAAAAAAAGGCCTTATGCCGTACTTGTCCAGTGGTAGAACGGGGAATAAATAAAAACAAATGTTAAAGTGGTGGTGGTGAGGGGCTGACAACTATCCAAGCTCCCCTTTAGCCATTAAATCTCTAGCTATGGTTTCTCTCTATAACTACTCTCCCAAAGTTTGTCACAGCTAATATTGTAGAAGTCATCTCTTGCATAACTCTGATTTGCACCTGTCTAAATAAATAAATTGATGAGTAATTATAACAGCAACATTTTGTGTGTGTGTGACAAAAGTTACTGAACTCTGAAAAGTTGTAATGTTTTGGATATCATTTTTTAATTTTTTTGAAATTTTTACATACATTTTGGAATAATTCTTTGAATAAGTGCTGAATATTTAGCTGGTGCTTGTGTTGAGTGGTGTAAAAAAAAAAAAAATCAACTCTGCAAAAGTGTGTGTGTGTGGGTTCTTTCTACCAAGCAGTACATGCTCCTTTGTCTTAAGGGAAAATGGTAGCTTTATTGCCCAGCATGTGAGACAACCCAGGAGAATGCCGATGGAGCCATATTAATTTTGAAGAGAAGTTTCCTGCCTTTTGATGCCAGTTTCATTATTCCATCTGGTCTAAAACTTGTTTTATGGAATTTGGGAACCTTTTTGTATCTATCAAATCTTGTATAACCACATACATCAGATACCAGTTGTATGTATGATATACAAGTATAAAATCAAGAGCTATGAAAATCCTTTATTTATTGAAAAATGTATTAAAATATTGAAGAAGGATTTCATGTTTTGACTGAGATAATAGAACTGTGGTTATTTGTGGGGAAAGAACGGATTTCAATCCTAATTGATCGGAAATGTGAATGGACAACTTTCAAATCTGTTTTGTTCATTGATAATGGGGGAGGGAGTAGGAGGTTAAAAACATCTAAAAACCCACAATTCCCTATTTGAATATTATTCTAATTCTTTGCTTTAAATCCATAACAATTTAAAAAGCTGATCTGCATTGATTTTTTTTGTTTTTGTTTCTGATATTGATTTTCTGTAAAGCTTGAAAATTTTTCATTGGTTGGGGAGGGAGATTCATTTTCTTTACAATATTTTACAATCGAACACTGTACTTCTTTGATGTCTTCCATTGATTCAGTTGGAGATTATTGTTGTGCAAGTTTTAAGGATTCTCCGCTAATCATGCTTCTCTTTTGCGGTCAGTCTAGTTAAAAAAAAAAAAAAATAAGGATTAAGTCTTTTTTTCTTAAAATTTTTTTAAGAATCCAATTTAAAGAATTTATTTTATCATCAAGCCACCTCAGTTTTTATTCCATGAGCTCTTGCCCAATCTAACTGGAGGGGAGGTTTTCATGGCATACTCTCTAATGTTCTGGACTGCGACATAATAGTAAGCAAGTTTGAACTTCACTTGTGTTATTACCTTCACTTTTGAACTAATACCCTTGAGAAAGGTATATGAAACCTCTTTTATCTCTATAGCTTTGGTTAAATATGACTACTGTTCTTCTTTGGCATCGAATAACCCACAAAGGTTGGTATGCCATTAAACAAAGAAGCCAAACTGATCTAACTACTCACTACCTAGGTTTAAAAAATTTTTTTTCCTCCCAAGGATTTGTTTACCCAACCCCTTCAAGATGCAATGCAAGGTCAATGTTTATGCATGAGTAACATTGGCTTGAACTTGGACATTTCCTTCGAGACCAGTTGCTTTACCCCAAGACTAAAGAATACAGTCTGTCCTACTATTTTACTTCGAGCTGGAGGGAGAGCAGATGAATTCACACTTTTTCCAAAAGTCAGTAGCCTTGTCCAGGATTCGAACTCTGGTCGTTATTTCTATTTCCTTTGTCGATAACAACCATTCCTCTGAGATCACCGGGGGGGGGTATCCTCGTGGTGTAATGGTTAAAGTGATGGACTGCGGAATCGTAGTAAGCGAGTTCGTACTCCAGTTGCGCTGTTACATTCACTTTCAGGCAAATACCCTTGGGAAAGGTATGAACCCCCTTATCCTCCCAGCTATGGGTAAATAGTACCACTACTGTTCTTCTAGGAGAATGGCATTGACATGAAATAACCTACAAAGGTTGGTATGCCATTAAACAAAGAAACCAAACCAATCTGAGCACACCTTTCAGTCGTATGTTTTACCTACAATTGTCAAATGAGGAGTTAGACAAGGAAATTCCTGTATTTAATGATGAATCTATAAAAATGACTGGCAAGTTTGATTTTCTTTGTGTGTTTCCTATTTGTGGCTTACTGTTTACCAAGCTTAGTTTTGACGACTAGCACACCCCTATCAAACTACCCAATCACTTCTTTGGGTTTCTTTTTTAGATTTTTTTTTTTTTTAATCTCTCCCCGTTTTTTTTTCTTTTTTAATTCTTACAAAAACTGCTTGTTTTGTTTTTATTTCCTTGCTTTTAATCTTTTTATTAATGGCCGAGCTAATTAATTTATTCATTTCTAAATTAAGGACTTAACTCTGGTGCCTGTTGAATTAATAAACTCAATCCCCTCCCCCCATTTCTTGTATAACCCTAAGCCTCTTTTCATATACATATTTGACTCAGACATGACAGCTCATGTGTCACTAATGCTTGTTAGCCCCTCACTCATGTTTCCAAACCCTTCTAACTACTCCATTCTCCCTGACTCCTTCACCATAACTTGATAGCCCATCAAGCTCTCCCAAATGCACATTGGCTTCCAGTTGTTTTTATATAAGGACCTGTTTCTAAGTCTCTTGAGGAAATCACAGGTTATTTTCTTGTAGAAATTGTAAATTTGCTGTTAAGGACAGGAATCAATGAAGGTGGTTAGTCTATATTTTTTTCCAAAATAAAAATTTATTTTTATATATGTGTGTATGTGTATATATATATATATATATATATATATATATATATATGGTTTCTAGATTATATATAAGGTTTCTAGCTTATATCAATTTCTGTGTTTACTACTTTAACTACATCATCATCATCTTTAAATATAGCCCTGTCAGCTAGGCTTAGGCTATTCTCACTGTATCATTTGTGGAGAGAGAAGTCCCCCGCCTCCAAAAAAAAAGGCATATCCCTGTTATGACACAAAACTGCATCTGATAGTGAGGCTCCAGTTTTAGAGATCTGGGGGACTATGTTTTAGTTGGCATTACTCCTTGGTCCACTATGTTCCGGTGTGGTAGTAGTTAGGGTCTTATCTATGGGTCAGATATATCAATTTAGAAATTCTTCCTATTTAATAGAATCATGTGCACAAAGAAAAAATCTTTTAAGACACAATTAAAAAAAAAAAATGTGAATATGAATGTACAATGAATGTGATTCCCTAACCTCTGGGTGTAAAATAGCCCTTGACTGGTTGACATGCCATTAAAATCGATCAATATGTCTATAGTTGCACAGAGAAATGTGCTTCTATTGTTTTTTTTTGTTTGCCTCTTGTAGGAATCTTTTTCTATACATTTCAATTTTACTGAGCTTGTTAATAGAAAGATGTTGAGAGATTTATCAACTTTGGTCGTTGATATATATATATATATATAATATCAACAAGGAAATGCAAGTAAAGGAGATTTATTGAGAAGCAAAATTTACACTATAGCGTTTCGGTTCTAATGAACCATCATCAGGACAATGAGGGATGATATTAGTAATGTTAAATCAATGATGGATGTTTAAAAATGCGAAATACAAAAACTTTGGGAAAATTTGTATAACAAGAAAAAGTTGGGCGTTTAATTAGTGAATCAGCGTTTGTTGTTTTAAATTACGTCATATGATTTATTAGAAATATTGTGTGTGTGTGTGTGTATATATATATATATATATATATATATATGACAAAACAACATAGGTAACTAAAAACAAATTACAAAGAGATTCAATTTAAATCTTGCATATAAACAATAAATGAATAAAATGAAAATACTGGTTAATTTGAAGTCAATGGCAAAACATTCTTCCACACATACAAACATTCGTGTAAATTTGTTTCTTTTTTTCTCAAAATATTAAAATCTTCTAGTCTTTGAATTTTTACCACTTTTTTTGGTCTTCACACCATTTTGCTCTCTGATTGTAATAAGAAATTTGCTGAATTTTTTTTGGCACTTTTCATTTTCCATCAAGTTTTGTGCTAAAATGCTAGCATCTAGTTTGTATTCTCACTTCTGTCCATTTTTTTTTCTTTTTGCCCACCTCATACTTTTTAATCAATTTGAAGGATATGTGGCAGGATAAGAAAGTGAGGGTCTATTCCACACCTGTCTCTCTCTCTCTCTATCTATCTATCTATCTATATATATATATATATATATATATATATATATATGATCAAAAGAAATCATGGCATTTTAATCATGTTAGATTCACTGTACATTTTACATCTTCCACTTACCTGTAAGGAGGACTATTGTGAGGTGAACTAAGCATTTGAAGCAGATTGGAAGAAAGCTGATCAAAGCTTTTTAATATATCAGAAATCAGTTCCACTCAGAACAGTTTGCTTATAATAAAATAATTGTTTTTTCTTAAACATTTTGTTTTTTCTTTTTATCTCCATAATTTCATGAAAGATTTTATAGTGTTCTGCTTTTAGATTTGACATCAGTGCCATTATATTTCTGACATGTATCATTCCTCCTTACGGCTATTATACCAAAGGCCAATCCTCAACAGCAATATCATGGAATACTGGGCTGGAGAAATTGCATGAATATTGAATGAAACAAAACTGATGTTATCTATGTGGCTGCTTGGGCTGATTTCAGAATTTGCATACAGAATACAGTTGTGTGTATGTATGTGTGTGTGTGTGTATGTATGTATGTATGTATATGTATATATATATATATATATATATATATATATATATATATATATATATATATATATATATATATATATATATATATATATACTCAGCCATCGAATTGTTGGACAATCTACGCAGGTAATTTGTCTATAGTGGTGAAAGTTGATGTAGAACAAGCTAGATTTCCTGGGTCAACTGCAATCAAGAATGGTGCACCAATGTATCACAGATTCTCTTGAACAACACTTCTCAGGTTTTGAATTCCAAGTTTTTTCCTTTTCCTAGACAGGTTGCCTGACCAAAGCTAAAGAGCCCATTCTACCCTACTATTTTTCCCTATGAAAAGAATAAATCATCAGAGTTCATTTTTTGTGGGGGGTAGAATTGTAACTTTTTAAGAAAACGGGTAAATAAATTTTACTAAATTCTATCACTATAAAGATAATATATTTTCTTACGGAATCAGATTTTTTGTCTAAAAACAAATTCTATCCATATATATGCTTAATTGATTAACATGAAGCAAGAGTGAACAAATCCCTAAGATCACTATAGTGAGGTTGTTTCTCAATGAGTGCAGCATACTTGTAACAGCAAAGAATGCCATACCATGAACCAGAGATTAGCAAGCTATTCTTGGAAACCTTTGGTACCATTCACACACACACACACACACACACTATGATAAAATAGATATAGTAAAACAACTGAAGTTAGCTACCAAAGTTTCACTAAAAGAATCTTCAGGAAAATGTCCTTTTTACTGGAGGTTCAAACAAATATATACAACCAATCATAGAACTGATTAGCATAACTGAAGGCAATATATTACAAAAGTGACAACCAATATAAAAAATCAAATCAGTTAAATAAGATAAAAACACCCAAAAATGAAGTTTTCCTGAAGATCCTTTTGGTGAAGTGCAGGTAACGAACTTTAGTTATTTTATTTGTCTCTCTCTTATATATGTATATATCCTGAAGCTAACTCCAGTGATTTTATTTGGTTCTCTCTCGCTCATATATTTCTTGAAACGAACTTCAGTTATTTTATTTTGTTCTATAAACATGTTCTATGCAAGTATTAAGCTTTTTTAAAAATATTCATCTAATATGTTGTTGTTTTTGAATATCCAAAAAAAGTAATTACTTGTTATAATATATGCACTGAACGTGATAGAACTTAAATACATTTTATGTGTAGACACTTGTACATAAATTAAAATTGGGCAGATCTAAATGCAATCTGAAAACATTATGCTTCAATATGCACACTGTACAGAACATAGATACTGCATGCACATACAAGAACGTTCTGCTAAGTGTAACAATTATCGTCGTAAGAAATAGTATCGACAATCCGAGTTTGAATCTTGGACGAGGCTGTTTACATTTCACTTTGTTCTTATGCAGCTGTTCTCTCGCCAGTGATGGATAAATAGAGCAACAGACTGGGGTCTTTGACCTCGATTAGGTTAGTTGTTTTCTTTGATGGATTATCAACCTTCGCGGGTTATTTAATGCCAAAGCTATCTTCATAAAAGAACAGTGGTGTTACTGTTTAATCCATAGCTGGGAGGATAAGGGAGTTCTACTTTTTCCAAGGGTATTAGTTCAAAAGAGAATGCAATAGTGTGACTGATGTTCAAAATTGTTTACTATGATGTCACAGTTCAGCACCTTAGACACTACGCAATGAATACTCCTCCTTCCTTAACTTGGCAGCTGGTCCAGAAGGAAAACTTTGAATTTAAACCACCTGTACTCTGCTTTAAAAAATGATCTTATGTCACATCCTGCCTGTGAAGAAGGGTTAGGGTAAATACATACCTACATGCTATACTTGTGTGTATGTGTGTGTGTATATATATATATATATATATATATATATATATATATATATATATATATATAGTAATTTACAAAGCTTTTTGCTTTGATGTGGCACAAGGCCGAATGAATGGGGTGCCCAATGAGACTTGAACTCACTCGTATAGGTTTGCTAGTCTATCTTGCTAACCGTTACACCACCAGATACACCCCCCCCCCAATATCACCAAGAGAAGCGTATGTTTATAATCCCCAATAAATATTTTTCCAGAAACTAAATTCAGTACTTGGTCAGTCATTTGCTATTATTTGACTTATCACTGAGTAGGGTTTTGAGGAAAGGGGGGAAAAATTTTTTTAAAATCAGTTCCCATCTTAATTGGATGTATAATGTTTGTGACTTTAGTTGCTTTGTGTTTCGCAGTGTCTGCTACATAGAATTATTGACCAGTAACTTTTTATGTTGTGGCACAGTCTATTTGTTTCTCTTGAATGGAACCACAAAGACTGAGTTGATGATGGTCAACTCAAAATTACTTCAATATTGTCCACAAAAGCAACTGACTTGGAGGATTTTCTGTTCCTTGATTGATCGGATTGACATCAGCTGGATTTGTGAGGGATTTGCTGCCGAAAAATTTAGGCCAACACACTCAATAAAAGTTGTCTTTATCACATGTCTTGACTACAAAACAGATGTTGACAAAATATTGTTTAATTTTATAAATCTGCTTTTATTCGATAAACGATGCATAAAGAAATGCTTTGTGGGTAGGAGTTTGAGCTTAGGGTACTCATGCAGTGAGTTTTTTTGAATATTTTTTAAAAATTTATTTATCATTCTCTATCTAAAATTTAAAGAGAAGTGTAACAGGCTGGTGAGGACCAACATTCAAAATTCTAACTTCAGTTTGCTAGCTGTAGTTAGGGTTTCAAATCTTAGTAGATATCCTCTACGTACATTGCCTTTTATTTATATATGGATTATTATTAGTATTTTCTCTTTGAGAGTTTTCATACCAGTGTTAGATGATGGTTTTTCACTGGAGTCTGAGTGACAGCAAGTCTCCTCAAGTCTTGAGGACTCTTCTTAGTATTCTGGCTGATCTCAACAATGCTGTAGTTTGGATGGTTTAAAATTTTCCTCTTATTTCCAAGTCTTCCAGTCCCTATACCAATCCTTTCATAACTGTACTGAGCACACCAATTTGTATCGCCGTGACTTTCATGTTTTCAGTTCTCTAGCAAAGTCTAAGTACTTATGTCTCTTTTCACTTTCTTTGTGGTCAACCGGAGAGGCAAAGTCCATTATTTGGCTGGTTTACTATTATTATTATTTAACAATCTCAGTTTTTGTCTGGTGTAAAACCAGAACTATTAGACGCACACTGAGAATCCAGCTCTATGCAGCTGTAATATTGTGTAAGAGTAGCTTTTAAATTATTGTTCCATAATATTACTACCATTTTTAGATTATCATTATTTTTATTCCGAGTTTTTCAGACCATTTTAAACTTTTTTTTTTTTTCTCCAAGTGACAGAGCAACTCTCCACTGGTCTCCAAAACTCTTCTAAATATTTGTGGTAACTTAAACCCTGCTGTGGTCTGAATGGCTTCAATTCTTTCTCTGATCTCCAGTTCCCCTCAGTCTCTTTTCTAGGTTTTTGGGGACTGTTCCGAGGATGCTAGTTAAAATTGGTATCACCAACATTTTCCATTGCTTTTTTACCTCTCTAGTAAGATCCAGGTATTTGTCTACTTTATTGTTTTCTTTTATCTTCACTCTGTGGTCTGGAATAGTAAAATTCACTCAATTACAAATTCTTCTTGTCTGATTTTCTATCTTGAATCCCAGAGAATGTTTTTGGTTCTCATTTTCTAGTTGAGACGTTGATTTGTGCATATATCATTTGTTAGTATTGTCAAATTTTAATCTCTTGCACAATTCTCCGTTGATCACCTTTCCCACTCAGTCATGCCTAGTCTTGTATTATCTTTGTACCAGTTTGCTACATTCGCTTCCAGTGATTTTCAAAAAAAAATTTGCTAATCCAAGACCATTTGTAATCCTCTGATTTCCTTTCACTGGAGTGAGCTTTTGGTGATTACTTTTTCAAGAACGTAGAACTTCGCATTATTTCTGCTTCTCTGATACTCTGTGTGTGTCATAAGTGGATGAGTCTTTCTATTAGCTAAGGAAGCCCTAAGAAGTTAAGCTTAGATTGACAAGTCGTCACTGACTCTCTGGCATAAATTGATAGGTAGATAATGATTACTTATATATGTAGCTGAGACCAATACTGTTGAATTAACTAAATGGAATTCAAGAGGAAGTGGAGGAGAGAGAGAGAGGATATTGATAAGTCCTTGTTAGCATCAAATTTCTATGAGCTCACTTAGATAAACACTAGCAGATCTTGGAGTCATCAAAGCTCATATAAACTGACAGGTAACAAATGACCACACCTTCGACCTCCCTTTCTATATTGCTTCACTCTCTCTCTCTCATTCTTAAATTATGTGTCTATTTTTTTCCTTCCTTCTAATTTGCACTCTTATTTTATTCATCATTATCCCTATTCTCTCTCTCTCTCTCTCTCTCTCTCTCTCTCTCTCTCTCTCATTCACACACACACACCACAAGATGTATCAAAAAGGTATCAAGACATTTATTGAACAATGAAGGAAATGTTAATTTTCTTCCAAATAGTTGCCTCGTCATTCAACACAATTTTCTTGTGAGTTTTCTATTGGTCAAAGCACCTCTCTGAAACTCTTTTTTCATATAGTATGAAGCCTCTCTTTTGGATAAATTCTCAGTTTGGTAGACATGAGAAAATTGAATGGAGCTGCAAGTACAGCACCCTTTCTTGCTCACTAGAATGTGAATAGGAAAACTTCTGCACTTGCACAATCCAGTGTTTTATCAGAAACATAGAATTAAATCAAAACTGGTTTCATAATTAAAATTTTAAAAAAAATGGTACTTAATGGTATCTTAACCTGTGTTGTCCCACGGCACCAATCAGCATTGAGAAACCGAGTCACTCTTGACACTATGCTGAGGCATCCAGGCTCTCTCTCTCTCAATCAAGGTGATAATTTTCCATTCTTACACCTCTCATTATTTCCCTCTCTTTTCATTCATATATATGTATATATGTGTGTGTGTGTCTTTAAACGCTAATACAATATAAGCCTATCTATTTTTGTGAAGTGCACTTTATCTGGCAGTCAATTCCTCATGTATCATCTGTGACTGTCTCATCTTGACTTTAGCTTCTGCGTCAAGACGACAGACTTGATCATAAATTGTGAAACTGTTCACAAAATCGCCTGCTTGCCTTTCTCTTTTCCATCAATCCAACCATCTTCATCTGCCCCCGCCACATCTCTGCCTGATTGATGGTGTGCACTGCATGTCATCGTTCCCCACTCTCACCCTTCAGCCCATCTGGTCAGTCGGTCAACCCAAAGCAGGAAAGAAAAGCAATTCACTCTCTCCTGGTCAAAAGTTTCATTAAACTTTGATGTTCGTATTAACTGGGCTTTACGTCAGGTTTTGTTTTCCACTCCCGCACTTCATCTTTGCTCTTGACCTTTGCCTTATTCGTATTTCACCTACAAAGATTTAGTGGATAGTAGGTGGATGGAGAGTGAGTAGTTTGTAGAGGAACCAGGTTTTGGTGGTGGTGGGGAATGCCTTTTGAAATGTCTTTATATACCAAGAACCGGAATTGTATCAACATTATTCTGGAAGTCCATTTCTAAGGTATTTGACACATCTTCCCCATTCTAATGTTTTATTTGCCAACTGTTTCAACATCAGATGCATTTGCTGATTCTTATATTTTATGCTTTTCTTCCATGTAGATCGTGATTTTTTTTCTTCTTTTTGTCACGACTTTAATATCCTCTGCATGCATTACAGCAGTTTAAACCGAAGTCTGGTTTGATGTTATGGTACATCAACTATTGGAGGTTATTTAATGCCGAATCCATTTTTATACATATAAACTGTTCTATTTCAAACAATTCAGTTTAGCATACAAAAACAGTTTCATTTTAAACTATTCAGTTTAGCAATGACTATGCAGTTTAAATGACAAAAAAACCCTTTTACTAGCAATTCAGTATAGCGTAAGTACAGTTTCAACGTCAAAAACAGTTCTATTTAAAAAAAAAAAAATCAGTTTAGCTTACAAGGAAAATTCCATTTCAAATAATTCATTCAATTCAATTTAGCATAAGTACACAGTGTAAATGTTTGAACAGTTCTATTTAGCATAAAGACACATTTTAGTTCTATTTGACCCATATTTAGGACCCTATCAGGTGAAAGCACCCCAGGCAAGAGTGGACCTGGGAACAATGGTTATGAAGGTGTATTCCACATTCTCCAAAGCTCCAACATTACTGGAACCTCACCATCAGATTGTTTAGTAACTTATCCGGGACACTTATTGGTGAGGAGGGTCTTACTCCTCTGCAGAGAAACAGTAAGGATATTCTACAGTCCCAGCTAAGTGGGCAAGCTGTGTCTGTAGAATATATATAGTGTGTGTGTGTTTTTTATATACATACATACATACAAGTGTGTGTGTGTGTGTGTATATATATATATATATATATATATATATATATATATATGATGTGTGCGTGTTCGCATGTGGCCCGGAGACCTGGGTTCAATCCCAGGTCGAGTCATACCAAAGACTCAAAAAATGGTACTTGATGCCTCCTTGTTTAACACTCGGCATTATAAGATATGGATCACGGGTAAAGTGGAGCAATCCAGGGAAAGGAGTAGCGTCCTTCCCTACACCTTAGTGTATTAGCTATCGAAATAGGAGCCTTTGGGTCACCCTCGACTACGGTCGCCAACTTGACTTATATACATGTGTGTGTGTGTTTGTTTGTATATATATATATATATATATATATATATATATATACCGCCCATTTGTCTTATGGATATGTTTACCAATGGCCCGGGAGATAGGAGTTTAATCCCAGGTCGAGTCATATCAAAAACTCAAAAGATGGTACTTGCTTAACACTCAGCATTATAAGTTACGGATCAAGGGTAAAATGAAAAATTAAAGGAGTAGCGCCCACCCCTACATTTGCTGTAGTAGCTAATGAAAAGAGAACTTTCGGGACTATTGTAACCAACTTCACACACACATATATGCATATGATTTGGTATTAAATAACCTATAAGGTTTGATATGCCATAAAACATAACCAACCAACCACCGAACTTGCTCGTTTCACAACCTGATGATCCATTTGAATGTTTTGTACGCTCGCGCAAAAAGGGAAGCGGGGTTAATCCACACGGAATCTTTATTGGATCCGGAAAAGATTCTTGTAGAATTCTTGAAGACGTAACTAATTTTGGTCCATGTTAACTTGGCATTTCCTCATCCGCGAATTCGGTTCGGATTGTGGGCCACTACCTTCCCATCTCTCCCTTCCCCTCATAAAGATAATCAAACTTCTGGTTATCAATTCCAATAATAGCGTCGGTTTTCTTTTTTTAACAACTGCCAAATCTTTTTTTTTTTTCCTTTCTTTTCTTTTTTCCCTTGTATTAGTTGTTTTTTTCCCCTGTATTAGTTTATTGAACACATCCAGAAACCAATATCTTGTTCAGCATCAGGCACGTCGAGTAAAAAAAAAAAAACAAAAAAAAAAAACAAACTTCTATTTATTTATTTTTTGATCAGTTCTTTTGTCTTTCTCTGTTCGGCTATCTGATTAAACATGTCTGCAATTTAGTTGTTATGACCTGTCGAAATTCGGATTAATAATTTTAGTGGAAGGAAGGCAATCTTTGTTCTTTAAAGATGAAAGGGGTAAAATAACTGGGTTGTGGATACGGAGATGAAGAAGAGACAGACGAGTTCAATATTTTATTAGGGTGGATGACGAGAGAGAGGAGTGTGGGGATAGTTCTTCTTTTCCTTGTTGTCGCTTGTATAGATTCTTGTAATGTGTTATTCTTGTACTCTAGATGATGAAGTACTTTTTTCAGTTACTCATTCTCTGAGTGATTCCTTCTTTCTCTTCATTTTTTCTTTCTCGTTCTTCTTTCTTTCTTTTCTTTTTCGTTCGTCCTTCTCATCTATTATTCCTTTTTCGTCGTCTTTATCTCTTTCTTTCAATCTTTTCCTCTCCGTCTTTGTTATTCCAATCTCGGCAACATTCTTCTGTTCAATGTGCACCAGACATTAACGATTAACCTTGACTCTACCCATTTAAGTGCAAAAGGGTAGGTGTGCAGTCTAAGGTGGAACAGGCCTCTGGAATTGGACTTGAAGGCAATTTCCCTTTTCTCCAAGCCACCAAAAGTAGGATATTTACATTTCAGAACGAGGCGATAAACTCACTGGTTAGATTATTGAACTGAAAAACGGGAGGTATAATTGATGGTTAAATTAACTTTATTGATTCTAGTTCAATCAAAAGAAACAAACATCTCTTATCTCGAAGATTTTTATTAGTCTATAAATAAAGTTCATAAGTTACTCATCAGTGTTTGTTTTTTTATTGGGAATCCTTTTTGAGATGAGGCTTCTTAATCTGAGAATTTTTTTTTTTTTATTGCGGTCTTAGGTCCTCACCGTGGTAGTTTTTTGTTTTTTTTTTTGTTGTTGTTTTTCTCGCTACGTTCGGCCAAATTTCACCTCTGGCCGTCTTCAGGTGATTAACCGCGACCTCGGATAGGAATGCTAGTCTTGTAACCGTATCCCCAGTAAAAAAAACCCCAAAAAACTACCAAGATCAGGACAAAAGTCCGCAATAAAAATAAAAATTCTCAGTATTTGTTTTGTTTTGATTTCTTTTGTATCAAACCATCGTTGGTTATTATCAAACTCGCTTGCCATTATCCTTTAAGTATGTGGGTAAAGTCGTGACCGTCGCTATAATACCGTATATATCGCGGAGGCCACAGTAAAGTACTCAGGCCAGGGGAGTGGAGGAGGAAGTGGAGGAGGGAGATGGTTTATTGAGTCTGTTCGGTTTGTGGAAAAATTTCTTGTGGTTTTATTTTCACCAACTTTTGTGAACTTTGACACACGCCTAAAACATACTGTCTTAAGGGAAAAAAAATTTAATATTTCTCCATTACTCGGTGACACTGTATTACTTGACACATGTTCTTTCGTGTTTCATAGAAATCAGCACTTCGTCTCTTGAACATCTGGTATTCGTTTTTGACTGTCCGACGCAACCATTCTTGTAAATTCTTCACTGTAATACTTAAATATTTATTATCATTATTATTAACCATTTTTTCACTCCAATTTAACTGTTGGTTTTTCACTAAAGTCTGAGTAACAACAAGTCTCCTCGGCTTTCCAGGACTCTACTAAGTATTCTATCCGATCTACTATTTCACTCTTTACGAGTTTTTCTCATCAGTGAAGACCCACCAGTTAAAAGTATAGTGTGAGTGACAAGAAGTATCCTCAGCTTCAGTATTTTAACTGTCATGTGATCTGGATGGCCCCGTATTTCAAAAAGACTCTCAATTTTATGGACCTCATTTTCTAGGACAGATTATGGTTTGTGTTTATATACTATTTGTCAGTTTGGTCAAATTTTAGTCCCTTGGACTTGCACAATTCCCAATAGATCACCTTCCCCACTCAGTCATGCCTACTCTTGTATTCTTTTTGTTGTTGTTGATACCGTTAAGAAAATCTATCAATCGAATTGAATCGGAATTAATTACTTAAAAAAAAAAGTCAGAATGCATTTTGAAATGAATAAAACATTACATGCTTTTATTTTAACTTTGTTCAAACGTCGATTCGGTTCTGGTTTTATGATTATCTACATTTCTTAAATCATGTCAAGCGGAAACATTTCATTTTTATTTATTATTTATTATTTTTATTATTATTACTACTACTACTGCAACAACAATAAAAAAAAATGTTAAAAAAAGCACACTGTGTTGAATTAATTATTGACATGAGACGATCAACCAAGTGCGAAATCTTCTAAGCTTTTTTTTTTCTTTTACACATTCATATTTTATTTATTCATTGAAGCGTACGAGAAGAAAACAAGTGCGTTTGTGAGTGTGGTGGGCAGTGGCCAAGAGGGAAGAGGGCGGGAATTTAGGCGGTTTGGGATGGGGTTTGAAAATCAAATTTGTTTCTGTCCAAAAAGCTTTCGAATAAAATACATTATTTCTCTCCCTCTTCTTTTTCTCCACAAGTAAATAGATAAGCAAAATGAAATTTACTAAAAAATTAATATGTAAATAGAATAAAAATGAAATAAGAAAAAATGAATGAATAGAATAAAGCAATTATCTCTAAGTCGATTTGAGTGTTGCTTCTATTGCTGAACTGTGGTCTTTTCTCATAGCGTAAAAGAAGCCCAACATGAACATTAGTCATGTAATTTAATAATAGTCTCCCATAAGGTATTTCTTTGAAACACATGTGCTGAGTGGGTAAAGCTCATTATTACGATGTAACACTTTGGAGAAGAGGAGAAGAAAATGTTGGATTTAAAATTCTTATTTTACTAATACACACACACACACACACACACACACACACACACACACACATTGATTTATATCTGTAAGTACTTAAATTTTTGAGCCAGTGAGACAGCTTCACAATTTGATAGCGTTTATATATATATATATATATATATATACAGGATGTCGCCGAGAAGATCTGTTGGGAGCGATGAATGATAGGGACGAATAGCAAGAGAAAGCCAGGGAAATCTGTGCGACTTGATAATGATATATATATAATTTCTCAAATAACTGAATATTCTCACCTAAACATAAAGCCTT
>OY757936.1:46306339-46323839 GCA_963585895.1 Sepioteuthis lessoniana | reverse complement strand
ACAGAATAAACGATCTTTTTCGTATTTATTGAAATCTGTTTAAAAGACAATTTTCTGCCTCTTCATAGCAGTCTCATTACTATAAATTTTATCTATTTTTACGAAAAGAAAATAATTTATCAGATAATTGTATTTTTTGTAAAAGTGCATAAAACAAATAGTAATAAAACTGTTATAAGGAGATGAGTAGACATTTAGTTGAGGTTTTGTTCTGATGATCTACTTTTTATTATTTGAGCACTTGGATGATTTATGAAAAAACACTTTTATAGCGACTTGTTTCTCTCACACTTTATATATATATATATATATATATATATATATATATATATATATATATATAGAGAGAGAGAGAGAGAGTTTCTGTCGTCCAATGTAATGTAGCAAAATAATTAAACTCGTTTTGTAATATATTCTTGAACCTCTTGTGTAAAACTATGAATAGAAATATGTAGTTGATTTTTATTTTTTAATAAAGAGTAATTTTATTATTTATTGCCACGCAATTTTGCATGTAAGAAGCTTTTCGTAATTCTTCTTTTTTTCTCCTGTTAAAAATGAAAAATGAATAAATAAAATTCTTTTTGGAGATATCCGTCATTTTAAGCAATTTATTTATTCAATGACGTCTTATCAGAACGAACATATTTTCACATAAATCTTCATGTTATCCCTAATTTTCTTTCTTTTGAACGGAGTTCAGAACACTTAACGGGATGATTATTATTATTATTATTTGCTCCTTACGAGTTTTTCACATCAATGTTAGCTGATGGTATTTCACTGAAGTTTGAGAGATTGTAAGTCTCCTCAAGTCTCCAGGACTCTTCTCAGTATTCTGGTCGATCTCAATAATGTAGTAGTTTGGATGGTCTCCTCTCGTCCTCTTACTTCCAAGTCGCCCAGTCCCTTTAATAATCCTTCGGTAGTTGTACCAATATTATTATTCATTCATTCATTTGCTACTTTTTTTTTCGCCAGCATTAACCGGTAGTTTTCACTGGAGTCTAAGTGACAGCTAGCTACCTCAAGTCTCCAGGACTCTTCTCAGTATTTAAGCTGATCTTAGTAATGCGGTGGTCTGGAGGGTCTCTTTTCTTCCTCTGATATCTAACTCCTCCGATCTTTTTTTTTTTTTTCAAATCTTCGTGGGGAGGGGACATTCCAAGCACTCCAACTACAATTGGTGTCCCTGTCTCCCTAGTGTTCCACATTTTTTTAAAATGATTATTATTGTTATTGCTGCATTTTCGAGTTTTTCACACCAGTGTTGATTTTTTTTTTCACTGGAGTCTGAGTGACAGCAAGTCTCCTCAGGACTCTGCTAAGTATTCTTGCTGATTTAAGCAGTGCTGTGATTTGGATGGTCTTGATTCTTCCTCTGATCTCCGGTTTCCCCAGTCTCTTCTCCAAACTTATTCGAGATCGTTTATTATTATTTTAACTTGAGTAGAGTGTTTGCCAAAGGCCCTGGAAACCGGGGTTCAATCCTAGGTCGAGTCATGCCAAAGCCTCAAAAAATGGTACTTGATGCCGCCTTGCTTATCACTCAGCATCATAAGGTACGGATCAAGGGTAAAGTGGAGCAATCCAGGGAATGGAGTAGCGCCCTCCTCTACACCTCGGTGTAGTAGCTATTCAAAAAGGAGCCTTCAGGTCACCCTCGACTAAGATCGCCAACTTTACTTATATATATATATATATATATATATATATATATATATAACGTCATAGAAGAACACGTTAAACCAGTATGCATACACACTTCGTTGTGTAAAGCATTTCAGTTGAATATTTGATCGTACAGCATTTTGTGTTAAAAGCTCAAACACACAGACAAAGTCTCTCAGTGTATGTGTGTGTGTGTGTAACGACAATAACCAATCATGTACATTGGTCTGAGTACCACCCCGCTAAATAAAGTGCACCTTGCAGACAATGTTCTGCATATAATGGTGACGTTAACGTGTGTGTATGCACAGTAATGTGTCAGTGGTGTGTGCCAGCATTTTTCTCTTTGCATGAGAGAGAAGAGGGGGTAGTACGGACGGACGGACGCACCTACACACATAGACACGCGCGAAGAAGAAGGAAACTGCTACCAGAAGCAGCGTTTGTAGACCACTGCATGTGTGTGTGTGTGTGTGTGTGTGTGTGTGTGTTGAAAATGCATTTTAAGGTAGAACACACCTACACAGCTTGTCGTTGACTCCCTCTGTGTGTGTTTGTGTTTGGGAGGTGGATTTGTTGTATTGTGCATATCTCACTTTGGTACGGACACACTTACAAATTGTCCACGACGACGACTACTACTACTGTTATTACGGCCGGTATGATTCATGTATAAGTATATGGGCGCCATTACGCGTACCTGCTTCTTGGATGTTTGCAAAACATAATGCGTTAATGTGTATTGGTTTGACGCGTGCGTAGACAAAGACCGAGATATCTACTTGTCTATTGTCTGTCGAAATGAAAAGCAAAAGTGTATTAAAAATATATCGAGTGAAACGTCTTCGCTTTATTTAAAGAAAATACAGACTCACGCCTATGAGTCGTTCAATTAGCTGTGTACGACTGTAAGTGTGTAAAGACGAAAGAAGTACATTGCACTTTCTGGTTTAACTTGTACAACTAGAAATCATCAGTATTTTTGACATTAGTAATTATTAACCAAGCATACCTAAGTCTTGCATAGGGTCACCGTAATTGAGCAGTTAGTTCTCGAATGTGTATACTATTAGAAGTGTGGGGAGTGGGGAAAAGCACATTGCATTTTCTAGTTTCATATGATACAACTAAAAATCTGTACTTATTTTTGTTATTTTCCAAGCTTATCTTAGTCTGGCATAGGGTCACAGTAATTGAATACTCAAGCAACTCTGACTCAGTATCCGAGATGAGCTTGGTTACAACCTCACCATTGGAAGCGCCCCTTGCCGTCAATAATCAAAATACATTTTCAGGTTCTGAATGCGTGTACAGAATTTTAAAAAGAACTTGTCTACACATCCATACACTACTTGACTCTGTGTGTGTGTGTGTGTAATGCTATCAAGAGGAGTTGTCTGTGTCACGCATTATAATACGAAGCGTAATCTTGTGTACATGAACTATGCAACTATTTTAAAGTAAAAATTGAAATACATAGTTATTTAAAAAAAAAAAAAGTGCTATAAATGTTCATGTTGAGATAAAAAGCTCGAATTTCTAATTCTGAAGATAAGTTTTTATTTTGACAGAATTAACGCTAGACATTCTTCCTATTCTACTTACTTCATATCCACCCTTGTGCCAAGCTAAGTTGCACACGTGTAAATGTGTATGTATATATATATATATATATATATATGTGTGTGTGTGTGTGTTTGTTGATGATTGATAAGGGGTTTTAGGGTTCATCTGTGAACTAAAATCTGTTAAACTTGAAATAGTTGTTACAAAAATTGCAACAAGCCTTTTAACACACACACACACACACACACACACACACACGGTGCGTGCTGTATGCAGTTGGTGTGTACACAACTGCTACACGTTATGCCAGTGCATTGACAGTGGCCCAAAATGTATCCCATTTTTATATCACAATTTTACTTGTTCTATGTGATAATCAACTGCCTTATATTGATAACGGCACTCGACTCTTTATTGCTGATTGATATATATATGTATGTGTGTGTGTATGTATATATAATTGTGTGTGTGTGTGTGTACACGCATACACTATGTATACGAGAGGAAGTCCCCGTGGCGTAGTGGCTAACGTACTGGACTGCGACATCATAGTAAGCGAGTTCGAACTCCATTCGCGCTATTCCGTTCACTTTTGGACTCATTACCCTTAGGAGAGGCATGAACTCACTCATCACCACCAGGTAATGGTTAAATAGTAGCACTACTGTTATTTTTTTCAAGGATAGCTTTGGTATTAAATAACCCACGAAGGTTGATATGCCATTAAACTAAGAAACCAAACTTAAACGTGTAATATGTACACACACACACACACACACACACGGTATTATATATACATAGACGCACGCAGGTGAATATTCATTTACTTTATTCTTTACCCTCACCTTCATACTGGATGAGGGGGAGAAAATGTGCATATTACATATTTTGTAGTGTAAATGAGATGTTCGTGTTCAGTGGTATCGGCATTATAGCAATGTATTATGCCTCGTGATTGTCACCTTTTTCTACTCCTCCTTCGTCCTCTCCCCTTTCCTCAATAGTCTTTGTACTGCATACATATAACTCTCTCTCTCTCTCTCACTCACACACACACACACACACACACACACACACACACACGCATTTGGCATCTCTACTCAGCACAGATTTTCTATGTCGATTAGTGGGAGAAAAAGAAAGAGCATGTTAGTTGTCGCAGGAACGAACACACACACAAGTTCTGTCTGTAGTCAGTTGATATTATTATTATTATTATTATTAACTGTATACGAACCGCGCCCTTACCCCACCAAAATTCAAGAAGTAATATAATAAATTTACATGACTTTTTGCGTCGATAAATGGTTGGCTATCTTTACTATTCATTTTACTTTGTACCCCAGCCACACTTAATATATTGGTTTGTTTTAAATAAAACACTGAACACAGATAGGAGCTACTTTAAAAGATTCATATTCAGTGTTGTGTTGTTTTGGAAATGTGCTTTTCTTCACATAAATGGGTGAAAAGTTGGCAAGTTTTTATTTATTATTCGGAAAGAAAGCGAGAAAAAGACACACATTGAGCCTCTAAGAAGTTAAGACTTAAGATATATTATTTCCAATTAATTACATGGAAAAAAATTATAATTCATTCATTCTCTCTCTCTCTCTCTCTCTCTCTCTCCTCACCTTTTAAATGGAATGTCGATCAGGCTGTACGAGAGTTTGTTTATTTAAAAAAAATTATACGAAGAGACACACACACACACACACACACACACACACACACACACACACACACACACACACTCAAAGTGCTTGCTATTCGAGAAGAATCGGTGCGTGTTGTGGGGTCAGCTGTTATTGAAGCTTGTCTGAAAGGGAAAGGTTTTATATTCCTCAAATTTCTATAAACATCTAACAGCCATTCATCTTGCCGGTTTCTTTTAGCTATCAAGGCAGAGAAGAACATTTGAATAATAAATACACTTTATAAAAACCCCTTCTAACAACAATTGCTACTTGTCTCGACATTAAACGCCTTCTTTGGACAAGATTTGTTCACACCTTCACTATATGGACGTGTTGGCTTCAAAATACTCTCTACAATCCCCCACCACACCTTTTTTTGTTCACTTCTTCATTGTTACTATTTTAAAAACGTGTGTGTGTGTGTGGAATAACTAAAATGAAAACCAAGGCTTTTCATATTATTGAGACAAGTCATTCATATAGTTGAGATTTGCGTATTTTACAGACCCTTATTAATCAGTTAAATTATCACTAAGTGTTCCACTATCGTTAGCCTTGTATCAAACTAAGCTAAACATAGTAAATAACATTTCCACTGTGGTTTAACGTCAACCAGTTATCTAAATTAACTAATCATTGTTTTTTTTCAAATGTTTAAATATCTTTATTCCTCAGTACAGCAAGAGATAAGGAATTAATTTTTCAAGGTTTGTTTTTATGAAACAAAAGAAAGATTGAAATTCGTTTTCTCTTTCGAAATATAAAGAAAAAACAATTGCAATTAGTTATTTAAAATTAGATTTAACTGTTGATCCTGTATTTTGATCAAAACCGCTATTCTTTTGTAAAATCATATTTTAAATTCTATTTTTGTTAATTTTATCATTTTCGATATATTTTATTCGTTTCTGAGATTTGTAGATTTATATCTTATGGAATCGTTTTTATTAAATTTAAAAAAAAAATTTCTTTTATGTCAATTTCATGTATTAAAAAAAAAAATACAACCTTCAAATGAAAGCGTTTTAGTTTTAAGACTTGATATAGAGCTGTTGTAAAATTTTACAATATTATTTTTGTTAGTATTTGCGATCAGCAGAAAATTATCAATCCAACAATTTTATGTGCATTAAAACATTTTTGTTCTCTATAAATTTTTAAACACACACTATTTATTGGCTTTGGCATCATATTTATTAGTATTTAATTCTAATTAGTGATATTGTTATTAATGAAGATGTACGTAAACAGAAAAAAAATCATTTGGCCAGAAATTGGCTCTCAAGAAAAGATTTTTATTGTTGGTATGCTTAAATATAATGGAAATCTTTAAATGATTCGAATCTCTCAAAATTTTCACATCTGACTAATTATTGACTTTCCAGATCGATTGCTACTAATGTTTCTCAATCATTTCTTAAAGCAGAAACTTTTTTTATACATTTTTTTTCTTATATTCTTAACCACATCCTTTTTTTCTTCTTTTTTTTCCTTTTTTCTTTTTTTTAATAGAAATAAAATATTTTCTAATTTTTATGAATTAACGTTTTCATTCATCAGTTTCATTTCAAATTGAATTTATTGATTATTTCTGCAAATATACAGTTTATTTTAACGTTTCGCGCTTTTTTGTTTTTAAATTTCATTTTTCTTTCCCTCCCTCTTGCCCATGTTTGAAAACATTGAACAGAACTTTAGACTTTTTTTTGTTCTGAATATATTCAGGGCAAAGTTTTGATTTATTGAGATTTGTTAATGTGTTTGTAAATCAGTATATGTGGAGGGGAAAATGCAATTATTTTTCAACATAATCTCTTCGTCTCTCTTCTTAAATTCAGTGGTGAATTAAGGGCATTGACGAGATCAAAATCCAGTGAAGAACTGCTCTTCAATCTTAGGCGTATGTTCGAATCCCACTAGGTTCACTAATACCTCGGGCCTTGTGCCAAAACTAAACAAAGCTTAATAAATTACTAAACGGAGTTCCATCTTATAGAAATCTGACGGTTGCTACTGGTTTCCAATAATAGTATTATTTCGACTTCTTTTACATAACACTAACAGATTTTCTTCAGCTGCTATTCAATCTGTATTGAATTTGATTTTGGTGTTATCATCATCAATATTTTGAAGCAGTTGAAAAGGTTGTCAAATGACAAGATTAATTAAGAATGCATCCCCACCTTTTTAAACAACTTGAATTGCCTATTCAGTGAATAATTGTCACCCTCTTGTCGACTGTTAATACACACCCATGAGATGAACCATTGGGTTTTCAGTTCAAATCCTGATAACAGTAAATTTAATTTTTCCTCTTTTACGTAATTAAACAATGACAGTCTTGTAAATCCTTGCCATGGAACAATGGTTGATACTCTCGTCACACTCACCATTGCTGTTATGAATTCGGCTATCACTGAGTGCTTTGTCTTTTGCCTTGTGCCATCCTACCTCGGCTTATATTATATTTTAATGTTTTTGAAAATTCTATAAAATTTCTTTTTTTTCTCTTTCTTTCCATTTTTCAACATAGTCTTTTTCTTTCTTTCTTTTTTTTCATTTAGTTTTAGTTATCGAATTTATCCGTTGTTAGAAAATGCATTGATATTAAATTCTCAAAATATTAGTCTATCTTTATTTTTTTACTTTTTTAATCAAATATCGGATTTTTATTTATTTTTATTATATTTTCGTTTATTTATTTTTTAGAAATTCAAAAGACTAATTTATGCTTTTAAATGTCTTTCCGTTTGAAAGGAAACGGATTTTAAATGGGTTTTGTTTGATTTTGTTCTTTTTAGTTATAAATGGTGCTGGTGGGGGTGGGGGTACTGTCTTCGTAAAACTTGTCCAACTTGTTAAGACGACGACAGAATGTTCTATACGCTTTGCTAAACCAATCTTGTTGTTTTAGAACTTTTAGAAGTAAAGTGAATTAAAGAGAATTACGTACATTGTACGTTTATTGAATATATATAATTTGTATGGTTATGATATCTATTCCTCCTATCCAACATGTTCTACCACTCCCAGTCAGAGTTGATCTGAGTATAATGATGCGGTACTCCATACACTCGAGAATTGGAGCTTCACCATCAGATACTGTTGAGTTTTATATCCAGGAAACCTTTGAGTGGATGGGATACTGACTTTCTGTAGGGGGTACATTCTTACCCCTGCAATAGCGTACTATTTTCAGTTATGTATTTTTTCATCTTAATTAATGTTCAGTCGGCTGGGGCTGTAGAATACACCGACTGCTTCTGTCATGGGGTAAGACCCCCTTCAAATGAATGTCCTGATATGACACTAAACAATCTGATTGTGAGATTCCAGTAATGCTGGAGCTTTGGGGAATGCGGAGTGCCCCTTCATCGCTTCCTGGTCCATTCTGGCTCAGTGGTTGCACCTGATAGGTCGAATATGGGTCAAATAGAACTAAACTGTACTTATGCTAAACTGACTTGCTTGAAATAGAACTGTTTTTGACATATAAACTGCGTACTTATGCTAAACTAAATTGTTTAAAATGGAACAGTTTTTTGACATTGAAACTACCTATGCTAAAAATAATTGCTTGAATTAGAACTGTTTGACTAAACTGAATCGCTTGAAATAGAAATATTTTTGACAATTAAACTGTGTACTTATGCTAAACTGAATTGTTTGAAATAAAACTGATTATTTGTATAAAAATGAATTTGGCATTAAATAACCTACAAAGGTTGATATGCCATCAAACCCAAACTAACCAACAAACATCTTTATTTATAGAAAATATCATTTTTTTTTTTTTTTTTTTTTTTTGTTAAAAACCTAAATACTAAAATGTAAAGTGCTCGTATGTAGAAACTGAAGGTTGAAGATGTAATTTTAGGGCCAAAATCTGTCTGCCATTTATAAATAATTCTGTAAGAATAAAATTTAAATTTAATGGGAAGGATGAACGAAGAATAAACGAATAATAATTTTGTAAGAATGAAATTTAACGATAATGAAAAGCATGAGGAGAAATTCTTAGTCTAAAACATATAATAATTTCATTTAGATCAAAATACATTCTTTGTAATTTTCTTCCTCTACGCAAGTGTTGATATTATTATTCTGTGATTGGGCATTCTATGATTCAAGCACCACACCATTTTCAAGATTTTAAAAATTTTCTAATTTGATATTTTATTTTCTTAAGAAAATAAAATATTAAATTAGAAAATTTTTAAAATGATTTTAAAAATAAATTTTTAAAGATCTTATAGAAATTTAAGATCTTTTTAAAATGTATTAAATTCTTTTAGAAAAGCTTTTATAAATTCTTTTTGAAGGTCTTTGATTTTATTGATCTTTTTATAAGTTTATTATTTCGATTTGTTGGATTTTCTTATAGTCAAATGTTTCAAATATTCAAAAATCGCATTTATATATATATATATATATATATATATATATATATATATATATATATATATAGGAAAGTTCCTTTCAGTTTTTTTTTTTTTTTATGGTGGTGGAAAATTTTTATCCAACTTATGAATGACCTAAATAGATTTAAACTTTTTTGTGTAAAAAGTCAAGTAACAAATTAATTAAAGCCGAAAATTCAATTGAACAGGCTAAATTTTCTCGTAATTTTTTTCATTTTTTTCTCCAATATGCTATCTTTTAGTAATGATGAACATTTGCTTAATTATTGATTATGGAAAATAAATTTTTAAATCGATTTATATAAATACAGTTATTTAATTAATAAATTTAGCAAAAATCGGTTTTCAAGTCAAATCAAAAAATCCCACGAGGGTTACCTCCCTTCCACTTTATCGCAAAGCTATCAACATATTTTGACAAATCTGCTCAATTTCTGTTTTTATACTTAATTCTTTTTTGCTTCGAGATATATATTTAAAAAAATCAGTAGTAAATACAAGATAGATGTCAATAACTGTAGACTATAGTAACTTTTACTTATTAGTTTTTCTTTTTGATTCACTGGTTCTGTCTGTATTAGTGTTTTTTTGTTGTTGTTTTTAAATTTTTATTTTATTTTAATGTCTCTTATTGAATATAAAGCCTTACTACCCACGTCGTCTCAGGATAGTTGTTGAGTGAAAGACTGTCTCTTGGAATTTTTAAGTACCACTTAGGAACGAGTTGGAATTGTATCCAAGCACTTTAGAGCCCGACGTACACACTATTTTTTTAAAATTTTATTTTAGCATCACTTTATTACCACCACCACCAACAACACTAAGGACTGGTGGTGGGTGATGCTCAGTTGTTGCCTATTAATTTCAGTCTCACCATCTGTATTTCTTGTCGAGTAATCTTTTTTTTTTTTTTTTTTTTCTCAACTCATTGGAGGCTAAATTTTCTCTTGTGTTATCCGCCATGAAAAGTCGAGAAGAAAATGGAAATTTTTAAAGTAAGGCGAACGCAAATTAAATGCTTTTTAATTTGCTTAAACCGATATATTATTTCTCCTTTCCTCTACCCCCACTAGATACCAACGGCTAATTTGTATCTAAGCATAGCTTAGTCTGACACAAGGCAGCAATCGTGGAGTGAGAAACATTGCTACAAAACAAACAATAGCTTTTTTCTCCCCCACCTCATTTTCATAGTTTTGCGGGGATTGATGAATGAAGTTTGAAATAAAGCCAATTATAAGATGAGAAAATAAAATATTCCACAATTCCGCTTCTGCCGGAAATCAAATAGTCTCTTCGAGCCTTGCCAACCCACTGGATAACACGTGCGTTTTGGAGCCTCCCGAAATGAGCTGTCCACAACTCAACACCTTATTTTATAAATCATTTGCTTCATGAAAAGAAACATTATACAAGAGAATACAGTCATTGAACCTTAACGACTGAATTGCAAATTTTACGTTCCTCAGTCCAATGATCTAACTATAAAAACACACAGCTCTACCTGTGAGGCTGAGAATACGCGGTCTCTCTCTCCGAAATAGGGAGTGTCATAAGTATGGCACGAAGTAAAATGCAAACAGCTTCGTCGAGGTTTTGAACTTGGGCCACCAATTCTATTTGGAACCATATAACTGTTACTCTAAGCCCTCCCCCAGAATCTGCTCGTGTTATTCATAACTCCCCCTTCCCGATGTTTATGTGTAGATAAAGGCAAAAATTGTCTCGTTTACTCAATTATGAATTTGGTGTCCCATAATTTGATGCAGTGGGGAAGTGCGGTTTGAGGAAATGGCTCACCTTGAACTAGACTTTAAAAAATTATTTTACTCCTTTGAGAGTTCGACACTAGCGTTAGCTGATAGTTTCTCATGGGGGTTTGAGTGACAGCAAGTCTCCAGGACTCTTCTCAGTATTCCAGTCGATCTTAATGCCGTAATCTCGATGATTATCATTTGTCCTCTGATTTCAAAGTCTCCCAGTTAAGCCTTTGGGGATTGTTCCAAGTGCACCAATGAAAATTGGTTATCTCCGTTACCTTCATGTTCCATAGTTTTTACTATTTTTTTAAATTTTATTTTTATTATCAGTGAACTCTAATTTCAGGGAAATTGATACTTTACCTTTTTACAAGTTCTAATAAAATGGAATCGTTCGTTTCAGTTTTGTGGGTTTCATACTCTACTCGAGGGTGTACGACTCGTTCATTTCGAAAACAAACATTATCCACATGTCATATTTCCTACTTCCCTTATCTTAAAATGAATCAACAAAAAATACGAAACAAACAAACAAAAAGGATTCTTATTTTAAACTCTTCCTTTTTTCCCGAATTCCTGCCGTCTTTTTTTTCTTTTCTTCATGGCCAAGTTATTCATTATTACATTAATTTCTCCACACACATTTCTGATCATCAAATTAACGAGCGTCTAAATGACTTCACTCCCTCCCCAGCACTTTTATTTATCGTTGTCCGTCGCTTTATGCATTTTCATATCAAAAGAAGAAGCAGCAAATGCTGTGTTTACAATGAAAAATCCAATTGATTTTTCCAACCAACTACAGTTAATTGTCAATTAGTATTTCGGAATTAATTAAATCGTAAAATTGTTTCTCTGCTCTCCAATCGCTCGCTCTCTCGTTCTCTTTGCTCCCCCATCTCTCTAGTTCTGATCACCCCATTTTTGTCTCTCTGCTCCCGCATCTCTCTCTCTCTCTCTTTTCTTCTTAAAGACAACATTGTAAACAAAAATGTTGTATATGCGTATGTTTGTTTGTTTTTAGTTTTAGTTTTTTTTTTTTTTTTTCCCGCTAATTTTCTCAGTTTGTGAAAGTGGCGTTTCAAGAACAGCTGTACATGACTTAAACCTTTTGTAACCGGCTCCGAAAACATAAATTTATATCTCCAATAATTACTCTATTGAATTTGGCAAATATAAAAACGGCTTGTAATTATCGTATTATTCGCGTATTATGCGACTTTCTGAAATATAAATTTTAATCAAATATTTGAGTCGCACCATACACGAGATGCAAAACTTTGTGTGTGTGAATAGTTGGCCTAGGTCTAGACCTACAATTTCCATTTCAGAAAGTCACGTGATAGACGAGTATATACGATTTTATAACCATTTATTGATAGTATATCAGCTGCTGCCTTTTGTACCCGTCGAGTTTTCTTATCGGTGTGATACTTTTTACTAGAGATTGTAGGGGGACATGTTATTTTGGTATATATGTTTGGTCCCCCGACATTTATGTTAAATTTTGGTTTATGTTTAGTGGTATGTTATTTTGGTTGATACGGAAAATGGCACATGGAGACAAATGTAGTAAAGATGTGTAAATGATATGAAACGGCGCGGACAAAAGGAACATTCAAAACAAGGCGACAAACAAAACAAATTTATATTCATAACAAAACATGCAATGATAGAGTTAAAACATTACTATGGTTCTATTACTGTTCGTAAAATAGTCCTGTGTGTATGTGTGCGTGACTAACATGACTAAAACTACAGAAAAGGACTAAATAATAAAAGTGTCCTATGCATGTTCACTATGTATTTTTAAATGTTCGTTTCTTTCTGTGGTTCGACGTAATTGCTGTTTTCGAGGCTGGAAAAAGTCTCACCGACAAGGTATACTGAGGAAAGGAATGTTTGCATGGCCTATACATTTTGTGGCGTTTGACAGCTGTTGGTGAATAAGAGAGAGAGATAGTATTCTCTCTGGAAGTCACACTGGAGAGAGTGTGTTAGCCCTGCAAGTGAAAAAGTGGAAGTGTTTGAAGACGAAGTATTTATAGAAAATACGTGTCTTGGAATCGGCTCCAAAAAAAAAAAAAAAAAACGCGGAACGAAATTCAAATGAGGACGTAGTTTTAAACACTGATCACGTGGTTCTCCCGGGCAATGGTTTCCCGAGACTGAATATTTGCGTGCGTCCGCCATCTTTATTTCGGGAACAAGTGGCATACCGCCCAATTTAAATTATAGGAGTTTAAGTCCTATAAGATCAAGTGACAATGAGTTTCCTTAATACTTTAACTGACTTTTTTAATGCAATCCTTTAGATAATCTTCAAGGGTTTCCAATTCTTTCAACTTCTTCTTCAAAAATATAAATTCCTGGACTGTTTCAAGCTTCTGAAAGTTTTATCAAATATTTGGAGATTTAGATACTCTTGTTATCTCAATATTTAGCCTATCTTTTTAGCGAATGCAGCCAATTGGCACCAAAGGAATAAATGAGTAAGCATGACTGGATAGGAAGAGCGATCCACTGAGAATTATGCAAAAGATTAAAATTTGACCATGCTGATTAATGGTATATGAACAAACCAGAATCTGTCCTAGAAAATGAGACATAAAATCCTCTTGGATTTCGAGACACAAATGGATCACCCAGTTCCTTCCAAAAGGCGCCTCTGGTGGTGTAATGGTTAGCAAGCTGGACTGGCAAACCTACACGAGTGAGTTCGAGTCTCATTGGGTGCCCCTTTCATATGGCCTTATGCCACATCTAAGCAAAAAAAGCTTAGTAAATTACCACCCAGTTCCTTCCAAAAGACCAGACCTCGTTTTAATTAACAAGAAGAAAAGACAGTCATTTAGTGATTCTAGCAAACCACTGAGAAAATAAGAAAAACGTAAAAAAAAATAAATGAAAAAAAAAAGACAAATATTTTTATCTCGCTGAAAAAGTTAAGGAACATGTAGGTGATGGTGATATCAGTTGTAGTCAGCACTTGGAAAAGTCTCCAAAGTCTTAGAAAAGAGACTGGTGGAATTGTAAATCAGAGAAAGAATCTCGACCATCCAGACTACAGCGATGTTAAAATCAGTTAGAATCCTTAGAAGAGTTTTGGAGAGTTGAATAGACTTGCTGTCTCTTAGACTTCATTGAAAAACCACCAGTTGGGGCTGGTGCCAAGTAAACTCGAATAGAGTGAAAATAATTTTACGGGTAAATCGTAGCTGTCACGTATTAATGTTGGATATGATAGGCAGTAAGTTTCCATCATGAGTAGAAAAAAAACGATGGCGTCTAAATTCTTGTGGGGTTTTAACTGTAAAATAGAAGAATGATTGAGTCAACGAAATCATTTAAAGAGTCTTATAGACTAATTTGGAATTAGGTGAAAGTTGTGCCATTAAATATAAGAAATGTCTTTTTTTTTCTAAAGGCTGACGAAGCTAAGATGAAACCCAGCTTACCATGTTCTAAACGGAATATCCAAGATTTGATTTCATAATTGGCTACTAATATCCGCCGTGATGTAGACATGTATCTTTTTTTCCGGCCTCTCAAGTAATAAAAACGAATTTTCATTAAACACTGTTTTCGCATTATCGGCTTAAGGTTGTCACGTAAATTTTTCAGTTTTTCTGACCGCCATCTTGTTTGACACGTGACTTAGTCTTTATCTCGATTTTTTGAAATCTGCAAATACGTCAGTTTTGCCTCAATCTTTAACTATCGTTTGCAATGTAGTCGAAATATTGTAATTAATTTGGTGTTATTTTACCTTGTGTGTGTGTGATCACTGCTGGGCCCAATCTTGTAATATGGAAGCTTATGAAATAATCAAGATTATTTTGTTACTTTATAAACAGAACTCTTCTCGAGAGAGAATGGCAGAGTCGAAAGTAAAATTTTGCCTGGGGAAAAGCATTCGTGAGGATTATATTGAGAATGAATATCTCTTAAGATAAGCAGACATCTTTTTTCTTCAAGACGACTCTGATAGATGACAGTTTTTCAGATTTTCTAAAGGTTTTTCCCTGATGTTATCCAAGTCTTAACGATTTCATTTTTTTTTAATTGCATTTTACTACATTCTTCCCTCCCACCTCTCTCTTCGATAAATTCAAATTTTAATTCATCTCTCTCTCTCTCTCCTTACTGAAAGATAACGAAGCCTCTTTAAATTTCTATCATTTTCATCATTGCTATGGTCTTAAACGTTTTCTTCTGATTTTCATTTTTCTCTGCTAAGATCTTTGGAACAATTCATAAATTCTTCAGCTCTCGGGCAAGGTCTTATTAGGTTTTTCTACCTCTCCCCATTCTCTTTCATTTCTATTCTGTAGCCTGTTCACATATCTACAAACACGATTTGACAGAATTTGCTTAACTGACTTACCCCTAGGAGTGTCCTGTGTCTGATACTCAACTGTATCTGATAGTGAGGTTGCAGTTCTGGAGATCTCTGGAATAAGAAATTACCCTTTAATTATCAATACTCCCAGGTCCACTGAACCAGAGTACTATAATATAGTACCTGTTAGGATCCGATGTATGAGTTGAATAAATGTTTGAAAATTATTTGTATTAGATAGGAATACTTGATACCATTTGACTAAATTAATTGTATGAAGAATAGTGAGTTGAAGCTATAATTGTTTTATAAAGATTATTAAACCACATAACCGATAAAACAAATAACCATTATTAAATAGAAATATTTAATTGAAACAATGTATTTATTAGTATTAGATCAGAATACTTGAAACCATATAACTACAATTTTTTGTGATACTTTGGAATACTTAATATTATATAACTGTGTGCAAAAAAAAAAAAAACTTTTAAGAAACAATTACATGTGCGTACAATGAACGTGATTCCCTAACCTGTAGCCCTAAAATAATCCCCGATCGGTTGACATAGTGTTAAAATCAATCGGTCAATCGACAATTTCTGTCTGGCATCAAGATTCATCTCCTTGCTTGAACAAGGCGGCGGGGATGGCTGTTTGGCAAAAATATTGAAATGATGCCCCTTTAATTTTCTTTTCCGGAAATCATCTGACTGCTTCTGTATTTTTGTCGCTTTTGTCTGGCTTGTTTCAGCGGAAGCATATCCACTGGAATCTCCAAGGAGAAAGAGGTCAATATTGATAGGGCAATTACTATTTGAAAATAGTGCACTTCACATCTCTCTCTCTCTCTCTCTCTCCTCTTTGCCACATTCTCTCTATTTTTCCTTTTCTATTTCTATATCCTGCTTGTTCATTCACTCATCTCTCTCTCTCTCTATCTATCTATCTATCTATCTATCTATCTATCCTTTATTCTTTTGCTAAGAAAAACTTCCCATCGCTTGGTTCTTATGTTGCTCATTAATTCTTTTTCCTGTTGTATCTTTCGTACCATCGTCTCTCTCTTTCCCGATCTCTTCTTCCCCTAAAAGCAACTCATCCCAACTCTGTCGCCATCTTGGTTTTAAGGTTGATATATCCTCGGTATAATCTTCTTCCAAAAAGAAATGTTCCCAAACAATCTCTATTTTCTATACGAGCTTTTAATTTCTCACCCTTCTTTCCCACTCCCAATTCCGAAACGACTTCATCTTTCTCTCCGGATGAAACTTGGAATACTTTTTTTTTTTCATTTTTATTACAGTGCGTTTGGTTGGTCAGCAATATTCTTTCGCCTCTTTGAGTCCTTTTCGCACATTTGACCAACTGACTGACGAAAATTTCTCAAGATATGAGCTGTCTGTTTTTAACTCCGTGGTTCAGCCAAGAATACGAATTAAGAGGTCGTCGTCGTCGTCTTCTTTTTCTTCTAAGTCAGCATACTTCAACGTTTTGGGGTTGATCGCCTGTAAATTTAGTCTGTTGTTACTCGTGACCATAAACAAGCCGACATAAATCCACTGCACCGTAAGCAGGAAGTGTCAGAAGGTTCATATTGTTAATATACGAAGAAGGGTATATCATACGTTTGAGCTGAAGTATAAAACTATTTACGGTGAGATAAGCGGGGGGGAAAAAAGAGATAAGTTTATCTTAGAGCAAAGCCCTCACCCGGAGTAACTCTCTCGTTTGTGAAGATGTAAGAAAAGAGGTAATACGAGGGTCATTTAACAAATTAGGTGAAGGATTTAGAATTTGGCAATAGGAAGCCCTATTTACAGTTGCACCTTTTTTCAAGGAAATCAATTGTGAGGGATCTTTTTATGTTCCAGAACATTGTCAGCGTCACCTTCTTTACTGACAGCTTCACCCGGAACTTTTTTCTTTGCCGGAGAGTAGGCGTGTTTCAACTCCATGAACTGTCTTTTTGATTCTGGCTCGTTTAGTTTATTTGTAAACACTTTTTTTTTTTTTTTTTTTTTTTAAAAACTAGAACAGGCT